>WKFP01013356.1:0-180006 GCA_011057875.1 Pterocles orientalis | reverse complement strand
GGATTGCCTCGACCCACATGCAGGACCTTGCACTTGGCCTTGTTAAATTTCATGAGGTTTGCATGGGCCCACCTCTCCAGCCTGTCAAGGTCCCTCTGGATGGCATCCCTTCCCTCCAGCGTGTCCCCCACACCACACAGCTTGGTGTCATCGGCAAACTTGCTGAGGGTGCACTCCATCCCACTGTCCATGTCTCCAACAAAGATGTTAAACAGCACTGGTCCCAGTACGGACTCCTGTGGAACACCACTTGTCACTGGTCTCCACTTGGACATTGAGCCATTGACCACCACTCTTTGAGTGCGGCCATCTAGCCAGTTCCTTATCCAGCGAGTGGTCCTTCCGTCAAATCCATGTCCCTCCAACTCAGAGACAAGGATGTCATGTGGGACTATGTCAAAGGCTTTGCACAAGTCCAGGTAGATAATGTCTGTTGCCCTTCCTCTATCCACCAGCGCCGTGGCTCTGTCGTAGAAGGCCACCAAATTAGTCAGGCATGATTTTCCTTTGGTAAAGCCATGTTGGTTGTCATCAATATCCTGCTTGTTTTCCATGTACCTTAGCATAGATTCTAGGAGGATTTGCTCCATGATCTTGCCAGGCACAGAGGTGAGACTGACTGGTCTGTAGTTTCCCGGGTCTTCTTTATTTGCTTTTTTAAAAATGGGGGTTATGTTTCCCCTTTTCCAGTCTGTGGGAACTTCACCAGAGTGCCACGACTTCTCGAATATGATGGATAGTGGTTTGGCAACTTCATCTGCCAGTTCCTCCAGGACCTGCGGATGTATCTCATCAGGTCCCATGGACTTGTGCACCTTCAGGTTCTTTAAATTGTCTCGAACCTGATCTTCTCCTCCAGCTGGCAGTTCTTTATATTGTGTTCTTGATTGATCTTTATGTGTGTTCTTGATTGCCCTTGAGCAAATTCAGAAGTGAAAGAGTTGACTCAGTTTTGTAGGGCCTCGATACAAAAATAAAGTCGTACAGGCTGAGAGATGATTAATTTACTTACATTAGTTCATTCTGGCATCCCCTCTCATATATTTACCAAGTTGTTCTATTTGCTTAGTAAACACTTGCATTATAAGAACACTCTGGGAGTACCACAATACCTCAGGCAATTTTTCATCAGTGTCATGTGATATTGGTGATCATCTTCATTTCACAAACCCTTTGAATACTGTTCAACACGAGTCATCCTGACTTAAAGCTATTCTTCCATTGCTCTGTTTTGCAGTACTTTGTACAAGAGGACAGAAGGAAGTGGGAATTCCTTTCTAAAAGAGAAGTACTATGTGACATTTTGACACTTGCAGCAGGGCTCTGCGTGAGGTGAGAGAGACCTCACACTGAGAGCTCTTCACTGAGACAGAGTGGAGCCCAGGTGGTGTCTTCTGGTGGTAGAGAAAGAGTCATTTTGTGATGTTTCTATATGTTTTCACGTGCTCACAGAAGCGTAAGATCTGATTCTGCTAAGCCCAAGTGCTGAATGTTGCCGTGTGTGTATAAGTACTTTGGGAAAGATCCACATGAGCTGCTGATGCTGAGGCCTCTACAGGGTCAATGAGGAGAAGCAGGCAGTTGCAGAAAATAAAAATGATAACAAGTGTCTTCTTGTTAGTGAATCAGGGTTAATGGTCCTGCCTGTTTTCTTACTCCTGGTTCTACTTTCAAACTGGTGCATTCCTCAGCAACATCTGTACTGTTAAATGAACTAAGTTCCTCGAAACCACAGGCCACTGGACAGCTTGGCTCTAAACTCCTAGGTTAAGCAGACATGGTGCTGGCAGTCCACACAGTTGCAAGAGCATCCTGAGTGAGTTTTCCTAGCATGCTAATTTGAGGTAAAATGCAGAGGAAAATTCCAAAGGAAGTGCTCACTTCCCAAATCTTCTGTACATCTAGTAGAACTGAGAAGGGTATCTCTTTTCATATTGTCATTAGAAAAATAATGACACTGTTCCCATATTGTTTCATACTGAGACAATGTGTCTGCTGTCATATTCTTTGGAACAGCTCCTTTAAGAAGATTTAATTTGTCAGCAAGCAGTAAAATGATAGATAGCTCAGACAAGTAATAAAGATCACTTGGGATCATAAACAACAAAGCAAAGTGGTTTAAAAAGTAGTTCGGGTATGTGCAGCTGGTTAGCAAATTCTCTCGATGGTTTGGCAGATAAAGTACTTCAGGGCTCAGGACCTTCCCTTAGACATATTTATGGTATAGCTTTCTTCACTGTGGCAGTCTGAGCTAACTGCTTCTTCAGTTTTTGTTCCTTTGCTAGTGAGTGGATAGAAAGCCTCGAGGAATGGGCGGTAAGATGACTGTAACAATTGGCTATTGCAACCATATAGCATATTTATAGTAGTAGAAAGTGTCACCTATTAAATGACACGTTGAATTTCAACTCTGATAATTCTAGCTCTGGAAAAGTAGATTGCCTTAAAGTCAGAGCCCGGTACTAGTATAAAAACTATCTCAACTCCTCGCAGCTTCACTGCTTGCCTCCGCCTTTACAAATATTTTTGAATTATAGCCAGGGCAGAAAACAGTGTTTTGAGTGGCTGTCTTTATCACTCTGAAGATAGCTGCATTTCACTGGTGAATTAATTGGTGTGTATAAGCAGAGATGTTCAGTACTTCGTTGCAAGAGCACTTAACGAATAGCGGTTAATGTGTCAGATCTGATAAAGATAATTACAGTATTTCCATATGTGTAACTTGTCCTCTCTGCACCTCAGATAACGCACAACCTTTCAAAAATACTGGACTTGAATAAATTCTCATGTAACCTGTCTCTTCAGATTACTAACACAAAATCAGAAGAAGGAAACAGTCAGAGCTGGAATGCCAGAGGGAGATGGTTGGGGGAGAGAGGGCTTCTGTGGTGCAGACCCTTGTCAGTGATCAAAACATCAGGTCTGGGTGCTGCCTGCGAGAATGCCAAGATAACACAAGTGCAACTGGCTGACTGAGAGCTGGTTTGTAACTGCTTTTCCTATGATGCAGATTTATAACTTGGGCGCTGATTCTGTGGTCATGAATACTAGACTGGTGTATGACGGACCACCCAGCAGTACTGGGACTAAAAGACACTTTGTCAGAATAGCCAGATCATGCGATATGGTGTCTATGTTAGCTCTCTGCTTCTCCTGAGGCTTTATGCTGTCTTATATGATGGGTGCTACCTGATGGAGCACAAACACAGAGTGATGCAAGCAGAGGATACTTGAGCAAAGGTGAATCTCTGCAGATCAAAGTTAAACCATTAAGGATGCTTTAATATATTTGAATCAGCAGTGTGAATTTAAACTAAAGCAGGTTATATTTTATCTGATTTTGATCTAATATTCAGAGCACTACCTGCTGACAGTCCTACCATGACCTCACAGAATCATTGCGTGATTTCACCAGAAGTCCACAATTTAAAAAGCAACAGGAACATCACACTGATTGAACTACTTGTTTATTGTTTAACTTAGATAATATTTTTCCCCCTTCTACTGGCAAATAGAGAAGAAATCTGCTGCAGAAACTTGGAGGCTTTTACACCTAAGCATAAATCCAATGTAAGTGCCGTGAAATACAGATCCTGAATTCAGTATTAATTTTGCCAAAGGTGTCATTGGGACTGAGTAAAGCCTTGTGCGTGGTAGCTTCACTGTATCAAATTTCTTCATACATGGCCAGGTAAAGTGTAAAAAATAGTTTGACTACACAGAAAAGTTGTAATTTTACAGCTGCAATTTTTTGAGTATCTGGTGATGACTGAAGTGTGAAAGCCCAAGGCAACTTCATTTTCTTCAGGAATGGGTTACAGTGTGAAAAAATTGTCTAGATGTTTTTTTAATATTCTTCCAGAAATGTGTTTTAATTGCAAATTCTGCATCTAGAAGGCTATCAGTCTGCTAATCATGTATTTTAGTGCTCATGAGAGTCCTCAAATATTTTCAATCTATGCTGTGCTAATGAATTTATAGACAGTGTGTGAGAGATGAAGAAAAATCCTGACTCTTTAAGCAGTGTTTGCGCTTGATTTATCCAGAAGTTCTTTTAAATTTCTGGTGTCTTAGGGCTGAAATTTGCCAGTAATAAGGTAAGAGACATCTTGCAAAACTGTCTAAGCCATCAGAGAGAATTCATTATGAGCTTCTAACTAGTAGCTCTGAATGTTGTGGAATACATGAAGGACTTTTTTATTGCTTGTTTCCAATACAGAGAGGTAGTGAATCTGGGGGAGATATCTAGGAAGGCAGTTTGCTGAAGGCCCTATCCAGCTTCGAAGGGGTTCAGTGGAAAGGATTGAATCAGACTTTAGAACAGCAACACATGTTTATGTGCACCCCTTTTACTGTAGGAAAACAAAAACAAAAACAAAAACAAAAACAAAAACAAAAACAAAAACAAAAACAAAAACAAAAACAAAAACCCACCATGCCAGAATAAGGTACCACATTGGATCTGGCACCCAGTGGTGACTGCTGCATTCCAGGACTCTCTCATGTAGGCACGTCCCAGCCTTCGGTAGCAGTGGAGCTCTGTGCTTGACACTACTGAGTCTGCAATATTTTGTATTGTCATTGAGGAGTACTGTAGCAAGTTTGAGAAATTGGAATTCCCCACAAGCTTATCCAGTTCATATGAGTAGTGTTATATGGGACAGTAGGGATATGTAGAGGAAATTTTTGAATGGGGAGCAGAATAATACAGATGGAGACTGGTGAGTGCATTAAGAGTGTAATTGTTTTATTGGTGTATTTGAAACTAAAAACCCACTACTGAGATATTCAGCTGAAAGATTAAATCTCTCTTCATCCATCAAATGTAATTTGCAGCCTTTTAAGATTTATTTCTGCTTGTATCGTCCCTCTGGCATGATGGATATCACAAACAAATTTTCTTTTTAATTATATTGCTTATTCAGCTCCAAATCAAGAGCCTAATTCTTCTTGTCACCAATGTATTAATGTATCTACCTTTCACCAGTTATTATACTGACTGTTTTTTAAGAATTTAACTTGCACTTAACTTGTCTAATTGGTGCTGATGGACATACGGTGTTCATTTCAACAACTTCCTTGATAGCATTATTGAGAGCTGATCATTGTGATCTATTCATATTCAGGAACACAAATGATATTGTAAAAATAAAACATGGGAATTAATCATCATTGTTAGTTGGCTTTCTATAAAAACGATTCTTAAGCTCTGGAAATTATCTCATAAATGGATACAGATGTATTCTGCCAAGTCAGCATTAGCATGTTCCTTCATTCTTTACTATATATAAGTCATGCATTAAACCCCCAAAAGATCTGTTCACATTAAGAAAATTCATCCTCTGTGTATGTAAAACTGTTATTGGGTCTGGAAGCAAATAGGCATTGAAAAGTGGATTACTGTCTGAAATGCCTTCAGTGGTGTTTACTACAGTGTTTCCAGATCTTGCTTGAAGATGGCAGCAATAACATAAAATCAGATTTATAATTAGGTCATTGAGATGGTGTGAAAGTACGAATGTGTCAGCTGATCCTAGGTAGCTTTGATTCCAATTTGTGTGTCTGTGAGAGTGAATCTGCAGGAGGCAGCTGTGTAAAATCTGTGTCAATGAGAGGAGAATTCTATTGACTTGCTATAGAGCCAAAACTGATGATACACTGCTTAGCCCAAGAAGACTTGATACATTGATGTGGTTCTCTCCATCGTTTCACTTTTGCTTTTCTCTCTCTCTCCCTTCTATGTAAATAATTAATTATGGCTTGATGATTTTTGGTGCCTGAGAAAATATCAGCTAAAGCTTTGCCTTTACCTGGGACATTTTAAGGCTATGCCTGATTCTCCAGTGTCTCATAAGATGTGCTATAATGCTGTAGCTTTTCTCTTGGTGAGGAATAAACAGGGTCTCTGTCTCCTATTCTACTGCCACTTTCCATTAAACATGTAGGAACAAAACAATCATTGGATCTCCTGCTTCTCTAACAAGTGCGACAGGCATTGGCAAATGTCTAAAGAACTGGGGAAAGTAGAGACATGCAGGGGCTTTCTTCCTAGAGCAAGTCTGTTTCCTCCTAGCTGTCATTATCCCAGAGGGATGCAAGAACAGCCTGAAAAGGAAATAACTGAAGAAGACACTGAGAAAATAATGCAAATACTAACTTGTTCTATAGGTCATGGTTCCTAATGATTCAATTGGTCCATCTGCAATAGTATTTCTGTTCCATTCAAGAGAGAGGTTTAAAAGTAAATCCCCTAATCTTTCCCCACTACAAACACCACTTGGGAGTCTTAAGGTGCATGAACTGAGTGTAGTGGGTTAACCTTGGCGGGATGCCAGGTGCCCACCAGGCCCCTCTATCACTCCACCTTCGGCAAAATAAAGGGGGAGAATGAGATTAAAAACTCGTGGGTCAAGATAAAAGCAGTTTAATTAAAGCAAGGGCCAAGGCCACGCACAGAAACAAAAGGTAAACAAAGGTGTTATTCTCTGCTTCCCCCCAGTAAGCGATGTCTGGCTACTTCCTGGGAAAGCAGAGCTTCAGTCTGTATAACAGCTGCTCCTGGAGACAAACACAGTAACAAATGCCCCCCTCCTCCTGCCTGCCCTTGGCTTTTATGGCTGAGCTGAGGTCACATGGTATGGAACAGCCAATCCGGGTCAGCTGTCCTGGCTCCGCCCCTCCCAAGCTGTGTTATAAACACCCTGCTGGCTGCCAGGGTGACACTCAGCTCTGGGAGGGCTGTTGGGGGGATATAAACCCAATACACTGAGTTACTCTGCAGAAAGTAAGCCAAGAGATAGGCTTCAGGAGTGCACCTGACACTTTTCAGACTATAATGGGAGTTCAGTCCTAGGCACTAGCCTGGAGTTACTTCATGGTAAGGTATGTCTGGATGCTGTCATCAGGTGCACAACACTAGCTGCTTTGCTCTCCAGATCCTCTCCTACTGTACCACACATAGAATCTGCTGCTAAACTTGAAGAAATCTGGAAATACAACTCTAGAAGTAGCTGCAGACTGGGATCATAGAATCATAGAATGGTTTGGGTTGGAAAGGACCTTAAAGATCATCAAGTTCCAACCCCCCTGCCACAGGCAGGAACACCCTCCACTAGACCAGGTTGCTCAAAGCCTCATCCAGCCTGGCCTTGAACCCCTCCAGGGATGGGGCATCCACAACCTCCCTGGGCAACCTGTTCCAGTGTCTCACCACCCCTACAGTGAAAAGTTTCTTCCTAATGTCTAGTCTAAATTTACCCTCTTTTAGCTTATACCCGTTACCCCTTGTCCTCTCACTACACTCCCTGATAAAGAGTGCCTCCTCATCTCTCCTGTAGCCTCCTTCAGGTACTGGAAGGCTGCTATTAAGTCTCCTTGGAGCCTTCTCTTCTCCAGGATGAACAACCCCAACTCTTTCAGCCTGTCCTCATAGGGGAGGTGCTCCAGCCCTCTGATTAATTTTGTGGCTCTCCTCTGGACTCTCTCCAACAGGTCCATGTCTTTTTTATGTTGGGGGCCCCACATCTGAACACTGTACTCCAGGTGGGGTCTCACGAGAGCAGAGGGGGAGAATCACCTCCCTTGACCTGCTGCTAATGCTTCTCTTGATGCAGCCCGGGACACGGTTGGCTTTCTGTGCTGCAAGCGCACACTTCCGGCTCATGTTGAGCTTCTCATCCACCAATACCCCCAAGTCCTTCTCCTCAGAGCTGCTCTCTATCCATTCTCTGCCCAGCCTGTATTTGTGCTTGGGATTGCCTCGACCCACGTGCAGGACCTTGCACTTGGCCTTGTTAAATTTCATGAGGTTTGCATGGGCCCACCTCTCCAGCCTGTCAAGGTCCCTCTGGATGGCATCCCTTCCCTCCAGCGTGTCCCCCACACCACACAGCTTGGTGCACTTGATTCCAACACACCTTGCCCCATGGATCCATATTCATTGCTCAGGTGCTCATAACATCAAGATGTTTCTTGTGCAAGAAAGGAACTGTCAGGCTTGGTTCCACCTGATGTTATGGAAACAAATGTCAATGTACATTCTGATTTGCTTCAGATTTGTACTGCAAGACAAAACATTAATGACCTAGGAAGGCACAGATCACCAACCTACATATTACTTTCTCCTTATGTTCAGTGGAACAGTGGTTTACCTCTGCGTGTACACGGTCTACCCCACAGAGACTTTTTTTATAATATAGGCATCAACAGCATAATAATGGAGAATTCATTAAATGGCAAATTGCTGTACATTACAATAAACCGATTCAGTTAAAAGTTAATTCCCTTCTTCTCCTTTCCTAGTAAGTGTCATGAATTGGCAGTTACCCAAGGTCTTTAACAGGTGAAACGGTCATGGTAATACAACTTATTTTTGTAAGGCAACTTTCAATATACACGGGAAATTAATATTCTCCCCTTTGTTCGGTTTATCTTTGGTAACCTGTTGCAAAGGTGTAGAAGAAAATGAGAAGAAAATAACACTTTAGCTGTTATTTGAATTGTATTTCTCGGATTATTTGCATTTTTGCAGTGCCTGATTAACAGAATATCCCACTCACATTGGGTTAACTTCTAGCTGTTCAAACTAAGTATTTCTGAAAATTAGATCATGATTCAACAGAGCAAGCAATTTAGGGCTTAACTCCAGGCCTCGATAATCCAGAGCATGATTCTGTTGTGAAGATCAGTTCTGGCAGGAAGAAAGCTAGAAAATCCTTTCATCCATCTCAATATTCACTTACTACAAAAGTTGTCTTCCAGTTCAATACTGACCTTTCAGTTAGGTGAACCAGCAGTCTTACAGTTTTCCTGCTATTGCACACTACAACAGAGATGTGCTTTTTTTGATTGATGATATTTTAGTAGTAGCAGATCTGTTTGGAAAAAAAGATTCAATGACCCATGTCACCAGCTGCAAGTCTGTACTAAATTGAGCCAGTCTAGGAGCAAGCAAGACCAAGTTATCTACTATATCTGCTTTTTACTGTTATTCTTAAATGGAGCTTTGCTTTCCCTATGGGGGGATCCTGACATCTCCAGGTGCCCTAATGCTCCCATGCTTGGAAGCTGTGCCCATGGACTTCCTTGCTCCTACAACCTCCTTGTTCCTACCTTAGGTTTGCATGCACAGTCTCTAAAAGCTTATCAAAACATTCCTGACAAATAAAAGTACATTTTTTTAAAACCAGATGGGCTGAGGTGGTTGTCACATGTTTCAAAGCATTTGATGGCAACAATTTAAATGGTGCCATTCCGTCTTCCCTGATATCATTTGTTCCGGTAGCCCATGCCATGGCTTGCCTTCTGGTTTTAGCTCTCTGTGGGATTGTGCTGTGAACCAGGTTAGGAGCTTGATCCAAATAAACAGTCTGTTCAGGCTTTCTCCTTTTTAAGGCGGGGCAGAAATGAGCAAGAGGTGGAGAGATTTCAAGAGGTATCTGAGAACTCTGATCGTATGTCCTTCACCTCACTAGATGCTCACTTCTCAATAGCTGAAGTGTGCCTCGCAGCTGAAGTGCCACAAATAGCCGGTCAAATGCAAAGAGAACTAATTTCACTCGGAGGGAAATGCTGACTAAACATCTCGCCAGGCTGCCAGTTCAGTTGTACTTACATGCAGCTATTTAAAGTTTTTAGAACATGGGGGCGGGGGGGGGGGAGGAAAAAAAGTATATAAGCTGTGCAATTACATTTAGATCAATAATCATTGCTAGGGCAGAGTTCATTAGCTTTCTGCAGGTGTGTTGTCCTTATGTCTGCGAGCCTTGTTCAGAGTGTTTAGATGCTACCGTGACATGAATAAATGAAATTCCCGCGTTCCCCAAGCCTGAGTCTGCAGCATTACACAGCACCTGTGCTTTCACCTGCTCGCTTTGAGGCCAAGCTCTTTCCATTTTGCAGGCCTGTGCCTTGGAGTCGAAGGACTGTTTCTGTCCTGTGAAAAAGCCAGAGGCTTAACAGATATCAATAAGCGGCTAGAAGCTGTGCGTTGTTATGGCCTGGCCACCAGCTTCATGTCCTGTGCTCTTCCTTTGTTGCAGCAATTCAGCTTTGTCTCCCTGCCCACGGATGTCTTGGAAATTGAAGTTAAAGACAAATTTGCAAAGAGCCGACCGATCATCAAGCGTTTTCTGGGAAAACTTTCTATGCCTGTTCAACGCCTCTTGGAAAGACATGCCATTGGGTAATTTTTCTGCTTATGCTACTTTCCATTTTTATGAAATGTGTTGCTGTTTGAAGTCCCTGGTGATATATCATTGTAGTTGGTATAATGACATTGAGGGGGAGTTATTAAACTGACAGTTGTCTGATGAATTATGTTGGTCTTAATGAGAATTTATAGGACTGTGGGCCAGACAAAGAATTCCCTCTACAACCCCATCCATTGCATTTTGAAAAATGAGAGCTGGCATTTAGGAAAGAAAACTGTTTTGTGTGTATCATGGCTGTGAATTTGGAGAGTGCAATATTTTCAATTTGAATATTCTTTTAACATTATCAACAGGCCGTTTTCATGTTTCAGGGAATTATCTATGGGACAAAGTCATGCCAGATCTGTTCCTCCTCCTTTTAATTTCTGGACAGTGGAAACATTATTAAAAAAAATATGTGGCATGTTGTAACTAAATCTTTCTGACCCTACCCTGCTGCCAAGAAACAACCAGTTCACTTGACCTCACCAGCCCTGCTGTGCTCCCCCTTTGCCTGATAGCCCTGGGAATGTGTATAGTGCCAAAGTAACACAAATCAATTTGAGGAAGATGAATAGTATTCAGATAAAGCCAAAAAGTTGGCTCTAAACTTTAAGGTTCAGATCTTGAGGAGCAGGGAGAGAAAGTCATCTCCTGAGGAGAGCATAGGCAATGAAGTGCCCAGGATGGCATTTCTGAAAACTGGATCTCAATTCAGCAGAACAGCAGGAATCTGAGTTTGTTGGAAGTGGTCTTGAACAGCTGGTTCAGAATGTGGCTATGGTATCAACAGCTGAATCTACCAGAAGGGACCAAGCTACCTCTCTGTTTCTCAAGTAGGGAAGATAGAGTAGCTTTTTAGAAACCAGATGGAAAAGAACAGCTTGGGAAAGGTAGAGCCCTGTAACTGATATAACTGGCTTCCCTCTGTACGAGATTTCTCATCATCTTCTGATTATTTCTTCCTATCTTAGTTCCTCATTGTAAGCACCACCTATCTAAGGATATACTTTGCCAAGAGCAGTGTGTCCAACCTGCACCTAGATCTGGCTTAGTTTTAATACCATACTGGTTTTTAAATCTCAGGCAAGCTCAATGAGAAGTGTATATACAAGTTCAGGAAGTTCATACACAAATCTTGAGATCGTCTCATGGATATGAGTTTCTGATGCATGTGAAATTATTCTGGCAAATATATTGGGTCCAACTGGAAGTGAACTATGTTTCTTCAAAAGATGTATAAATATTATTATTTAGTGAACCCTTTATATTAAAAAAAATGCTTTGCAAACATTGATTCAGCCTCATTTTGGGCAGCTGGGAAGATAATCTCTTCTATAGTTTCATTCTGTTCTGAGGGGTGGATGAAGTGTGGCAAAGGGAGGGACCTGCACAAGGACAGAATGGAATCATTGATCAACCTTGTCAGGAAGGTGTTCTCCTGATATTTCAGCTTCATAGAGGTAAGAGGGGTGGAAAGAGATGAAGAGAGTCATCCAGCCAGTTTGAAAAGAGAAGGTGGTAAGCGGGGACTGGCCTGTACAGGATTTTGAAAAAAGGGACAGGAAAGCTGAATTTTATGCAGATGGTAAAGGGAAGGAAATACAGAAATGCGAGGTTCTACAGAAGTATATAGTCAGATCAGCAGGGAAGTGAAGTCTTTTTACAATAGCTGAAGTGGGAGTTGTTTGCTTCCCATGTCGATATTTTCATACACATACTGCAGAAGTTCCATTCCCACCGTTCTTTCTCTATATATACATATGTGCTTGTGTATCCCAGAAGCCTGTCTTATTCACTGACTCAGCTGTTCCATTGTAATTGAAGACATTGTCCTCTCCTTCTCTGCCATTTGTTCTCTCGTACGCAAGTCAACATGCTCTCATGGCTAGGTTGAATAGCCTTTGAAAACTGTTATGTATTTTTGTAGGACACAGCAGCTTTATCTATGCACAGTAGATATTGGGTAGGTTATAGTCTATTGTGACAATATTTGTTTTCTTTCAGGGACAGGGTTGTAAGCTACACTCTTGGTCGGAGGCTTCCTACAGATCATGTCAGTGGCCAGCTGCAGTTCCGATTTGAGATAACTTCTTCCATTCATCCAGGTAATTCTCAGTCTTAACTCATAATTTATCTAGATCTTTTTTTCTGCTTTGCATTCTTTCTCCTCAGAAATCTGAATTCATTCCTGGCTGCTCTGGGACTTTAGGTGCAGTCATGAGCAAAGGAAAGTGCATAAAGTCCCCCATCACAGGATGCATCGTGAGTCACTTCTTCCATGTTTCCCCTTAGCTTAGAGCTGTGTCTCGTATTCCCCTGTTCTTGGCTGCTTCAAATATTCTGCCACATTACTGGGAGAAAAGAGGGTAGAAAACTAAATTCTCATCCACTTTTCTATTACTTGTCCTGGGGAAGAGTCATCTGCATTTGAGCACTTTGTAACTGAAAATGAAGAATGTAACAGTAGAGATGACTAGGAACTTTCTGATTATTTTTAATGAAAAAAGTAGAATAGAAAATAATTTTGTGTTCCTCTCCTTCCCTCCCTTTTGGTTTGGTTTTGGTTCACATTCTCTTGTAGTTATTAGGAATTCACTGTCCTGATGGTGTACGTTCGAACCTTGATTTCTGTGTCAAAGTCTCAAAAGCATTGCTCAGGGAGTTTTTGTCTCTCTGTGGCAGTGCCCTCTCAGGTGTGCCTTGTCAAGCCAACAGCACCTGCATTAGTGGTTGAAAATCATGACCTGCCTCTTGCTGGAAAACCCTGATTCTGGCATTTGGCTGTTTGGATGGTGTGAAAGAGGCCAGGTTGTTTAGCATCTGGGAGGAGGTGCTACAGATGAAGATCACATCAAAAGATGTTTTGAGGAAAGTTTCCACCTTACAGGGTGTGAAAAACAGGTTTTTTTAAGTTCTCTGGTGTGGAGCCCTGTCAGTTTCAGCACGACAAGAAAAATGTCATTAAAACCTCAGGGAAGGCTTCCTTGTCATTCCCATTATATTCCCTCCAAGGCCAGTTGGCTCAAAGAAGTTTCAAGAAGTTTCAGGTTATGTTGCAAGGAGGCAGGGTGCAGCATACAGATTACCACTGTAAATCCTATGGTTGTTAAAACCACTGTACCAAGGCTGCCTAGCAAAAAAAAAATCATCATTTCTTGATAATTGCTCAGCTGCCCACTCATTTCACACTGTAATTTATGCTCTTTAATTTTCTCAGATTGCTGTGGATGCCTGTGCCCCCACAGCCAAGCTTCTGGTTCAGTCAACGCTTCATGTTAAAGGAGTAAGTAATTTTTTTTCCCTGTCTCATACAGATGATGAAGAGGTCTCCATTAGTGCAGATCCTGAGCCATCTGGCCTCCAGGAAAGCCCTGTGAACAACCCCACAGAGGAAAGCCTCGGTGAGCCTCCATGCATCAACACAGTGACCTCAGAAAATACAGCTCCAGAACAGCTAAATGGATACCATGTGAACAGTGTCGATAGCCCAGGGGCTGTCAAACCACCTGGGGAAGTCAACCCGAACAGCTTATATGAAGATCTAGCAGGAGATGGGGAGGTTGATGCGGTGCCAGTTCCTGAGCCCTTGGAATCCGTCCCAGGAGAAGTGCTGCCTTCTTTGAGTACTACGGACCTCACAGAGCAGCTGGCTCTGCTAGCTTGCATGTCTCCTCCTGAGACGGAAGTTAGGGAAAATCACAAAGTCAATTCCAGTACTCAGGGAGATGGTGGAGTCTTGACCAGCGCAGAAACATTAGATTTCGATGAGGTGAGTGCAGATGTGCATGCTGGCAAGGACCTAGAGAAGAGTTCAGAAGAAGGAGCTTCAGCCCAGGAGGAGGAAGATAACAAACTACAACTAAGGACCACAGCAAAGAGGAAAAACAGGCCGTGCTCTCTGCCTGTGTCTGAACTTGAGACGGTCATAGCTTCAGCTTGCGGTGAGCCAGAGACCCCTCGCACGCACTACATACGGATCCACAACCTGCTCCACAGCCTGCCCTCGGCACAGATGAGCAGCGATGGGGAAGAAGAGCAAGATGGTGGCAACGATGGGGAGAACGATGAGGAGTCTACAGTCAAGGAGGCAGTGGAGAATGAGGCGGTCAGTGAGAGCGAGACAGTGGCGGTAGAGCCTCCTCTGGAAAATGAGGCTGAAGAGAACTTCAGCCAGAGCACGGTGCCTCCCCAGACCTTGGATGAGCAACTCACTGACTTAAATGGTGGGCTGTTGGATGGGGAACAACCCAGGACAGGAAGCGAGAGTGATTCGAGCTCCAGACCCAATGGTGACAACGAATGTGAGGCGTGCGACACCTCTTGCTACAGCCCCTCTTGCTACAGCACCTCCTGCTACAGTACCTCCTGCTACAGCACTTCTTGCTACAGCACCTCGTGTTATGATAGTAACAATCGCTTCTCCAGCCATACCCGCTTCTCCTCTGTCGACAGTGCAAAGATTTCTGAGAGTACAGTCTTTTCCTCACAGGATGATGATGAGGAGGAGAACAGTGCTTTTGAGTCAGTGCCAGATTCAGTACAGAGCCCTGAGCTGGACAGGGAGCAAGTGGATGGCTCCTCCCAGTGGCCAGATGAACTAGTAGCTCATGGTGGGAATCCACAAAGAGCCACAGAAAGTCTAGACACCCCAATAGCAGGTCCAAGCAGCAGAAGAGAAGGTTAGATCCTGAGAATCAATGCACTGAGCAACCTGGATTATCTTGATGTCACGGAAGGCATCAGATAATCAAGGTTTAAGATAGCTCACGGTTTATTTCTTACAAATTTTGGGGCTGTGAGCTGGGCTATTTATCAGGGAGGGTTGGATAATTGAGCCTGCCCTTAAAAATGCCAGCAAATCCAGATAAATCAGATGGGGATCTGTATGGATGGATTCCTGTAGATATACATGCGTCATTATAAAATCAAGATTAGCTACTGTAGTTACGTGGCAGGTCAGCATTATCACATCCACCAACTCATTCCTTATTTCCTGGGATTGATCCATTTCACATATCTGATGTGCTGCCATGTCTCTGATAGTCAGTGAAAGGATCAGCTTGTGCTTGTCAAGGGGCTCGTGTGCTCATTTACACCAGCTAGAGATCTGGTCCAGTGTCTGTGTATGATGGGTAGCCATGCACAGTCATAAGCATGGAGAAATGCGAGTATTTGTCTCTTACCAACCCAGTTTTCTAGCCTTGTTTGTTCCCATTCCCCAAGTATCAAACAAATCTACTTCAGATTTCACAGACCATAGAGCAACTCAGCAGAGATATTTTTTTAGATGCTTTGAAAATTGGACTATAATGAACAAAATTCTCATCTCCCTATTCTTCTCTAGATATAAAACATAGTTAAGAAAGCAAATTTCTGGTTTTTGTAATTTAGGTACTGTTTTTCCTAATCCCTCCAAACTGTTACATTAAATTCATCCCTTTGGTAACTCATTTTATGCCATATGGAGTTACCTAAAGGCTAAGTTTGATCACTCACCTTTTCTTCAGCTAGCGTATCATTTTTCTCCAGCTAAAGAAGTAAAGGTCTCAGCAGCAGCTAAGGAGGATGCAGCAAGGTCAAGAGGTAGTCTTTGCATTCCCAAATCCTGAGTCATCTGTCTCCCACCATAAATGATACCAAATTAAAATGGCACTAAAAGGATAACAGATTTGGGGATCACTGTGAAACCCCACGCGAAGCATCCTTCTACCTTTTCCTTCTCTATTCCCAGTTTATTTACCCCCACCTTCCCACAAGCGCAGACCCTGCCCCAGCAGAAAGAAAGGTGTAAGGGTGGCCTGACATGCTGGGCTGTGTCAAGACTTTCTAAGCAGCTGGGCCTAAGGAGGCATTTGCTCTGCAGATCCCAAAGAATTAAATTCTCAGAAGTGCACAGAGGTATAGAAACCCACAGTTCCATTCCTTGCAGAGGAGGGTCTTTGCGTGTGGACAGCGTTATACCTAAGGGGGCACGAGCGTGTGTGTGTGAGACCATGCTGACAGATTTGATGGTTATTTTGGACTGTGTGTACTTTTGAGAGGAATGTGGGGGGAGAGGGTGTCTTCTGTTTATGGATTCAGTACAGTTCCAAGGTTGTGCCCCTTGAGCCTGTATAAAGGGCACTGCAGTGTTCACGGTGGCTTTGCTTTGATGAGCTGAGAGAGAGTATGTCTGAAGGGCAGTCCGGCTCTTAGCACTCTTGATATCACCAGGGGTGCTTCAGTAAATGTGCACGTTGCTTCATGACTTGGCAGCTGTTACAAATACAATAGATGTGGTCACCTCCATCCACTCCAGGTGACTGATACTACCATGCCTCTGCTGCCTTGGCGTAACTATCTTGACTAGGGGAGAGTCAATTGTGGTGAGGTAAGTAAAGAAAAAAAGGTGGATGATCTTGTAGTTGGTGCTGCAACACCTGCAGTAACAGCACAATTCTTAAAGCTATGAGAGATGGAGTTTTAGCAGCAAGTAATAACTTACATAACTGCTGTCTGTTCAAAACATGCAGCAGATGCAACTGTGAGATACGCCTATACCCAAGTGGTTTGATGGAGACATTTGACAGGCCATACGGTATCAGCAGAACACCTAGAAAAGAGAGTATTTTTGTCCGAGTTATTTTTCTCGCTTTTGGATGGTGTGAGTTTTTTTGCAGTTTTATACAAAACTGGCTTCTGCCTTCTAGCTGTTAGTTGTTTAATGAAAAAGCGTATTTTTTTTTGTAAATGTGTTTTTATATTTGATAGCTATATGTTTGGGTTTTTTACAAACTGCTCATTCTTAGACTATTAAGATTCTGACATTAAAGACAGCTAAACCAGCCAGCACACAGTGAGTTTGGTTTAGCTGAATGGTCTGGGATTGAATTTTGAAGTATCTGTGTGTAATTTTCTGGTGATGTTGGAAATGCTAAATGTATTTTTTCCCTAAGCTGCATCTTTCTGATGCATGTAAATGCAGTTCAGATGGTATCTGTATTAAGAGGCCCACCTGGACCTAGAGGTTCTAAGTGAAAAACTGATACCACACATTAGTAGGAAAAAAAAGTCCTGCTTTCTAAGGTTTTAAGGATGGACCAAGAAGGAATCTTAATTCTGGAACCTGTGAAGTTTTAACGTGCAGGTTCCTTATTCTCACAGTTAAGTCTAAGATAAGGAATGCTTTTTCATCCCTACTATAACTTCTTAGTTTCTGAAAGGGTTCTATGAACACTGACTGGATCTTAAGTTACTTGTTCCTTTCAACAGAACGTGAGTTTGGACATTTGCTTAGGTTTCATTTATTCCGTATTTGGATATATAGACATATACACAATGTCAGTGTTTTAAAACTTCCTCTGCACTGTGTACTGTGTGTCTCTCTCTTCTTCTGCTTCTTCTTTTCTTCTTCTTTCCCTCTTCCGTATCTCAAGTCTTCCTTCTTTATCTCAGATCCTGACTATGTCTTGCTATCTTTTGTCCTTCTGTTCTACCACCTGTCTCCTACCTGTTTCTGGTCCTTCTCTCTCTTTCCACCCAAGATGGACTCTTTGAATTTTGAAAAATACCTATCGAAGGGGATGATCTTCTGCTTTGCAGGGACTGCAAAATCCTGACATTCTGGTCCACTTGTACAGACGTTGATCTTTTGGAAAAGCAGAGGGAGATCCAAGGCAGCTTTTAGCCTCATATTCCACTGGTGGGATGAATTTAAAATTGGATCCAGGATTTTGCATATTCCTGCCAATTCCTGCAGAAGCTTGAGTTTGGTTGTACATGCACAGTATTTCTCAGAGATCAAGCCTGATTCTTCTCTCGCTTACACTTGTGTGTCTATGAATCCAGAATCTGGCCCACAATAGTTTACTAGTGACTCAAACCCGAGATCAGAGCCTTGATCGCATTATTTTAATAAATTTTTGGCATATGAGTTGTTATTAAAATAGTGCCTGAAAATAGGAATAACCAGAGCAGCTAGTACACCAGGCTAACCTATTTTTTTTAAAGTCGCTTGTTTTACAGTAGCACATTTTTTGAACCACATTGTGAGAACAGTGAATGACTGTCAATGTCTTGAATATCTTGTCCGTAGGTGATTGTCCTTTACTCCATAATTCTCAGCCAGTCAGCCAGCTTCCTTCTCTGAGGCCAGACCATCATCACTACCCAACTATCGATGAGCCTCTTCCACCAAGTAAGCTTTAGTTTTTTTAATTTATTGCATTTTTCAGCTTTTCCTGTTAACTCAAACAATGTAGAGGTCAGTATGTCCTTCTAAATAATCCCATCTGTTCTGTATATACATTCTCCAGAACCCAAGCAATATGCCCTTTTGTTTCGCTTATTTGATCCTGACTTCAAGTGTTGTCATGTTATTTTGGACAAGCTCCATAACCCCCTTCTGCCTTGGTCTGTCTTCTTCCTTAGCTACCATGAAATGAAAAAAAATAATATTTCCCTGTTGCCAGTCAGTCTGTTTAAGCTGGAATGAGTGAGTATCTGCCAGGTGTTCCACAAGCCTTACTATGAAGCCTTTTGGATGGTGTATCAACAAAGTACGCTGATTTTTTCTAGACTATGTGTCTCCAGGTTTTCCATAACCAACTTCGAAGGTGGTTTGGGATGGCAGTCCCTGTGGTCTGTCAGCTCTGCTTGCAGATCCAGCAAGAACCCTTTCACATTCAGAATGTTCCTGGGACAGACAGGTCCAAATCTGAGCAAAACCAGTAGAAGCTGGGAAAAGGCAGCTTATATAGAATGGTCTTGTTGTACTGTCTTTGGATTAGATAATCAGTTATGGATGGATTTGATAGTCAGTTGTGTTCCTTGTGGACTGTAATGGCATCTGCAGTTGCATTGGATCAAAATGAGAGCATCTTAAGTTGTGTGATTGATTAGCAGGCTGATAATATGGGGTTTTACCACCAAATCGACTGCTGGAGAGGTTTTCGCTTGTCTCTGTAGCCTTTCCCTTGTGTATTCCTGGAGGATTACCCTGGTTTTGCACTGGCGTTCGGTGCCCAGCAGAGCGCACTCTATGCCCTGCGACGTGCTCCTGATCACCTTTCGACTTCAACACATGATTTAACAACCTAAAATGTGCAGTGCCTCAGAAAAACAACCAGGCGTATAAACAAAGCACTCTATTTTTTTTCAAAGCCCAAGTAGGGAACACACTTATTTGGCCTATGGTGCTCTTGACGAATAATTAATCATCCACCAACCATGCTGTCAGTATTCCCTAAGCCAAAAATAGCCCCGATGCTGGCGTCAGCTGCACAGTAGCATGAATGATTCAAATGCCTTTAGCCCAGTGAAGTCTTATGAGAGTCCCACTGTGGCTTGCCAGTGAATGATGAAATGGGAATGGTTACCTCTGTAACAGGCAAATATTTCTCTTCCTCCCACTCTTACCTCAACACTTTGTGAATAGAGCACATTCCCCATTAGATGACTTAATGATAGGACACTGACACCAGCTCAGGTAAACAAAACATACTGTGAATCTGTTCCATGTTCTTCCATCGCCAATTTAATGTTCTTCCTCTTTCTTATAATTACCCTCAAAAGGGGCAAGTATTTCTGCCATTGATTTTCACAAGTGCTTTCACAACAGGGTTTAAGGACATGAAATGCAATGTGTGATGGCGCAGTACAGAAGTGATATCCCTTTGTAGGATTTTATTTTAGCATTTGCATATAACATCATTTTTGCAATAAAAGCTGACACCATGGTCTTAAATATATTGATCTTAATAGGAATAGACTGTACTAAGTTAATTTGTGAGGGCAAAAAGTTGAATTGGATAATATCACCTAGGAAGCCTGTTTCCAGAAACTCTCTATGAAATTTTAAGGTAATTTCAAAATGAAAACTATAGCCTTCATCTAGAAATGTTTCTTCTTCTAGCATTCAGTGTTACTATCTCAGTGCCTTTAATGCCTCTTAATCCTAGATAAATAGTTTTCAACCATGTGAAAGGAGGAAACTTTATATTTTAAACCTGAGTTATATAATCAAACCTGGCTTAGTTCTCACATGCGGCATTAGCTTCAGTCCCAAAGTAGAGTTGAAGATAATTTGCCAGTGCTGCAAGTTCAGCATTGACTGGTTTTACTTTGGTCATCGGGAATCTTCTGGACAGTCTTTCTCTTTTGAATAGTTTTCAGAATAATTTTGTTTCATCCTAACCCCACAACAGTTGGTCTCAGGGAGGAAATTTAATTGCAGACAGTTTTATTTAGGAAAGTAAGGTAGAACTGACTTATTATTTATGTAGGAATGTCCTAATGACCAGTCTGAATGTTAAGGCCTATACAAGATTGACAGAAGATTTGTACGGCCTCTTGACGGCATTAGTAGTAACCCCTTATTGTGCGTGTGTTTGCTGGTACTGCTGGAAACCCTACAGAACTGAAGCCAGGAAAAATATATGTGCCCAGTTCAGAGCTGCTCTTTGCCGAAGGTGTGGCTGAGCTTGGAAAGGAAAAGACAGCGTATTTACTTTGCCCTGCCAGGATTATGGTCCTGCCAGAAAAGTTGCGTCTTCTGGTATAAATCAGAGCAGTTTCAGAGGCTGCTGTGAAATATGACTCGGCTGATGGAGGGGGATCGCTGGAGAACAGAACCAGTACTGTCCTGTCCCCCACCTGTGCTCCAGCATGCTCTTACTGGGAAGGTTAGATGGAAGTTAGTCTCTGTTGTAGCCACCAGCTTGTTTTGCCTGAAAAACTAAGGAAAGACCCTGAGGAGATCGGGCTGCTTCCTAGATCACCTGTGGCCCTGAAGTAGCATGAAGGGACTTAAGTACAGCTCAGGAGTGTCTGTCAGTTCGCCTGTCAGCCTGTTTGTCTCTCTGTGCAGGTATCCATCCATCTGTCCACAAATCTGGTCTCGTATGCAGCTTCAGTGACTTGTGTGACTTACAGGTTGTCTTGCGGGAAAGGTAGAAAGTGTACCTGCCACCTGTGTACAGCAAAAGTATTGGCACCTAACGCCTTTTGACAGCCTTCCCAAAGACCAAAAGAAGTTATTCAGCTGATGAGAAATGCTGTTGCAAGGAGCAGTACTGCTATAGGTTTCTCAAAAGTCATGGGACACACAGTTCTTAATATTTTAGCATGCCAATGGAAGTGTCAGCCCGTGGCTTCAGGCACATATACACATAAAGTAATGGATAAAGCAGGGCTCCCAGATGGGTGTAGTTCATGTCCGTACGAACTGCTGTTGGATGTCTGATACATCCAACAGAGACAGCCTTCCTGAAGTTGTAATCCAGTCTGTGTGATCCTGACCTGATGTTTTCACTGTGACCTCCAAGCTCTGGACAAGTTTTGGTGCTTCTAGATTTCTAAGTACTATGCTTAGGAGCTTAGGAACTCTGGGTTGCGTTTAGTTAGAGAAACACTGCAACATAGCCTCTAGAGCTGGTAGTGCACAGGGCTGGATTACAAGAAGCCCTTGTTAGACTGTATACTTGGGTAGTATTATTCTTAGTAAGTGTCCATTGGCCGGCTTCAGACCAATATGACCAGCTGGTGCCTTCTGTAGGCTGCCTAGAGAGTGGATCAACAGCATTGCCTACAAGCTTCTAATTATCCATCGACCTTTATTATTCTCAACTTGTTACGTGTATGCTACAATAGTGTGGGGTGAGGGCTAACATTTGTCCTTTGCCAGACAACAGCAAGGAAAATGATGATCTTAGTGGTGTTAAGGTACACCAAGTCACCTTTGTTCTGAGCAAGATTGTTTCCTTTCCTTCAGCCTGCCTGATGTGTCCGTCTGATTTCCTTCAACGTGCATCTGTTGTACTTGATGTGCTGGCTTTCACTGTCTTATGTTTTAGCCATCATTTTCACAAAGCTGTGATCTTGTTCTTGAAGCAGCTGCAACATCCTTGGGAAACTTCACCTAGTGGGAGGAAGAGAAGGTCCTCTCCTTAAAATCCCATAGTGATGTTCACAGGGAGAGACAGTGTGTGTATCCCTGTGGAGTGGCTATAGGGTTTGTGTCTATAAGGACTGAGGTACTTACAGCCAGCTTTGAAAGAAATAATGCATGTGTGTATGGATCTCATTGTTTGGAGTCTTATAGAAAATTCCTCCAAGGACTCCCAGTGCCTGTCTTTTAAGGTTTTTGAGATTAACGTGTCAGGAGCAGCCAGCCATAGACTTAACACAGCCTACACCCGTCTGGGACCAGCCCAAGCATGGGATCTGAGTTTAGCCAGGGCCAGCATTCAGGGGGTGGGAACTGGTCATGAAAGACAGGTTTCCAGACACAGCAAGAAAAGGTACAACTTCAGTCCTACTCTTAGAGAATGGGAGTTAAAATACATAAAGTATGAAATCTGGCTGATCCTGAATTTGATCACAGAAAACCATAGAAGAAGAAATGGACTCATCAGGGAGGAGGGTATCATAGTAAGAGGAAGTGTTTGCCCGCAAAGGTAATCACCATATGTGGATTTGTGTGTGAATGTGAGTTAGGTTTGCATATAAACACATGTAGAAACTATGTGCATATATTTACACAGATATGTCAGCAGCTGATGGATCATGTAGAAATATGAAGATAGCAAGTCTAATTTATATCACTACTCCATACATTCCAACCAATTTGATATGTGGCTTTGCGAGCTCACTCACTTCTGAATTTCTGCTGTTCCAAATGCTTTTTTTATTGACATTACCATTTTCCACAAGCCATCATATACCAAATAACTTTAGTTTTCAATCATGGGACAACATTAGTAAGAAACAATAGTGATAGAAGGCTCGATATTATGCTGCAAACTTTCAGTCTAGTTGGGACTCATCAGAACAAAAGCTTTATGATACTCATCTGTTTACAGAGATTTCTAAGTAAGCGTCCGACCAGGCTGTGATCAGTTTACAGGGGAGCCTTTAATTGCTGTATGGTATCCTTCGAAGCCACTTCATAAAAAAGAGAGAAATGAAATGTGTTTAGGCTAGTGGGAGGTGTCCCTGCCTATGGCAGGAGGGTTGGAACTCGATGATCTCTAAGGTCCCTTCCAACCCAGACCATTCTGTGAGTCTATGACTCTATGACTCTGTTCTGAAACATAACAAGAAAGAAAACATGAGATTTGCCGTATTATTTCAGATGTAATCCTTTTCTACTAAGGGTTGGTTCTATGTGGCTACCCCAAGCTGCAATGAATCCAGCCAATTAGTATTATTAACTGTAAAATTATCTAGCCCTTTAAAAAATGTAGCCACTATGTCATCACTTGTATTTCATAGTCTATGATAGTGAATTTCATAAGCTACGTGATGTGAGTGAAATGTTCATGTATATGCATGTACTGCATATATAGACAAGCACAGAGTATGTATACACATTTGACTGTATACTTTGAATATATACATGTAATGTATATTGCACACATGTAGACTATATATATATATATATAGTATCTCTAGTGTGTATAGACCCTGTCTGTGTAGATGCCTCTGTGTGTGTATCTGTCTCCCGCATGTAGGTTTTCTGGAAGGCATCACACTGACAGCGTTACCCCTTCCTTTTTTTCCAACCCTAGATTGGGAAGCTCGGATAGACAGCCACGGGAGGGTATTCTACGTTGATCATGTCAACCGAACCACCACGTGGCAGCGCCCCACAACTGCAGCAACACCAGATGGGATCCACAGGTCTGGCTCCATCCAGCAAATGGAGCAGCTGAATCGACGGTGAGCATTTGCACCCATATTCCCTTCAGATCTGCGCTCCCTTTTTTCCACGCTGCCCCAGCGTCTTCCTTCCTTCCTTCCTTCCCCAGTGCATCGCATTGGCTCCCTAAGGATTTCTCATTCCTCCTTGTCCTAGTCTGATGTACACATTCCTGTCCCTGCTGCTGATGTCTTTCAGCCTGCTGGTGTGCCTCCTGTGGGTTCCCATACCCAAACTTGCCCACATGAGAAGCACTGTTGAGTGAAAGATGTTGCAAAACATTTCAAACAGCAAGAGGAGGCTTTTGGAAAACTGTTTTGAAATTACTCCCAGAAGAGAAGGGAGTGTTCTTCCAAAAGATGGAGTCACTTTTGCTATTTAACTGTAGGAGTGGTATCGATGGGTCGGCATCTAGTGCTATGCTGCAGAGGTTTCTGAGCTGGCTGTTACTGAAATAGTGCTGCCATATCAGTGTGGCATTTCTCCTCCAGCTAATTAGGCCTGTTGAAAGGTCTGTCTCCTTTTCCAGGGCAGAGCACTGCTCTAATAGGACTGTACACGTTTCCAGACTTAGACAGATCTGCTTAGTGTTGCGTTGGGCCCTGTAAATCTGTCAGTTTATTCTGAGCTGGCTGAGACATCTCTTAACCTGGTGCACATTTTGCCTTTGTTTGACTAGTCCACACATAAATTTGTGTATCCATTTCCTTCTCGTGCTTGCTTTTTGGACTGAATTTAAGACAGAAGAGAAAAAAATAAACAGTTGGTCAAAAATCCTCCTTTTTTACTTCAGAAGAGGGTTTGATTTTTGTATTCCCTGCTTACTGTAATGGTATGGTTTCTAGAAACAAGACAAGCAAAACTGAAATTATATTCTAATTATAGCATGCAAAATGCTACAGAAGTTTTTTGGTCTTTTATCCTGTGCTAAGAGAAAGATCCACGGCTGAGACAAAGGATGCAGAGCTTCAAACTACTCTCTTCAGAGTGCGGAATAGTTGGGAGTTACCGTGTGTAAAGAGACCTGGGCCCTGAATGACAGCAACTAGAAAGTTAATGTAACTTGTGGAGAGCAAACCAGCCTTCTTAAAGCGGTGGTTTTGCAGCTTAAGTTGACACCATCGACACACTCTTGAAGAGTTTCTCCTTTTTTCCCACCAAAATTCATTATTTTGGATGCCGTTTCCTAACATGTTACGCTTTGCAGAGGTGAAAGAACCTGCTCAATATTTTCTTTCATTATAGCTTTCCTCTGTATTTATCTTTAAGGAGGATTTGGGCCATGTCAAAGCTCAGACTGATAAATTATTTGGCTGCCACTTAAACAGGTTGTCTGCCACAGAGAGCAGAAGGTTCAGTTGTGGACATACATCAGTGCTTTTTTTTTTTTTTTTTGATTGAGGTTGAACTCATGTAAATGCAGCAGAACTAGGAAGGGAATAAGTGCTTGTGAGAGTCTGCTAGGAATTTACCATTCTGTTAGCTAGCACAGGTTAACCGTTAAACCAGTTTTCTCAGGAGAAACTGAAGGGTAGGCATTGTCTTTGTGACCTCCTTGCTTCAAAATTTGTTATTCCATGGTTTCATGTAAGCTGCCTGGCTTTCTTGGTGATGACTTGTTTATCACGGGTTTGGGTTGGGATTGACAGGTAATAGGACTGACATTCTTTGAATCTCTCTATTTTTAGTATTCACATATCCAATTGCAAAGTGAGAAGTGTAGGGGGTTTTCAACGGTGGCATCTCTCTCCTTACCTGAGTTCCATTGCAGACTAAGCACTCTGCAACTTATTAAACATGAGCTGTCATGGCTGCTTGGGACAGAGGAAAAGAGCTGATGTTTCTCTGATCTTTGTCACAGATCTCTATTGATTTGAGAAGTTGAATACAAAGGTCTTCTATTGTTCCCAAGTTTGGGAACATTTCCTAAGATTCTAATAAAAGAGTTTCATACTGAGTATCTGAGAATAAAACTATTATTGTCCTAAAGCTAATTTCAAATATTTCATGTCTGCAGATTTTAGGATTGTGAGGAAAAACACTTTTCATGAATCGTGATTATCAGCACTGTGGAGGATCGGGCTTTGTTTTAAGATCTCATTTTCGAAATACTGGTTTGTTGTATTTCAAACTTCATTATTTGAAATGTTCTTCAGCAAACACAGCTGAGAATCATTTTAGGTGAGGTAACAGCAAACGTAGACCTTGCTGGTAGAATTAGCAGCAGCCTGAACTTTTGCTGTAACCTCGAACAAAATTTGGACTGAAAATCACTTAGCAGTTTAAAAAAACTCGGTGGCTTTTCTTTTTAAACCAGTCTACTCACTTTTTGGCTTCCTCGTTTCATTTGTGGACGGGAATGGAAAGACCAAAATATTACAAGGAAGCTCGGTATTTCCATCCCAGCAAAAACCACAAAGCTTTAGAAATTCAGCTTGAAAAAACCCCATAGCTGTGATTGAGCCTAGTCCTGCTTTTCTTCTGTGCTCTGAGATTCCATTATCTGTAATAGCCACCTGAGGATACAGGGAATGCAAAAATAAAATCCAGGTATTGGGAAAACTCCAAAGAGACATCCATACGTCTTATTTTAAAGACTCTTGCTTATTTTCTACAGCACTGCCTGACTTGCTTTCTTGTTAGCAAAGCAGATGACAGCCCTCATTGTTCAGGCTCTGTTGGCAAGGTGCTTTGCAGTATGTGTATATCTAGACTTGTCTTTGCTCTAATTTAAAAGGTAATAAGTAATGTAAGAAATTATAACCCTAATAGTTAAGACAGCCACAGTGTGGTGTTTCTAAACCTCAATGTCTTTGACAAATCACTTTGAAAGAAGACTGAAATTTCCAGAGGCATTCCCGTAACTTTTGCATTTTCAATGTTTTCTCCAATTACTTTGGCATTTTCTGGTATTTATATAAGATTATTTTATAGTATTGAGACCCAAAAGAAAAGTGTAGCCTTTTGTTGGCATCCAGCTAGTGTTACTCTTTAAGGTTTGCCAGTAGTGATTTTCAACCAACTAACTAAATTGAAGCTAAAGGGTTTTTTGTATGTGTGCTTATATCCCTTGATTATATGAACTTTTTTTTTTCCTTTCTGTTGCATGCGGGTGTTGTAAAACTCCTCCAGTCCTGGAATGGAAAGTTCATTCAGTTGCCTGCAGTCGAGTGAATAGAAATTTAAAATATGGGTCTAAAACAGAGGGTTTAAAACTGCAGTAAATTCATGCTGTTGCAAAATCTGCTATCAGAATTTCCCTGTAAAGATGGTTGTTTACTTAAACACAGAATCCCCAATTTAAAAAAAAAAAATCTTCTAAAACTGCTGGTTATTGAACCGTCAAAAATATACACTAAATGTAGCTTCAAATGACTTTGAGGACTTGGGAACACATGTAGTACTGTGAGAGTTTGGTATAAATCTATTGAACTTATTTTTCTTAAATATCTCCAGCCCTTCTGCCCAAGATTGGGTTGCAGTGAGATGCTGGAGATGATGTCTGTTGAGAGATGTAAAAGCCAAATCTTAACTGCTTTAATAATCCCATGTCACTTTGAGGAACTAACTCCTGACTAACTTGGAATAAAGTGTGCATTAACAAATAAAGAGAGAGAAAGTAAATAAAATCTGTAAGTCAGAACTTGAGCTGAGGAAAGAAAGAAAGAGTGTATCTGGAAAATGGGAGACAGTTCTGAATCATGTTAAATGCAGGCAGTAAAGCCATTCTGTTTTGTATACATACAGAAATGCAATCCAGAAATAAGGACTAAAAATGTTGGGGTGGAGTAAAAGCTAGTTAAAATAATTGAGAGACTGTTTTATTTCATTCCTTTTTTTTCCTTTGTGCTTCTTTCTTTCTCCTTACACTTTTTCTTTTCTTTCTCTCTCTGTATATAAAATATATTTTCTTATTTAATATGTAAGATTTACATTCACAGCTTGCCAGTAAAGCCAAAGAAGTCTTGATCTTTCATCTTATTCATCTGCCTGAGTGAACAAGTTAACTAGAATTTGTTTTGTGTAGCGCAACTTCAAAACACTCCAGATTATTCCTGCAGTCAGGGATATACTTTGTTCCTGACCTGGTAAAGTATTTAGGATTGGGCTCATCCCTAAGACCATGATCAGTCCCATTGACATCAATGGTTATGCTACCAAAAGACTAAATGAGAGGGGGAACATGATCCACCAGGAGTTTTTGGTTCCAGCTGTCCAGATGTTTTAAAAGGAATCCTAGTAGCAACCTCTAGCCTAAATACCTGTCTAAATTTGACCTTTGAGTCTTCCTTGTTTTGCACCCTCTGTAGCTATTTGTTAGTCAGTGCAAAATGCCATATTTGCAGAGTAATGGTTGGCCCAAACGTGAGCAGCTGCATCAGTGAAGGAGGAGAGTCAGCCATGCTCTTCCTCTGTCATACACCAAAGACAGAAATATTGGAATCACTCAGAAACAGTGCTGATTGTTAAGGAAGCTCTTCTGTTAACTAAAGCATGTCATTCCTGTCTCTGAATGTATGTAGATACCAAAATATCCAGCGAACTATTGCAACAGAGCGGACTGAAGATGATGCTGTGGTAAACAACAGGGTGGAGAGAGTTCCCACCGGAGGGGGAAGTGATTCTGAAGCAGAGCCTTCCCAGCCAAGCTCAGGTATGGAGAAAAAAACCATGGAGTGGCATGTTCAGTGCCACTCAGTGATGGCATTCGGTTCTGGGGGAATCTTCATTTCCACGGGAGACTGGAACTCTGTTATACTGGGTTGCAAAAGCTAATTAAAATAAAAGAGGTTTAGACTTGAAGCTACAGGTACAAAGGCAGCCCTCAGTTCTTTTTTAACAGTTTCTAAGACAGACAAACCACTCTTACTTTAGTGAAGGACTATTTGAAATTAAAATGGAAAAGACATCTGGTTTTTACTCAGCTTAGTAGTTGCAAAAATGATGCTGTGTTATTTTTGCTGCAGTGTGATTTTGATCTTGGGGCATTGCAGTTTATTCTCCCTGGGCTGGCTTCTGTGCTGCTACATTTGTCCATGTGGTCACACCTGCAGTGGCCCGAGCATCGAGTACGAAATACTTGTTGGTTTAAAGCTGCAGTTTTGTGATAGCTATGAGCTGATCTAAGCGTGGGCTGCCACTGAAGAAGGCACAGATGTCTTTTTGCTCATCGCTAACTCACGTGACAGCACCCCATACCAGAGCAGAGAACTGATCTGCCTGAAAAATAACTTTGTTTCTTGTCCTCAGTGTTGTTTACAGCCAGGTTGATTCTTTCATCTGGCTCATTAGATGACAAGACAAGAATGAGTGTCACTACAAGGAGAAGAGGAAAATGTGTAGCCAGGGCAGGATGGGATAGGCAGGGAGCTCTTCTCTCTTTGGTGGTCATCATACTCATGTTTTCTTAAAACATTTGTGAAACTATAGCCTAAGTGTTTGTTTCAGGTAAGAAACACCAGCAATCAGACTAGTGCCCACTATGCAACTTGTAGACACACAAAAATAACTATCTGCTTTGTCTGTGAACTTGCACCACCAAAATGAATGGCCAGTTCTCTTCCTTTGCATCATTCTCACCTCCACCTAACTTTGTGCTCTGTGTTATCTGCTGGAAGTAAATCTGACTTCTTGCCATTCTCTTGCCCCTCCTCTGTAAACAGCATTGGCAGAGGGAAAGAACCAACACAACGTCTGCTTGAATTTTGTTAATATTGCATGGTGAATAGGCAGAATTACACAGAGAAATAGTGGTCTTTTCTTTTTAAACAAGTTTAGAAAAATACTCGATTTTGCCTGTTTGTTTTCCAGATCTATTTGGTGTTTTTAGCTTGAAAATCAATTTTGATCAAGGATGTTTGATATTAAAAATTTATTTGCGATCCTTTGTATTGCAATTTATGGGCCCCTTTTACCTACATTGTATCGTATCGGGAGAACCCAGTCCTTTATGTTACCAGCTGAAATGGAAGTGACGTAGACGTATTATTAGTATTTAAATTGTAAGTAATGTAGTTATTACTCGTAATATGTGTAATCATTTACTGTCATAGCTTACATAATAAAACAGTAATTTCATAGGAATTGCTACCAGTAAGTATTTAGGTCAGTTTATCATGTATCATTCACTTTTTTGTTTTAACCCCAAAGAGCTAATGAGTGTGGTATATGTCATTTTAAGTTATTAGGAAATGAGTTTTGCTATAGGTAATTGCTTTGCTTTTAGGAGGAAAAAGTCAATATTATATAAAATGACAAGAATTAAAAGATCAAGGGTGATGTAAACCACACGAGAATAAGAGAAAGCCACAGTATGATACATTTGCTATTTGCCTTTTAATTGAAAAGAAAAATGCCAGAAGGAATACAATTTAGGCACATTAATCCAGATTCTAAACCAGTACAAATCCATTTAATTCCAGCAATGGATCCAGTCTGCACTTTTAAGTTGATAGAATAATATGATGTGTCTAGCAGGAAAGAAAAAAAATATACAGTTGACAAGAAAAAAATGGGAATCTATATTTGTCCTGTTGATGATGTCTGCATCCAATTTCTTTGGACTGCAAATACGAGTTGGCTTGTATTTGAAAATGCCAGAACTGCATACTCAAGCCATAATTCCATGGTAGGAAGCATTTTTCTGGTGGCTTTAGAAGGTCAAGGAGTTCCCACCTCTACAGAGTTTACATTCTCAAATGCCTTGGTTCTGCTCCTGTGCTTCATGAATCCATACAGATTAAAATAATCCCTTTGTGTCTTTTTTTGTTTTCTTTACCATACAAGTCCCCAAAACCATGGACTTGCCAAAAATAATGCAATTACAAGTAAAAGGCAATGCTTCACAGCACCAACATGGATGTGAATGGCTGAGAGGGGAGCTTCCTTAACCCAATCTTGCTACCAAATGCTTTCTGCTGGTGAATATCTCAGGCTGGATTGGGAACCTGGATGTCAGTATTGAACCAAACCATCAGCTGGTGAAACCTGTTGTGGTCACATTGATATTTAGAGACAACAGTAGATATGACACAGAGTTTTATAACATACAGTACAGAAAAGCATCAAGCTCCTGGACTGCTACTATAAGCACTGCACCACTAAGTGTAAGGAGAACGTCTACCAGTTTGCCAGCAGGCTTGTCTTGGGAACACAAAGAAGGTAGGCACACTGGGCAGGATGGTGACTTTTTTGTAGCGTCACTTTTGCAGCCATTCAGTAAAAGTTAAATAGTAGACTGCACTTGCTGCTGTGTTAATAAGATTCTGCTGCTTTTCTTTTTGTCCAGAGGTTAGGAGGGAAGGTTCCCTTTCTCCTGTGAATTCTCAAAAAATCACCCTGTTGCTGCAGTCTCCGGCTGTGAAGTTCATCACCAATCCTGAGTTCTTCACTGTGCTGCATGCAAACTATGTGAGTAGTTATGATTTGCTCTCTCACGCTACTGATTTCAGAATTCAAACGCTGCACCCCAGGCCTATGGGGAGAATGCAGAGTGAATTTAAATTGTGTGACTCAGGGCTCAGTTGCCCTTTCTGAGGGAACAGTACAGGCGAGTTGCTCCAAGGAGACTCTTGCTACAATTCTGCCTCACACAAGGAATTCTTTGGTACAGAGAAGCTCACTAATGTTATCCTTCCAGAATAAGCATGAATTCTTGGGTTTGGCTTGGTTCATTCTGTTGTCTGTTGCTGCAAGGAGTGAGGTTGTTGCCTTTTGAGCCATGTTCCTGAGAAATCTTACTCAGATATCACCAAGTCTCAGGGAAACGGAGGAAAAAAATTATTAGCTCCTGCAGTTTGCACTCACAAGAAGCTCATGGGCATAATGTAGTGAAAGAAATACTAACTTGAGTCAGCACAGCTATTTTGAAAAAAAACACTAATGGAAATGAATTTTCAGAAATTCAAATAACTGCTTTTTTTCCATTAATTCAATAAATCTGCATGTTTTCTTGCAAGCCTGACATTGAGTGGAAAGAAATGTAATGCTAGGTCAGCCAGAAGGAAGCAGATAGGGAAATCTCACAAGCAGATGCAGTCCTAGTTTTCCATATCTTGAATGTAGTTCAGCTAGGCATCTACACCTGACTCCTGAGTATTTGGAAAATCATCCATTTCTTGGTAGCGATGACCTTTCTTTTGGGAAGGAAAAGGAAAACACTTCAGGAGTTGCCTCAGCACAGGTCTTCAAGCTAACTACAGACATTGAGTTTTGGCTGTGGTGCTTTGCAGGTTGAAGCCAGCTGTCCATCTCCAAACATCTTCCAGAGATGATACTGCCCATGAAGTCCTGCAGAGGACTCTGATATTACCTGAACTAGGTTATGGAGTGCACATAACCTAGTTCACCTAACCATGATATATGATGATTTATAGCTGGGAGAAATATAATTTTCATTTGGCATAGTTGTTTGCAAAATGAGCAACCGATTCCATAGTGGTGTAAGGAACAGCTCACAAGACACTGAATCCCAATTTTCTTTCTCACCGAAATAAAAAAAGCCAAGAGAGGCCTTCGTTTGAGCTTATAAAGTTGTCTCTAGTATGAGATCCGGAATAATCTATTGAAACATCTGTCAAATGGTTATACAGATTCCACTTGTACAAAAATAACAGCCCACATAACTTTTGGCTTAACATGGCTGTAATATTTTAACCACAAGCCCCTATTAAAATTTCAAGCTATTAATTATGCCAATGAGATTGGAAAATATTATCCAGCAGTTAGAATTAAAAGGGAAAGGCTGTCATTTTTGAGATATTTTATTTCCATGGAGGGATAAAGCTACATTACAGTTTTTGTTTCCCTAGTGCACCTAAGAGATACTCAGACAGTCATTGATCACACATTAGATTGAAATAAAACTTCTGTCATAGCGTAGGCTGGAATCATAGCAATTTGTGACCATGGAGCTTTCCTGGGTCATAACCAGGTCAGATCTCCAGGACAGAGATCATATCTCTGTGACTTAATATAATTTAGCAATCCTTACCATAATTAGGGACCCCGTACTGCAGGGATTATTCTTTTCTCAGCGCTGTCACCACAATAAATCCTTACATAACAAAATTGAATGCTTGTAAATGTTTTGTTGCATTATATGGGTTAAAATGCATTAAAAGTACACAGAAATTGAGAATTTAAGGCTGTTGGGTCAGATTCTCTGGACAGATTAGAGGTGCACACACTGGGGCTCACTTCACTGGGGACGCGAGTCCTCCCATGGTCCTTTAGTGAGTAATCAACTCCTTTGGGCTGACCAGCAGAACCAATGCACTCATTTCTTTCCAGTAACATGCTCAGAAGAGTTGCAGAGTTTTGTAAAGTTTCTTACCCTGTCCTGAGGAGCTTATTCCCTGAAGTAAAAGATCCCAAGAGCAGCCTGTGGATTAGAAAAAGTGTTGTCACCACAAGTGTATTTTGTGGTGCTCTATAATTGAATACACAGTGGCGACAAACGTCATTCATTTTTGCCCCCTATTCTGCAACCAGATCAGCACTAGCTCACTGAGATCTGCATCACGGCATGTTTTTCTAAGACGTATATTTAACACCCATTGTGAAATCAAGTGGCTGCCTGAGAAGTGGTGTTCATCTGACTCATGAAAAAAATCTCCATCTGACATGCTTTGTAGTCATTGTAGAAACAAATAGTCCCAGGAAATTATGCCTATCTTCCAAAGGTAGACAATTGAAAGTGTCTGTGTCCTATGGCTATAAAGTGACCATAAATAAGGGAGCAAGCTTAGGTGTAGCTGTAGACAGATGTCTACACTCAGATGTAGTGTAGGCATCTACGCTGCAGTCCTCTTAAGATCATGAATCCTGTCACGAGCATCTTGATTTGAATTATAGCATAAATACATCTTCACAGCTGTCTTTGCCTCTCTCTGGCATCATGCAGTCACACAAGCAGTGTTGCCGTTGGCCAGTGAAAGCAACAAAATGGCACAAGTACGTGCATCTTGAGTGTGTGGTGTTTTAGCTGACCCTCTTTTTGTAGTGTGTTACACAGGCATTTTATGCACAAGCTAACTGTACATAAGGTGTGGGATGTTTCTCTTTCCAGATTATATTTCTTCTAAGTGTTCATGTGAAGCAGTCAATCAAATCAAAAGAATGAGATGGAAATGGTTCTCGACTCTAACAGGATTTGTTTCAGTTCTTTGGGCATATGCCCCATGAAATAACCAAATATGTTGTTTTGACATCAGAACTGATTTTCCTCACCTCTGTTTTTGCTCTCATAGAGTGCCTATCGAGTCTTCACTAACAGTACCTGCTTGAAGCATATGATTCTGAAGATCCGTAGAGATGCTCGTAACTTTGAGCGCTATCAGCACAACAGAGACCTGGTAAATTTCATCAACATGTTTGCTGATACCCGACTGGAGCTTCCTCGTGGCTGGGAGATAAAAACTGACCAGCAGGGCAAGGTAAGACGCAACTAATCACTTGTTTAACACAGCACATCAGGCCACATGATCACGAAAGGTTCCTTCCTTCTTGATTCGAAATTGGTGAAGGTGTGGCTTAAACAACACAAACAGCTAGCAGAGTTACTTTAGAAGCAGAAAAAAGCTTCAAGAACAGATGTTTTAAAGCATAGTGGTAACACTCCAGCTTTCTGTGGAATATCACACCATAGCCAAGGCAGCATTGGACTAACAAAAAAGTTAAAGCCAGAGTTTAGATCTGTTGTGACTGCAAAATTTGGCTTTAGTGTCTCTGCCTCCAATGAAGCTCCGCTGAGTGTCTTCTTGAGCCACCAAATAGGCTAAAGCAGTGTTCCTTAGTAATTTTATTCTCCTGTCTTGTTTACTTTGTGGCCATTACACATGATTTTGACTTACATAACTTCAAGTATTTTCCAAGAGCTATGCTAGCTTCAGCTAAGAAAGTCATGTCATTTGCAGTTATCTTCCACGGACTGTGCCTAAACAGGGCATTTCTGACACATGGCTGCCACTGGTTTTCACTTTATGATCCCATGATACCGTTAGAGTGTTGGCAATCTTCTTACAAAAAAGCATTGTTCCTGTGTGTTTCAGTCTTTCTTCGTTGACCACAACAGCCGTGCCACCACTTTCATAGATCCCAGGATCCCGTTGCAGAATGGTCGTCTCCCTAATCACCTGACTCACAGGCAACATCTTCAGCGACTTCGTAGCTACAGCGCTGGAGAGGTAATAGTGCTACTATTAATTCAGTTATTTTTGACAGCAATCTTCTGTAGAATTAAAAGCACTTCTTATCTATGAAATGCATTTTAAAAGACAACCTTGTGGATTTTTATCTTCTAAAGGAAATAAGGATTTTTTCTTTCTGAAGGGTTTATCTCAGAGCTTGCTGGTAATGAAGGTTTATAGTGACTGTTTTCAGAAAAAAATAATAAACAAGTAATACTAAACCAAAGTGAAATGATGAAAAAAATATTTTAAAAGAATAATCCATATTTGACACCTTAGTCTTGCTTTAGTGAAGTCAAGTCATTCATTATTTTTATAGTCTGATACTTCAGCAGCCTCATTCCCCACTGTGACACTCTGCTCGGAAAAGATCTATTCCCTAGCAGGTGTGGTAATGTATGTTGAGGTTTGCTTCCCTAGATTTCAATCACATTAAACATCTTTCCTGTGTTTCATGGGGGTGTTTTTGTCACTGAGGGACATGGGCAGGATTGATAGAAGGATAAATCTTGGGTTTGTATATTGGATTTAAGCAGGAAAAAGTACCAGCCATCAGATTCTTCATGTAGCAGATGCATACAGTTGAAGATTTGTAAAGATTGGCGCTGAATAGGACTAGAGATGAATTATGGCCAAAGGATCTTTCTCTTCCGGCAAAACATCTGGAGAAATGCTTGTGAAACTAACATTAAAATTTATTGCAGCAGGGACAGTCTGAACACCTCCCACTGCCAAATGGGGTTGGGATCAGGAGCTGACTGGGGTGTAAGGTCAGTACTTCAGGACCAAAGGCAGACCAGGCATAGGGAGCTTGGGTAGGTTTTCCCCATCTCAGGTGAACACAGCAACATGTTTTCTGAAGACAGAAGTGTATCAATGGGTCTGTTACAATCATATCTTCCCACCAATTTAGCAACTTCCCTCTGCCAACAGCCTGCAGTTCAGTGTTGCTGTTGTGACTGAATTATTGACATGATGTGAAAGTCACCTGTGTGATGATTCATATTTGGGCCCATGCTTGCCTGGGGCTTGCTTACAAATTCAGCATGTCAGGGATAGAAACACTGCTGAGCAACTCAGATGACCTAGCACCAAAAAAAAATACACTTGGTTTTGCAAGCACTGGCAAGGCTGACAAAGAACAATTTGCAATAAACCCAAAATACCAAGTACAGGGAAGGGAGTGGAAAACATTTAATACTTTTGAGTAATGACTCTCTGGGGAAATTGTAAGCTGTTCATTGAGGCCACTGATTTGGCGTGTTCAGCCAACGCAACAGGGCCTTCTGTCTAGGGAGCTGTCAGTGCTGGCACCTTCATCTTGCAGTCTCGGTGGCCCAGATCCCACAGCGCTTCTGCATCCTTGTTGTAGCCGGTAGCTTGCCCTCTGGAAGTATGTGTTGCTCCACTGGAAGGACTCCCATTGATTTCCAAGGACTTTGAATCAGTGCCTAAAAGCCCACCGTTTGCAAGGAAAATATTTAACCATTTGCAACTCAGCTCATTTATTAAGAGCTGCATGTCCCATGCCATTTCTTCCAAGGATATTTGAAGGTGTTTTTGTCTTATAAATCATGTCTGGAAGGACACAGCTGGGGCTTTGTACTGGCCATGTGTCAGCTGTCTGTAGTCCAGCTGGTTTCTTTGCTGAGCAGGTGGTGTGGCCTCTGGAATCTGTCACCAGGACAGTATGAAGGACCAAGTAAGACAACCATCAGTTTTGAACACTATGAGTCAGCCTGAAGGAAAGCAGGACAGTGAAACTTCAGTCATGATTTCTTGTGGGTGCCAGAGAAGGTATAGAAAAGAGTCAGGGTAATGAGAAGAACAACTCTACCCTCTGCCTTGATGCACACACCTGACATCCTGCCCAAGTGCCAAAATGAGTTGCCAGAGAGTTGCATGGACTTCCCAGGAATTTTGTGACTCTTAGTGATCAGCTGAGGGAAGAGCAGACAAAAATTGTAGGCAGATGAGCCCAAAGTGGGGAAAAAACAAATACACTCAGCAATGACTCTTAGCTGAGTCACCATAAAGAAATTTTTATGGTTCTGAGAAAATGTGATCTCAGTACCCAACAGCAGACAAAAAAAGCAAATGACATGTCTGGAATTCTTAGAAAATTAATAGAAAGATCTGTTTAATCTAGAAGAGGACAGGCATCATGAGAAATAAGTTTTGATAGTAAAAGCTAAACCAATTCAATCAAAATAAGGCAAGTTTGCAATTCAGTGAGAACAGTTAACCATAGGAACTAATGATTACATGGGTATTGGGTCTCCATTTCTTCATACCTTCAAGCCAAAATACAGTGCAAAAGCCAGTTTTGTCTTTGTCACCAACAAGTTTATCAGCTCTGTGGCCAAGGGCAGTCCAGTGAACAGGCTGTGGTGCTGAAGTAAAAACCGTGATCTCCTGCCCTCCTTTCCGTGACATCCATGAATCCTCTAAATCCTTTTGGCTCATCAAAATGTGGCCTTGATTCCTGCCTCATAATCTGTGGTGTTGAATAGAATATCTTGCAATACTAATAAGGTATTGATTTTTAGTGTTTCAAATGTACCTTTAAAGCTCCCTCGTGCAATTGGAACATAAAAATATGCTTTCTCAAGTATGTCAGTTTTCTTTGCTTTATGACATTTTAAATTCATTCTTAGCAGCAGAGAATAGAAACAGCAATTGCACAGCTTCTGTAGAAGGCTGGCTCTTGCTTCCAAGTACTTTTATTCAAGGCCTACCCCTACTATTAACAGGCCAAACAGAGATTAAAACTGCCATTTTTCCCTTAATCTGTATATGGTGGGCTGTTTTTTTTTTTAAAAAAAAAAAAATCTGTTCATATAAAAAGCATTTAATTTTCCTCTTCCAGGAAAGAAGGCATCCATTTAACAAATTATTCTGTAATATTTATGCTTTTCTTCATGTTGAATTATCCTTCTAACTGAAGGACTTCTGTAAAAACTTTTGATGTCCGCCTGAGTAGATTCTTGATATTAAATGGTATTAGATATTAATTTGACAATAATGCTACAGATTCTTTAGTAAGCACTTCTTTAAGGGTATCAATCTGTTACAGGAAAAAGATGGTTGATGCTACTCTGGATTGTTTGATTTTTGAAAGGAGAGTTCAGGTAGCTATACTGGCCATAAGTAACTAAAAGAACGTAGGTCACGAAGTGCTTCGTTTCCTTCTGCCACTGCTGTGAACAGAACAGGTCAGATGCACTTTCCATTCCCTCTAAGAGACTTTCCATCTGCAATGGAAGTCAACATGTATGATTACAGGGTAGAGATTTTAAAGACAAAAAGAAGCAGGCATCCATAATGGAGAGTTTCTGGTTAGCAAGAAGAGCAGAGGAGGTACTGGGACGTAGCAGGATATAAATCTCCTTACTTGACCCAAACCACAAACAAGCAAGCAGCAGTACTCAAACAGGCGGGAGCCTCTCAAATCCAGCAGTGATATAAAACTCAGGAAAGGGTATTATATCATTGAAAGGTTCCTGTGATAGTTTGGAGTCTCCACTCTGGTTGCAACATCCCAGGATCAATTGCAAAGCTGTTAAACCCTGCCATCCATCTGTCAGATTACCCTGCACTAGATGAACCAGGTCACTAAATCATTAGAGTGGTCTCTAATTTTTAATTAGAGATTAATATGCTAACCTACATTAAATGATTTAATTAGAAAATTAAATTATTTAATTAGAAAGTCAAAGCAGACAAGGCAATTGTGATTAAAGATTGAATTGGAGCAATCAATTGTACTATGTTAGCTAAAAGATTGGAAAGACGAGTGTTGGCAAAACAGAAGTTAATTAGACGGCTGTTGTGTTGCCAGAGAAGAATTGTTTAGAGGTGTAAATGCATAAAGACCATGATATAAAGACAGCATTAATGATGCCTGGTGATGGTGATGAAGAGAAGTACAGCACCACAGAGCATGCAGTTTATTATGTTAAGGTGCGTACAGAACTGGATTCTTGCAATCTAGATGATTGTGTAGAATTGCGTGTGACCTGCTTGGAAGTTCTTCCTGGTTTTAAAGGTGAGAAGGGTTGGACCAAGGTTAGCACATCAGTCCATTAAATACTGCAGGCTTGACTCTTCTCCCTGACCCTGGGATAACTCTCCTGTTATCAACAGATGCATGCTAATATATAATGGGTGCAAGTGAAATCATAACTGAATGACAAAGCAAAACATTTACTGGGTACTTTGACAGCAGTTTTGTGTTTTCACAGTATGTTTTAATTAGAATCGTTAAGATTTTTCGTTGTTTAATCTGTGTATTGACACTTATCAAGTGCATTGAGTGGTTTCTTGTTACATTTGAACATTTTTATGCTTTATGTGCTCCAAAGGCAACTTGCCAGTCACATTTAGCTTCTCGGTTTTCATTTATATCCAGTTGAAAGACCTGGCATTTGGCCGTACCACTGAAAACGGATTGGCACCATTCGCTTGGATGCAGAGCTAAGCATTTAAAATATTGGAGTAAGGGCAATTTCTTCCTGAAGTGGTTGCCAAGTACTACAATTTGTGCAGTGAGAAAGGAGCAGCCGTCAGCCCAGTAGAATGGCAATTGGAATTCATACGCATCTTGTCCTGATAAGGTGCACTTATTTGAATAATTTGGAATTATTGGCCTCATTTGTAGCAACGTTCCTCTGTTGGCTTCGCTATGGCCGTGTTGTGGAGGAGCACATATGTGAGAGAGGAGAGTTTCCTGGAGCTTGCACAGGTCTACAGTTACACAGCAAGCCGTGACTTGCTGAAGACGAATTGCCAGACCTCGTTGTATGGCTTTTAATATCCTCACATCTGAGTGTTTTCCCATCTTTTAATGTGTCCTCTTTCTTTATGTGACTGCATTCAGTACATGCTGTGTTTAGGACAGTGGTATTCTTTACGTTCCTCAGTTAAGTAAGAGTGATAAATTTCCTTCTTACTACTCTTTTTGTCAACTCTTCAGATTATGTTCTTCTTTAGTGTATACAATTTGATTTCTATTTCTGGTTATGCAAGTTAAGCAGACTTTCTGTCCTTCAACCAATCAGTATCATGGGCCATTCTTGAAAGTCAGAGAAGTAACAATGAGAAACCTTTTTACCAACTGATGTGCTGCTAATGGTCAGTTTGCCCATCTTCCCTCTTCCTCTGTTGTAGGCCTCTGAAGTCTCTCGAAACAGAGGAGTTACTCTATTGCCCAGATCAGGCAACAGTCTTGTAACAGCTATTCGAAACCAGCACCATCATGAGACCTTACCTCTGGGTAAGCCAAGCTTCTTTTTTCTTTTCAAAGCAGCACTCACAAAGATGTTTTATTAGAACTTCTCATCAACCACATGCACTGCTTCACGTTGCCCTGTGCCTCAATAGCAGTGCAGTCAGTGTGTCACAGTGATGTGACCGGGCCCCCTGAATGGTAAATAAAGCCTCCATATTTGTTTTCCTTTTCCAGCTTACAATGACAAGATTGTTGCATTTCTACGCCAACCCAACATTTTTGAGATGCTGCAGGAGCGTCAGCCCAGCTTGGCCAGAAACCACGCACTCAGGTACCGCTTTCTTCCAGATGGCTGACACCAACTTCCAGGAAGGACTTCTTGTAGTGGGGAAAAACAAAACCTAGTAACAAAAGATGAACTTGGGCCCCATATGGAACTGCCACCATTAAAGAGTAGGTGTGGACCACCAGAATCTGTGTAGCTACTATAGTTATTTTCCACAGACACCCAAGAAGTGAGAAGAACCAAAGCAACTATGGGCAAATCGTGACATATCTAATTTCAACTCTAAGTATTATTGAGTAGTAGAAACTCTGTCTTCCCCTACATTTGTCTCTTTGCTTTTCAGAAGATAGTGTTAAAATTGTGTTTTGATGGAAGTCAGCAGCAATAAACCCCGTAACTTCAGCAGAATAGGGATTTTAGCTCATCGTTGGATTTATACCCCTGCCATGGACAAAGTCAATCTAGATTTTATATAAGAAGTAGGAACATGAAGTAAATTGTACTCTTGTCTTTAATCTTTCTCACTTTATGACTTAATGGTAGTCCTTTCCAAAGTAATTAAATTGTCTTCTTGTCTTTCTTTTTCTTATGCCCATTTCTTTCCTGTTAGGTTTAAAAAAAAATTAAAAATGTCTTTAAAAAATTAACCAAAAGCCAGGGCAATTTAAATGTGTTCTAATTCCAAAGGTTAAAGTAGTTATTTTGGCCAAGAACCTAAGCTGGTGTTAGTCAGTCTCAGCAATGTCAGTGTGCACAAGCTAAGAGATTGATCACATATTTAATTTGTACTGTGCAGTGAAAAGTGTGGCTGGGGAACTGGTAAAGGAGGGAAGGAAGAGCAAGGGAAGGACCTTCAAGTTCCTGTGGTGCGGTTTCTGCTGATAGCCTTACTGACTCATCATTTACCTATGATGGTCAGACAAAGAGTTCTTTGGATGTAAGGCTTAGACTTCCTTCCTGGAGGAACTAATACATTGAAATAAAACAAGGGAGAAAGAATGAAAAATGCTCCCAGTATTCAAGATGCACATTTCTGTAACTGAGAATTTTTTATCTTCACCATCAAATTATTCCAGCCTTTTTTTTTTTTTTTCTCGGCTGTGATTTGAATTTCTCAGAGGACAGATGATGCTTTTATCTCCTTTTGAGCAGAGAACAAAATTGACTAGTGATAGGGTCTGGACAGCTTAGCCATTGCATAATGAGATTTGTAACAGGATATTGAGCCCTTCACCTCCAGGTCATTGCTTTGATTATAGCTTAAGTCAGGAGTGATCCCAAGCTGCCATCTAATGCCCGTACAGCAGGTCTTAAGCAAACTCCTAGGAGACAAATGTCCATCTCTTACAAGGCTTGATTCTGCAGTACTCTGCAGCCCCACCCAGCAAGGTACTAAAGCACATCCTCGACTTGAGGTAGGATCCTTTGACTTGATACTAGAATAAATATTCTTGGGCACTTCTGTGCTTTAGAAACACAGTGACAGATTGGGGTGTAGATCTGTATCTTCCATGGTCCTGATCTGCCAGTAGGAACCTGTCCTATGTTTCCCACTCTTATTAGCATTCATTTTCCCACTCTTATTAGCATTCATTTAAACAACCAAATGTATGATTTTACACATGTACTGTATAACCTTGTGTGATCAATTAATATCAAGTATATGATAGAGTGTTATTTGCCAGATAGAACTGACAGAGGTGAAGGAAGAGGTATTATGTGAAATTCTGCTAACAAGAGGTGGTATATTGGTTGTAGCCTTAAACAAAAAGTCTGTCAGTGACCTTAGCTGTAGTGCTTCGCATGAGCTTGGAGGACTAAGAATCATTCTGTTTTCTAAAATATGGTATAAAATTCTCTTGCTTTTGGATCAGGAAACTGAGTGATATAAATAGATTCTTTTTTGCAATGGTTTTAATTAGAGATTAGAAAATTGGGCAGTTAAGATGTTTGCCATTTTGTAAGAAGAGAAAAAGGAACTGGCAAAATACCAAGGAATAGTAACTCTATGTGCAGTTCATGCCTTGATAATGGCATGTTTTCTTCTTTTTTTTTTCTTTATTCTCTTGTCAAGAATATAATTTATGTTTCAGGGAGAAGATCCATTACATTCGGACAGAGGGTACACATGGGCTTGAAAAGTTGTCCTGTGATGCAGATTTAGTAATTCTGCTGAGGTAATCAATTTGATAAAAAGCATAATGTCATTACTTATGGTACCAGAGAAGCTGGCTGTCTCTTTGTCAGCGTAATTGAAAAGATTTTGTTAAATCTTCTGGGTCATTTGTAATTAGAATAGTATTCGTTGTTACTGATATTCACCCAAAGTAATTCCACTGGAGTGTATCTGTCAACTCTATCTTCCTGGAAGGCAGCCTCCATCAGTGTAGTAAGCTCCATCCCCCCCAGCTCTATCAATATATCTGTTACCATCAAGTAGCAGATAAAAAAGAATCAGGTCAAAACGTTTCCTTTTAATGGAAAAATCCTTGTTTCCCTTTTTTTTTTTTTTTGGAAAAAAGAGGGAAAAAAACCTTGTCTTTCATCTTTCTCAGTACAAGTAAATAATGTAACTGCTCGTTAAATTGCTGGTTTTGCTGCAGCAGTACTCCACACACATGCAGGTCCATGTCACACTAATGAAACCTCCATATACAGTGCAGTGAGCATTGTTTGGGTAATGTAGATAAGGCTTTAATTTTTATTGAGACCAGGGAGCTTGGTCTTTCAGTCCTAGCTACTTTTGATTAGCACAGATAAGGCCTTATTTTATTGTCTTGGTCTTAAACGGAAAACGTTGCATTACCCAGGTGGTTTTGGTGTGCCATGTAACACTGCCTAACGCAGGAACTTTACAACTTATTCCCATAAACTTAATCTGAATGGTCAAAGAGCTGAGCTATATGAAAATATAAGACCCAAGAAAAACAACCTGGAAGGCATACGTGTGTGTCTTTGCTTCTCCCTTCAATGTGTTGAAGTTGTCTCTGTTTACTACATAGCCTCCAATCTTTACTGTCAGAAGATTGAGTAACTGCGTTAGCATGGAATGTCTAATAAAATTCACTTTGTTCTTACTGGTAACTATGCCTGATTTGGGAAACCTGTGGATTTTATGAATCCGTGAGTTCAGAAATATACCCAAACTCATGGCCACAGCAGACTTGTACCATATTGCATATTTACATTACTTCATGTGATGAATGTGAAGCAAACCTCTCCCTGTTGCTTCTTCCATGCAGCCTTTTTGAAGAGGATATTATGTCCTACATACCACTGCAGGCTGCCTTTCATCCTGGTTACAGTTTCTCTCCTCGCTGCTCACCCTGTTCATCACCCCAAAATTCTCCAGGTAAGGGGGTGGGAAAAATAATACAAGCTCTTGCATTTGTGGTATTTCTCCTAATAAAGGGGCAGATTCAGAGCCAGCATGAGTTGTCAGCCTGCTAATTCCAGTGCCCCCTCTGAATCTGACCCCAGCTCCTTTTCTTGCTGGATCAGTTGCCGTTGCTGTTATGTGTCTTTTGAAATACTACCAGTAGCTGAAACATAGATATCAGAAATTGCCCATATGGAAGACAAGGTATTTTTCTGGATTTTATGTAGCTGGGAAGGATTAGGGTAAGAGAATGGTGCACTCCAAACATAATTTGCTGACATGGAACCACACTGCTGTTATGTTTAAGGAGCAAAGAATAACTTCCAAATCAAAGGTGTATTGCAATACTGCCAGTACTCCTGTCAAGTTCACTATCCTCCACTCTGTGTTCCAAAGACTTGCCTTCTTCCAAGGCTCATCTGGTTTAAGATCTGAGGCAATCGTCTTGATCTCCTAGTCTGACCTCCCGTGTTGAGCCCATTAACTTAGGTTTGACAGGAAACATATTTACTAGAAAGACATGCTGTCTGAGAAGGTTATTTCCAGCTGTGGTATGTCTCTTTAGTTGTTGTTTATGCTATAGAAATTTGAGAAGCTAATGCCTCCCTTTTGCCAAGATATACGACCCCCACTGCAGTCTCACTGCAAGGCTGTGTCCAGTGGCCATTTTGAGAGAATCAACAGAAATGTGATCTGAAGAAATCCATTTTTGGCTGAGCTTTTAAAATATTCATTAAATTATCTGGTTTCCAACAAAATTAATGGACAAGATACATTCAAAACTCAGAGGTGGCTGTGGAAAATTGGAAGGGTTTTTGATGTGAAGAAGTTAAACGCTGAATCCTTGTCTACAAGAGGCTAGTGTTTTGTCAGAATGTCCTATTTTCATTAATGAGTTTTAACACCATTGTTAATACAGTTGTCCTCCTCTACATCAGGACAGATCATAAACAAGTCTCCTGCAAGACAAAAATATTTGGCGGCAACATGACTTAGGAGAACATTAAAAGAACTGCACTGGTCTTTACCTGTTCTTGTGAAAATATAAGAAGTGCAAATACTAATTTCCCACAATATATTATCTGCTTGCTCACTTCTGCCACTGGTTACAGAGCCCATGAGAACACCCATTCTCTTATGTCCTGGGGGGAGGGGGGGGTAGAAGGTCTGACAGAAGAAAAGAAGTGTCGCAAGGGATTCTTTTTGCACTGCATGTACATATGCCTTTCTGTTCTACCAGCAGAGACAATCAGTAATGTCCTTCTCTTCTGGCAACATGATTCTTTGCGCTTGCACTAAATGTGATGATTTTTTTTGTCTTCCTGTGGATTTTCTGGCAAATTTCTCATAAAAAGGGTTTGTTTTTATTGTCTTCTGTAATGAGATAGGGAAATGGGATTTCATGGATCCTTTCTTTGACCCTTTGTGGCATGGCACTTGTTCAGACAAAAGGACTAATCGGCAGACTTCAAAATCAAACAGGTCCCAAATTACTAAAAATCTGCTGTATGCGTGAGTAATCCTTCTCAATGCCATAAAGGGGTTTTGTGTTTATAGCTGGAAGTGTTTAATATACACTCATATTAATGCAGGCAAACCCGACTCCAAGGTTGGCTAGGGTGCTCGGCTCCAATGAGAAGCATTGCTTTGAGCTCCAGAGGTTTAATCCCGCCAAGTAAGGAGATCTCTTATAAAACGCAGAGGAGAGAGATCTTTTAAAAATGCAAAAGGGAAAGAAAACCTAAATACTAATGACTGCGAGTGGGAGATATGCATGTCAGCCTATCTTATGCCTTTCTGATCCTTGGCTCTCTGTTCAGATCAATCACAGTTAAAGGCTGAGGCAACACAAAGGCACACACAAGCTGAGCTTAACAGTTCTTTTAGTGAAGAAGGTACAGCCCCTGGAAGTCACCGCAATCACTGAATTATAGGAACTTACAACTCCATGAGTGACAGGTAGAACAAATAGAATACTGTGTGCACAGTATACCTGTAAGAAGTTCGCAACACATTTGTTAGCCAGTTCTGTCTGGAAACATCAGCTGCATGATTTGGAAAAATTTAAAGCCCCTTACACTTTAAGATGCTCTTCATTTTCCCACCAGGACTGCAACGAGCAAGTGCAAGAGCACCTTCTCCATACAGGAGGGACTTTGAAGCCAAGCTGCGCAATTTCTATCGAAAACTTGAAGCCAAAGGGTATGGGCAAGGTCCAGGTAAAATTAAGTGAGTATTATGACAAGTCACTCAAATAGTCTAAAATGATGTAGCTTTGTCTTTTGTCATTATCCATGAATGAAAACACTGATTGGGAGTGGGAAACACACCAGAGATGGCTTGAATCATCATATATCCTGCAAAACAGTGATCTTCAAGAGGCTTTTGTGTGGACGTTATATTCCTTATAGATTCTTATTCTCTTAGACCCCCGTTCCCTACCTATTTAGCAGGGATGTTGCTATTCCTACCTATAATTTGCTGGTAGAAAAATCATCCATTGAGGCAAACCTTCATCAGAGATTATTAACAGTTACATCATTGTAATGATGAGGTGACCCCAAAGCCTTTGAATCTACATGTCACTATAACTCAGGACGAGAGTATGACCCTACAGAAGTTAGCCTGTACATGCAGGTTTAACTTTCTGTAATTCTTTGTGTTGGTAGCCCTCCTGGATTTGAACTAGAGAGATTTCTGCCTCTCTTCATATATTTTGGGGATCTCTGTCACATGGTTGTGGAGTTTGTTTTCCAGACATCTTGTTAGTTGGCTTGTGACTCTGTACCTATTTGTGCTTGATCTAGTTATCCAGCTTGGCCAAAGCACTATGTGTTTCTAAGGTATTTCCTGGGCATCTGGTTAAATTTATGCATCGGGCTGGCTTCCTACCAAATCACATCTGTTGTGGAAAAAAAAAAAAAGTATGAAACCAAGCAATTTATTCCAGGCAAATGTCATCATCAAAATATTGTTACAGAGCTGGGGAGTCCTAGCCATTGGTTATCTCTTGTGTTGTCCTGCTCGTGGGTCCAAGGCAGACACAAAATACAGTTTAGAAGCTCTGTCTTAAAATGTCCACAAACATACAGACAAGAAGGATTTCTTGCACAGATGGTGTTTAAATGTACTAGTCATTAAGTTGTTTTAGAGGTTGGCAGGGGAGTGAGAGGTGTGTTGTATAAACAGAGGCTGATACTCCCTTTGGTTGCTTTCCTGCAGTAATTCCAGGGACATTCACTGGATAAAATCCAGGAAGAGTTTGGGGCCAGTCCCAGAAAGCTGTGACCTCATATACATAGGAAACGCACAGTCCCTTCTACCACACAAATTTGTACATAGAGGCAGCTACAGAGAGTCTTAGAGCAACAGTGCAGTAGAGCAACACTCTGAACCTAATAACAGCATTGTGAAGACATTCACCTTTGAGGCACATAGAAAAGCCTCATGAAACAACTCCCTGAAAACCCGTGGTGGTCAAGTGGCATGTGCACCGGTGGATGCATTATTAAGTTCAGTGAAAATGAATGTCTCTCTTTACTAGCTCGTGTTTACCTGCAGCCTCACAGGCTCACACAAGACTCAATCATTAAATCTCTATTTCTGCCTCCCTCTGCAGGTTAATTATACGACGTGACCACTTGCTGGAAGGCACCTTCAACCAGGTAATGGCATATTCACGCAAGGAGCTCCAGCGGAACAAACTCTACGTCACGTTTGTTGGCGAGGAAGGGTAGGGAACCACTAAATGCTATCAGTTTTGAAGTAACTGTTATGTTGCAAAACACAGGGTTGACTAAGGCTGAGCCTCTCTTGTTATGCAATGTTTCTTTGGTTTTGTTTGACCTCTGATTCATCTTAATCACCTCAAACATTTGTTAAAAATAACAATAGCAATAATGCTTCATTTTCCTATAGCACCTCCCATCTAGATGTCTCAAAGTGACAATGAAGTGGTTACATCTAACGTTATCTTGTTGGCATAGGTATTTTGACTGGCTGGAAGGCAAAACTGAACTATGGGCCCACATTTAAACACTGAATCAGTCCCAGGGCTATAGTTAGAGACCAGATCTTTATCCCCTTTGTTACTCTAACTCTACATAAATGGATCTGGTTTTGCTTCACAAATTTTGCTTTGCATGCCATCTAATGATCCTTTGTTATCCATATGTGGACTTCCTGTTTCTGGCTGAAGTGAAAAACATGAACGCTGTTCAGTCCTTATGGTTTAATTCACCCAGTTGGAAACTGAAAGTAACAGAAGTCTCCTGGGAAGGCCTCTTCTTAGGAGACTTTCTGCCAGCCTTACAAATCCATGAGCCATTCTTGTATGATTAAAGCCAGCTCCTGACCTTTTGTTTCCAAATCTAAACAGAACCTTTCAAAGCCACTCTGGCTCACCTCAAGAGCTACGTTGTAATTGAGGCTTAATCCACGTGCCTTCATAATGGAAGGACCATTGGGCACATTTCCAGTGTTCCGTATAAAAAAGGCTTGAAATTGTATTTCAATAGCTTTGCATGTAAAGTTTACTTTAAAAAAAAAACAAAAAAAACCACATGGATAGGATGTCAGTTTCAAAGGTACCAGAACAGTAAGGCTCTGAGTCAGCTCTCAGCATGTCCAACAACTGCTGTCACTGTCAGCTCTGATGTGGAGTGTCCAGTGAAGAGCTTCTGCTGAGCTCAATTTGTCTGGGGACATGTTGGGTCACTAATCTCAGAGAGAGTCACTCAGTGACCACAGTATCAGGGGTTTTGTTAACTCTTACTTTTTATACCCTATGGATTCACTATTCTTTAACAGAGGTTGTCTTTCACAGCTGGCTTTGCCTCTGGCTTGCAAGTAAAGCGTAAACATGCAGCATACCTCAGTTTGCATTTTTGAAAGTGTTCTAGTATGCTAACGCTGGCTAAAGTCATGTTGTTTTCCCCACATCTCTAATAACATCTACTGTGTGTGGCACAGTATCCTTAGGAGAAATTATAAGCCAATTTTGATTTGCAAATTTATTAATTCTTCACTTATTCATTTACATCTGAAGATACATTTCCCCAGGGTTTCTGCTGTTTAATGCTAATGTGGGTTCTGATGGAGGCACTCCAGGACACCACTTCTCTGCTCCACAGAGGAGTTGGTGCTGTGTGGCCACGTGATGCTGTATGGACACAGCTTCCCACATGTTTCAAAGCTAAAATGACATTGAAAATGAACTATGAAGGCTTTATGATCAGTTAATGTGTTGCCCAGAAATGCAATACGCAGTCTTTCCTTGGAGGTTTTTGAATATAGGCAGGTGCCGTTGGTAGTTCTTTAGTCCAGCCATCATCAGGCTTAGGCCAGTATTTTAACATCCATTGAAGCAGACCTGTTACGTGGTTCGTGTGGACTTATTACCATCCCCTTTTGCTGTTGTGGCCTTAGTCTCACCACATGATCCTAGAGCTGCTCAAACAGAAAAATACTGAATTGTCAGACGTAAAACAGAGGAGGATGGGCCAGCCTGCCCTTTATCATCTTTCTAGTTGCACAAATCAATCATTCAACCTCTTCTGGTTATGCTTCAAAACATAATACAGAGCATTCTTATCCAGCTGCAGAATTTTCCACTTACTTTACAGTTGTTACATAGAAGGAACAGTGCCCACCTCAGAAAATCTTTCAGCACACGTGATATATGGCTACAAATCATCTGCTCATATTGCTACATGTAGATTTATTTTAGATAGAAAAATTTACCTACCATTATTAGAGGACGGTCTGGTTTTAATAAATCCATTGCAGTTGGGTTTAATGCATTCATGAAGCTTTTTGGGCTTTTTCTTTTTCAAGTTGAGATTATTGAAATCAGCATGATTTAAAAGTTGAGTCTAAAACAAGGAAAAAAGGTGACTCTACAGAGCAAAATCATGCAACAGCAAAGCACAGCTTAAGGTGCACCACTTGTATTTGAAAGTATCAGAAACGTAGAAGAGCTTGGATGGAACAACTGAGGAATCACCATTCTATTGTAAGAGATGGTTGTGTTCAGCACTGACCTTTAGGTTATACCTATAGCTAAGAAAGCATCCTTGTGGCTAGATTGGTTACATTTCAGCGTAGGAGAGTAAGAGCAATTTCTGCTTCAGTCTGGGCTGTGAATCCAGGTGTTCGTATGCAGTTCAAAGCCACTCGCTAACACGCCAGCCCTCTGCTAGCGAGCCAGCTAAGGCAAGGCTGAGCTTTGTACCTCTGATTTACTAAGCTTTTGGAACAAAGGAAAAGAAACTACTTAAGGGGTGTGCCTGAGTTAAGATTCCTCCCAGATCAGCCTGGATGCATGTGAAGTTTCAGCACCGTGACTTGTTTAGGACTCAAGATCAAGTTTTGAGAGGGAAGCTACACCACTTGACTGCGCAGGGGTAGGTGTTAGGCCACAGCCAGTGTAGGCAAAACCCAGGAAATTCACTCAAGTGGGAATGAGCCTCATTTTATCTTCCTTTCCAGGTTGGACTACAGTGGCCCCTCCCGAGAATTCTTCTTCCTTCTGTCTCAGGAGCTCTTCAATCCCTATTATGGGCTGTTTGAGTATTCAGCCAACGACACGTACACTGTACAGATCAGCCCCATGTCTGCCTTTGTTGAAAATCACCTGGAATGGTAAGGACATTTTATGCAGAATTAACAATCCTTTCAAAGCAATAGAGAAATGGAAATGCAAACCACAAAAGCTGCCTGTTTAGACTAGACTACATACAGATACAATTGTTTCTGCTGGGAAGAAGTGGGAAGTAAGTTGGGAGAAGGAAGAGAGGGAGTAAGTGTAAATACAGCAGTGGGCTCTGTAAAAGAAGTTGAGGTACTACTATTAAAATGACCTGCTCGAATTCCTTGGGACTTGATGTTTGTGTACTTCTGTGTGAATGTGAAAAGGACATGGAGACAAGTCCTGCTTAATCCAGGCCTCCTCTCCTTGGTTCCTTTCTAAGAATAGCAGGTGTGGTCTTTCTGTACATCGAGCAGCATTGTGCTTGGAAGTTCTGCAGTGTTCTCTCAGAGCCACTCTGCAGCTCTGTACCTACTACAGGCCTTAAAAAATGTCCAGTGAAAGCAATTGCCCTGTTCTCCCCTGACAGTGTCCTTGCTCGTGTGTGGCAAGGCCAGCAGAGCAAGCAGGTACTTCGCCTGTGATGGTTTTACCCTTGGCTGGGAGCGAACCAAGACACACCTTACCAAGTATGTCTGCAAACAGAGAAACTCCTGATCTTTTTTCTGTATCAAAAATTCTGAATGCGTATTGTGATCTCCTCATTTTTCTGTCTGCCTCCAGATCTGTCCGTCTCTGGGAGCTGTTTTCCCTTTGATAGTTTCAGATGTGGTTCAGTGAAGCATGGGCTGCCAGCCCTGGGTGTCGTTTGATCCCTTGTGGGATTTCATTGTGTCAGAGAAATACTGCCACATGGGTTTGTTCCGATGATGTTTTTCTTTGTCTAACCAATCTCACTGGCTCCTCTCAGAGATCCTTTTTTTAAAATGGAAGGCAGTTCAGGCCCCTTTTAAAATAGCAAATAGCACATGCCCTTTTCTTCTTGTAAAAAGATCTTCCTTTGCTTCGGCTTGCAGTGGGCAGGAAATCAAGAGCAACTAGATGGTTATACTGTCACCTCTATTAAGGTTGCAGTGGAAAAAAAGAGAGACCTAGCATGATCTCTGGGCTGTTTGTTTGCATTAGCACTTCCAGCAGTGGAGTATTATGCTAACAGTGATCCTTGCATTAGACTGTTTCTCTGCTGACATTAGCAGGAAGAGAGCGACTTAGTTCTTACAGCTTGTCCATCTCACACTGCAATCCTAGCTTTCAAGACAAGACACAGTCCGTCCTTTGTTTGGCGTAACAGGCAGCGTAGATAAACTTTTGATTTAGGAGGGTGCATTTGTGAAGACGCATTCCGATTTCAGGCCACAAGACTACTTAAGCAGCTGCAAACCCAAGAGCATTCTGCCCACACTGTGAGCAAACTGGACTCAGGCCTCTTTCTACAGAAATGGTGTGGCCATGTTAGCTCAGGAGGGTTCGAAATAGGCCCTGACTCTTATCTGTTATAAATACTCTTGTTGCGAAGAGTTCATCTGCAGTTTTCTTCAGTGAGAAATTCTGCTGCAAAAAGTGTGTGCTTTGTTTGGTCGCCTTGTTTTGTTCTTCTGTTCATTGAGAGGTTTCAGCACGGAAGATGCAGATTTTTAAAGATATCCTGGGCATATAGAACAGCAGAAAGACACTTGGTGATTTTCTATAGCGGTTAGCACTTAGCTCAGAAATCAGTAGCAGTTAGACACTTAGGAAAATATTTGTCCAACTATATGGATCTGTACACGCTTCTTGTATAGTTGTTATTAGGGCTCTGGGCATTTTTGATTTTGTTTGTTTAGGAAAGAGGAATGAAGTCTCTTGGCCTGTGGAAGGAAATAAAAGCTGTGAACTAAGAGGTTTATACATAAAGTAGTGTAAATAGGGCAAGATTGCAGAACCCAAGGGAGAGATAAGCAATCCAGTAAGTGCTTGGTAATACTTCTTGGACCTGTTATGGAAATAACTGGCTGAGCCCAGCAGTTTATAATTAGCCCGACAGATTGCATGATTGGGTTGTTAGATATCTAGATATTGTAAATGTTTTTGTGCTGTCTGTGCTGACTGATCTCAGCTATTTACGTGTAACCCTAGAGTACTGTATTTAGAAGTCTGTGCAGCCAGCTAAGATAGGATTTGGACCAAGCTTTTTAAAACCCAAAAGAGTATGATTCTCCCATGAAGGCTTTATACGCTAATTTCTCTGAGGGCACTCTACTAACGTGCTCATCATTAGTTGTCCATGAGGAATGGGGTTTTCGAAGTTCTCAGTCTTTGTCCAAATTTGTTCTCATCAAAGTCAGTGCTAAAACTTGTGTTTCTCAAATTTATTCATTGATATGATTCCAAGAGAGCCTCCTCCCTCTAACATGCAAGAAATAAAGATTTTCCTCTTCCCAAATCTGTTATGAGACATCAATTAACACAGATGGATAAATCAGTTTTGAGAGTCCCAGGGTCACAGATAATGAATATTCATAGTCCTTTCAAAGCTCGAAGTTTGATGTCAGTCATGAAAACCACACAACCACAATTGGTTTAGATTTCCAGATTTCTTGAACTGTATGCCTTTTGGTGCTGTGGGGTTTATAATTTATGTGGAATCTACCCTTGACATGTTTTTCTGTATAGTAATTCTGCAAGACCTACCCAGACCCAGCTATACTAAGAAACAGGGTTAGCAAAAAAATTTCCCTCAAAATTATTTTATATTTTCTCTTCCTTAAGCAAACAGTGGTGAGTTTGATAAATATAACAAAATGCAAAGATGTAAAGTCTTGTTCATATTGGCAGAATTGAGAAATACACTGTTCTTTTTCCCCTGGCCTAAAAGTTACAGTTCTGCCCCTGCTAATGGCTTATTTCATGCCTTGCTCTTTGTACAAACAGCATTCTGAGGCCAAAATGAGCACATCAAAGCACAGAGTAGTTGTATGTATGCCAAGTTAAGAAAGAGACATAATGACTGGAAAATATTTCTCATTTATGGAGAAACTGAGATTTAACACCTTTCCTGCAAGCTTCCATTGAATAAGACCTTTTCCTTCAGTTAACATATGTGCCTGCTGAGCACACGAAATACAAGATATCACACATTTTCAAACTTAAATTACTTTAAATCCCCCTGTATCTGAAAAGACACAGTTATATCTGTCTAGACCTAAGAAGTTTGATGATACACATTTTTATCTGCATGCTACAGGATGTACCCAAAGCTCACAGCCAGAAGAGCTGCTTTTAATCCATGCCAGCAGTGAACCATGCTGTCTGATTTCGGTAACATGTCTAGATCTTTGCCTGGATATTTGAAAACATGTTCTAAAATACTGTTTACACCCTCACTTAAGGTAGTTTGCACTTCTCCAAGTAAGGGGGCAAAATGCAGCAGCAGCTGCTGTATATTATCTTGGTTTAGCCCAGAAAGCGTATTCCTGTCTTTGCTCTTGGTTAGGCGTTTCGGGCAACTGATGTAGGGTGAGTCACTGAAGAATCCTTCTGCAGTTTTGCTCAATATTCTGGCAGACAGAGTAGCAGGGAATATTAAATATTTCTGTCACAACCTCACACAAAGTTAGAGGTGTCATGTTCAGTACAGCTCTGTAACACTGAGTTCTTACATACTAATAAATGGCTCCCAATAGCTTGTTATATTAGCTTCTCGGTTTCCTCCCTGCTGACAGTCCTTTGAAGGATTTGCGCTTTTGGTTCCTATGGCATTGAAGCACTGGGGTCCAGGATGCCCAGTATTAGAGGATACACAGAAATACTTTTTCGCTGGGGTGAAAAAGGTTTCTGGTCTCCGATTTGAATACCTAAGGTTTGATTGAATATTGTAATTCTCCTTTTCACCAAAAAGAAGTCAATAAATAAAAGGTTGGACGGGTAAATCAACACTGAGAGAAAAAAAAATCCTGATGCATAATAGATAGTGAAAATGTATTTCTAAATTCTGTGAACAAAATATGTAGTTCCAGAGTTTGTGCAGTCTCAAATCCTCGTGTGGGTCACTGGTTACTGTCCCTGTCTTCTTCACGGTGCATTTTCAGGAGGTCTAGAAAATTACTGGCATCTGTTCACTGCATGTCATTCACTCTGTACTGTAACAGGATGATTTGTTTAATCATGCTGTGATACACTGTGGTTTTTCCTCAGGTCTCTATGTTCTCTGTCATTTTCCACAGTAATTCCCTACTCAGCTCTAGCTAAGCAAAATCGTAACTGGGTATTTTTTCCTGTGATGATTTCTGTATCATTTTCAATAAACCTGAAGAGCATTATCTCCATGCTGCTTCATTGTTAATGCAGCTACCGATTTCAGATGTTTATGATTTGGTTGTCATCGTAATATCACATAAGAAGTTCTACTTCTTAGAATAAAGCAATTCAGTGTTTTCTCAAGAACTTTCCCTCCCCGCTGTGAGCACTTAATCTGATAGTGACAACAAAAGTTCTGTTGTCTTTTCAGTTCACAAAACACGATGTTCACAAACTGCTGTCGGGTGGAAATCCAGTCTCTCTTTTTCATGTCTTCTGAGTGGGCCACAGTTTTCCTTCACAGCACTCCTACCTACCCCCTCGAGTAATCTAGTAAGATAAGGTAACACACCCTCCTTTGAGAGACTACACTGTACTCGTGGCACAGTCATCTACAGCAGAATTTTTGTCCCCAGATCACCTGCCTGGTCTTTTATCTGACTCACCCCAGCAATCCTTTTCACATCATCTCCTTTTGAATTTGTAATTCATGGCATGTTTGTAAATTTAGAATCACAGCCAGAAATGTGAAAAGAAGCCCAGTCTCTGCATAGAAGACCAGATGGCCTAGACAGATAAAATCATACACAGACATTCATTTGGAGATCTGAGAGATGCTAACTTGAAACATCTTTTTCTGTGTTTTCATAGCGAATTAATGACAGCTTGTTTTTTTAACAGTTAGGCATTTGCGGACCTTGCTGTGACATTTGTGTGGCCAGAGAGCAGTATCCCAGTGTCACAGTTATCTTAGAGGTATTTACAGCTTGCTAATCATACTTGGCATTCTGTATCCATCTCAGAAAAGTCCTGTTGTGATTTGTGTTTCTTCAAATGAAATTTAATACATTTATTTAGCAGAACCTTATTAGAAAGTTGAAGACTTGTGAGTAAAATGTTTTTGTGCAGAACCCTACTGACAACCACAATGATTATCTATTCTGACCCAGGTCTCCAGAAGCTGTAGATTGACTCCTGACTGTGGTGTCCTGATGAACTCCATTAACTTAACACATATTTAGGACTGCTTTGGGGCAGGAGTTTCTTCATTCTGTTCCCACAGTTAAACTTTCTTTCTGCCCTCCAGTACCCCTCGTATTCTCCTCCATGCTGCTGAACGGAGTCAGGCAGAAAACTTGCACGTATTTCTACATCGTATTTTGCAGGCAGATGCAAGCCTGTTCCGCCCACTCTCCAGGCGGACACGAATTGCTTTCCCTGTGCTTCAAGCCAATGGACGTGGTTACTGCAACCCTGAGCTGAGAAAATATGTGCTGCCTCCCATCAGGGCTGATTAGTTCAGGCTTGGCACCGCCTTGGTTGCTTTTACGTGCTCTGGCAAGCTTGGCACATGGGTAAAGCAAGCTCCCTTTGCCTGTGCAGTGCTGTGTGGGTATACCCCCAGCCAACCTCTGCCCTTCTTTTTTCTTTATTTCGTGTAGACGAGAAACCACATAGCCATCACTAGCCATCTCAGGCATGCCAAAGAATGCAGGGTGTTGCTTTTCCCATTTCTTGTTTTAATAAACCCAAGAAGAAACAAGAATGTTGCAACCCCAGCTGTCCTTTCTCCTTAGAGAGCCTGGTTGGTTTTCTTCATTCAGTTTTCTTAGGAGTTGTGCCTTGAGCAGCTGCCCTGCCTCTCCATCAGACAGTTTCCTAATCAGTTTAAGACCTATTTGACAGGAAGGTAAATATCTCAAATATACTAATTTCCTAAAAGCTTTGTGAAACTTGTGGCTGGATAAAGGATAAATATGCAGAAGAGTGCCTCAGTGAGGGCGGGCTGGTGAGGTCGGTGGTTATCTGTTCTGTTTGGCCTCTCTGCTGGCCAGCTAGCATGAGCGAGCTGACAGGTCCGTCACAGGCGCAGGCTGTGGACGAGCTCTGTCATCTCCCTCGTAGCTCGAGGATGTGAGGGAGAGCTGTGAAAGCTTAGGGGAGGCAGAAGGGAGAAACTGGAGATACTCTAAAGTGTGCAAAGTGCTAGCAGAGAAGTGTGGGAGGAACTGAAGGGCCATCAGAGACAGACCTGTAGGAAACAAAGCTCCATTAATCCTGCTACATAGAGAATGACTTATTTAAATTAAAATCTTTTTTAAGAAAGTGACAAATTGCCTCATGACCTAATGGGTTGTATTCCGATGTTCACCAGCTCACAGGATGTATTTAGGCACATTCCATGCCTCTTTACAGAAACAGTGGAGAAATGTAGTCGCAGCATCTAAGCAGGAGGTCTGCCAACAGCCATCACTCCTCTCCACCAACTGGAAGCAGCTCTGAGGAGTATGGGGCCCAAATTACCCATTCATCTCTTTAACCTTTCAACTGTTGTGGCAGGCAACCTACATATGGCCCAGAACCTGTTTTATTAAGGGAGTCAGAAACACCGAGTTCGGTTTTGGGCTCAAACAGGCCAGTTGTGTGGGTCTGCGTTTGGGGGAGGAATGAATTTAGAAGACCATTTTGCAGATATCTTGAAGCCTGGTAGGCTAAATGCTGAGAAATCGTCCTCTTAAAAATCAGATCAGATATAGCACCCCTGAGGGGGCATCCAGCAACATCCAGTTGGTTTTGAAATTGGATTGTTACCTCTTTGCCTCAGTTTCCATCTGAAAAGATTTTCTAGTATGTAATCAACTTGAAATCCATTGATGTACACGAATGCTCTGAACTGCTTTGAAAATCTCAGATGAAAGGCACCATAGAAAACCAAAGCATTTAATGTTACACTACACTATGAATTTTAATTACTAGCAATATCTTCTTTTAAATAAATCACATTTGCATGAGAAATTTTCAAGCACTATTGTAAATCTTCTGGACAAGAATTATATTGAAATAAATATGCAGCTGAAATAATTTTATAAGACCTTTCCACTAGGTGAGAGGGGTATGTTACTGAAATGCCTTCTTGCTGCTGCACTGTGATCTCTCTCAGTGCCTTCTGTACTTAAGTAAACTTTGATTTTCCTATTAAGTTTGATGTATGACTATATCATATAGAGCCTGCCTCAACAGCTGGTTAATTATTTACTAAGGTCAGGAGGAATTGGAAGATTAAAGGCAAACCAAAGTGAAGGAGAAAAAAAACATTTTCCCTAACTGAACTCCTACAGCAACCATTTGGGGAAAAAAAAAAAGTTTCTGCTTTATGTTTACCTTATTCTTGACTTTCTCTCTCTTACTGGAGGATTTTTTTTTCAAGTTCTTTTGAGGCTCTGAATGGTGATGTCTCAGTCTCTCCTCCTTTTCCCTTCTCTGAATCCCATATTGCCTAGCACTGCTTCCATAATTACAGTTTGGTTTGAGGGAAAGGCGGGTGTTCTGTTTGGTTGTGTTTTTACAAAAGTAATCTCTTTTTTTTTTTGCCCTTGCTTAAGGCCATTTAGTCTTTTGCAACATTATGGATTAAATTTGCCCTGAGATGGGAGGCTTCACATGAAAATCTCTATAACGCCTCCACCTTGCCTGTGGTAGAGGAGAAAAGGGTAAAATTCACACTGTGTCTGAGCATGTGGGCCTGCAGGGAAGCATCAGGGTGGGCAGCGTTGTGTTTATTTGTAGTGGCGAAAAACTCCCAGGGAGTGATGAATGTCCTCGTCTCTCCTGTTCCAGCCACACTGGAATGGCAAGGCTGAGCTGTCACTATGAAGTATTGCTCAGTCATCTTTGCCCCTCCTTATTTCTCACTACATTTTATTCAGACTTTGGTAAGGTAAAGAAAAGTCAGTTAGAGCAGGTGCAGAAATTCCCAGGCTAACCTTTTTTATTAGTAAACACAATTCATGCATCAGAAGAAAGACTGCTTGCAGTGCAGAATTGTTTTCAGTAAATCACCCAAATTCAATTTGGGTATTTTTGAGTAGAAAATGCATTTCTCTTTGTGTAGGTCTCTTCCTGAGATATTTTGAAATTTAAGAGTTTCATTTATCCATCAAAAATTATTCTTCATTTCAGTATGTTACCTTAGTGTTACACAAAAATGCAGAAAAAAAGGAAGATTAAAGATTTAAATTTATCTCATCTGAAATGTATTTCAAGGGAGAAGGGCAATATCAGGCTTGTAAGTTTTCCCCAATTTGGAAGAGGAATATTTTTCAAAATCTCAATAAAATTATGGAGGATGAGAAAAATCCTGGCCTGTCCACCCTCTATGAGAAAAAAAAAAAAGTTTTTAATAACAGGAATACAGAACTAAACACCTTGTGTCTGATTGAAGGAAGCTTTTTACATGGTGACTTATAATTGGCATTCTGGAAAAGACAGACTAGAAACTGGAATCATTTAAATGTAGTAAAGTAACAAAACTTTTACTGGACTTCAGAACAGCAACAAAGTCCAGGTTTGCTGCATTCTCAATGTTCCCAGGAGGGGACTGGAGCTGTAAGTTTGCAGTGGTATTAATAAAGTTGAAAATGTTCAATGGTTTGCAAAACAAGACCTAAAGTAGACTGTCAAATAATTCATAGCATGTCTGAACTTCAGCAAACAGATTTCTGAGTTTACACAGCTGAGGAACCTTATCCCAAGAGGCAGGGTTTGTTACCTGAATTGCAGCACAGTGCAAACCCAAGTGTACGGCTTCTGGACCCAAGGTGGTAAGTCCACACGGCCCTGCGCTACAGAGGACCTGTTTGCAGTTAGCTCAAGGATATTTGCATCATGCTTCATCACATGGTGCAAACATTCCTGGGTGCTTACCAGTGAGTTTATGATGAGCAATCTCTCTCGTGCTTAAATACCCCAGACACGCTGGGAAGGATGTGCCTCCTTTGGCTGTGAATAAGTCAGTTATTGTGGCTGCAGCGGTCGTTGTTAGCCACTGAAGGAAAATGTGCAGTCATCTGGCTCGTGCTTTTATGGCCCTCTTGTCTGGCAGATGACTACATTTACGGATTTTCCCCTCTAGCTTGATTAGTTTGTTTCAACACATGGCAAAGTTATGGAAAGCAAACATAAATCATGCAATGTATAAAACCTCACCAATTCATAGGTGTACAAAGTGTCCCACCACCAGCAGCTTTTCCGAAAGGTTTGACTGAGAAATAAAAATCTCTTGATTAAAATGTTCTTTTACTGGCTTAAAAAAAACAACCCATATGCATCAGACTGAGCTGATCCATAAAAAGCTGATCATAAACTAGAGCTGCTTCACAAAATCAGATATTGTGGAAGGTAAGAAAGTAGAAATATCAAATAGATTAAACAACTAAAATGGTGCTGGGACTCAGAGAACTGGGATTCCATTGCTGTCTCTACTGCTTGTTTTCTGGATAACATTAGATAAGTCATTTTACTTTTGTACTTACATTTTTTCATTTGTCAAATGAAATATTGGCACTGGTCTCCTCTGTAAGCTGCTTGGAGTTCACCCCTCAGCCTGCATCTCCTCTGTAGTTACTAGGTGGAATTGGAGGAGTTTGCCAACCGCCTTACAGGCCAGGGTGTTTTATCCGTTTTACCAGCAAGAGAAGCTAAACCCTGCAAGCGGTCAGCACGGTTTCTGATGAAGGTTAGTCGTGTTTGTGCTGTGGCATTTTGCCAGGGGTTCTCCCAGAGGAGGGCCATTGTACATTATGGTCCGTGAGGCTGAGAGCTCTGTAAGCAGAGACGGCCACTCCAGCACCTGGCCACACTCCTCTCCTCCTCCAAAACACTCCATTCATGGAAATTCTTTGTTGTTGGTAAAATGACACATAGCACAAATCTCTTGGTAGAGAGAGACCGTCTACTTTGTTATCTCCTTACCAGTTAAGAGACAGAACTGGAAATCAATTCTCCATTTCCTGTCCGTGGAGCCGCTGGTGCTCAGACAACCCGTGACACCCAGGCTGACGTACCTGCGATGGCTCCAGGAGAAAAAAGCCCAGGGCCAGCTGTGGTCAGTTCTGTATTTGCAGTAATAACTTCTGACACAGCTCAGCGGAGGTGCAGGGAGCCACTGCAGCTACCTTGGCGTGGGCCTTATGAACTTGGGTGCAGCACCATGCAAACGCAGCTGTAACTGCTCTCTCTGTGCTGAAACTAAGGAGTCCTCCTGACAGGAACTGCTTGATTGATTGTGTTGCAGAGAAACCTGAGGGGATGCTGTGAACTTCCCTTATCTACGTTGTCTTTGCCCCTCATTTTTCTGGTTAAAGCGGAACAGCCTGCAGCTTTCCTGATAAAATCGTTCTTTTTTCTCTGTGACACAATTAGTCTTTTAACCTTTCCTGACAGTTCTTTTGTGGTGGGTATAGCCAGAATAAGGAAGATGAAAAGATATTTTGAGTGAAAATGCAACATATAGCTAGGTTAGAGACAAGGAAAAGACTTGAAGGATTTGATTAGGTTAAATAAAAAAGCAGTAAGTTTTGCATTATCGTTGGTTTTCAGTTACTGGTAAAATAAGCTTCAGGAATGGCTTGAGGTTTAGTTGCTAATTCAGGGTACGTGAGCTTTGGATATTTAGAAGGACATGAATATTTCACATTTCTATCATGTGTAAGCAATAGCTCTTTTTCATGTGTTTACTCTTCAGTACGGAGAAACAGAAATGTTCTGTTCCACTTGCAGATAGATCCAGAAAATAAAAATAGGGCAGGCACTTATTGGAATGTCAGTATTGCACTGGCCTCTTGCAGCAGAAAATTTATGCGCAATTTAGCAATAAACTGAGAAGTCAACTCACATAAACACATTCATTGTATGAAACTCAGGTGCCCAGCAAAAGTAAAATTATCTGAAATAAGGCCAGCAAGAGAAGGCTCACTCCTGTAGATCTTCCCATGAAGAGAATTACCAGTTCAGGATATGAAACCTAATGGAAGTTTATTTGTACCAGATTGCTTTCTCTGCGAAAATCGTGTTTCATCCATTTTTTTTCCCTCCTTGTTTAATTTCAGTTCTTGGGTGATGCGTATATATTTCACACATCTCTGAACACCCTCTTTGTATGTGGTGACACTCTGCAAGCAGACCTGCTGGACGGTCCCACTTTCCATACACTTTACAACCGGGGCTACTTAAGAAAAGCCAGTGCTTTCTTAAATGAGTGTTGCAAATTTCCATTCAAATGTAATTAAATCTCCGAATTTTTATAGGAATAGTGAGCAGACAATCAAGGAGGGACTCATGGAATATGCCGCTTCATCTTTTGATGCCTGAGTAGAATGTATCCTCTATTCAGTCATAAGAACATTTGCAGGGGCTGCAGGGATCAATCCCTGTAGTCTGTAACGATTTAACAACCACCAGTTTCCAGGCTGGAAACCTGCACAAACAGTTGCTCCATGTCACCACTCCTAAATGTTTCCTTTCAGTTTTAGTTTGGAAAATGGACTGAAAATGAAGCTTATCAGACGGAATTTTCTATGGTTTCATAGCAAGGAAGCATAAAAACTCTATCTGAAAACCTGGATTTAATTTTGACCATATATGAGATAAAATGCATTTCAGCATTTTGAACATAAAGGAGATTAAAAGGAAGACAACAACAAAACTTGGCTGAGTGAGTCATTACCATTCGGACAGAAGTGTGTGGGAATCCAGAGCAGGTTCTCAGGTGGGATGCCAGTGTAGTTAGGTATTACAAGAGGTGGAATAAATCCCCAGGGCCACATTGGAAGATGCCGCATATAGGTGACCCGACATTCTATCTTTGTCTCTCTGAGAATTCTTCATATTGGAGATGGATATAAGAAAAGAAAACAAGCCAACAATAATCTAATACTCCTTATAATGGAATTCTCCTCCAGGACTAATTTAGTAATTATTTTACCTTTTCTCTTTAATATGCTGAGAATTTGTAGACTTTTGTCTCCTAACCTTTGTAGGGGCCATTCCTTTCATATTAATGACACATGACCTCATCAGATTCCTGAAACACATGGCATCATGCTGGAATGCCACAGCATCCACCTTTGAGCCTGCAGATACACAGAGCAAATTTACCACAACACCAAAAGAAGCAGCAGCAAAGAGGCGGTCTGCAAAGTTTGCAGATGCAAGTCAGATAAAAGGAACGGTGTTGGCTATCCCAACCTGCGTGGCGAACCTTTCTGACAATAGATTGCTTCATGTCATCACATTAGTCCGCTCAAAGGTTCTGTCATTTCTGTGAGCAGGGGTTAAGTATGCACACCAAACTAAAGAAAGGCATTTGTTAATGAAGTCTGATAGAGGTGTGGATTTGATCTGCTGCCAAGTTTTTGTGAAGATGATCTGATCTACTGCTAAGTTATTGCTCTGTCGATGGAGCTCATTACAGGACACGTTGGTCATGTCCCGCACTGAGCTAACACAAGGATATGTGCTACTAGCGTACAGACACGCACTGCTGGTGCATATGCCTGACACGCTGACAGTTTTGCTTAAAATTCCCAGTGTATGAGGCAAGGCAGAGTTGCTGTAGCCATCTGGGCAGCTTTTTTGCAAAATACACATTCTTAGAACTTTCTTGCATTAAAAAAAAAACCCACCACACCCAACTTGTTCTTCCTTTAAAAAGTGCTAGTGCTGGTTATTCAGCAAAATCCAGAAATCATCAATCAGTCCATTTTCCTCTGCATGTTGTTCCCCCGCCCAAATCATAAGATTGCAAATCACAATATTTTACACTATAAGAATGGACTTTTTGTTCCTTTAATCAGTAGTTTCTGGCCTTTGGGATGTCCACAAGTGTCTTGATGACAATGGAGATTTTAACTGTCCTTTAAAACAAGCTGTACCACAACCTCTGGAACCCATCATGCCTGGTTTCCTAGAAAATTGGGTTTCATGACTGTATTCTCTGTTGTCCGATAAAATACATGTTCAGGATGAAGCCTTTCCCATGCCTGGGCCTTTCTAAACGATTTCCCCTTTTTAGATTCTCTGGTATCTAATAAAGATTGAGATTAGGGCCATTTTCTCCCACTGTGGAAGGACTAATATGGTCTCCAGCTGCATCCACCTGCCAAATATCATTCACCCTTGGAAGAGCTGCCAAGGGCAGAAATCCTGTACCGCAGTGACAGCCTCATAAGTTCAGCTTGTCCTTCAGGTGACCAGAAGTTCATCTGCACGATTAACAGTCAAAAGCTTTAAAACTGGTGCAACAGAATGTGTAAATTTGTCTTACAGATGAAAGCAAGTTTTCAGTAGTCTCGTGAAAGGAAAATGAGATTTTCAAATTAGATATGAACCATATTATATTCATCTCTCTTAAGCCCTTCTTAGAATATTTTCTCACAAGTTACTGAATCAATAAAGGCACACTTAAACCCAGCTGATGTGTTTGAGTGAGATAAGGTTTGCAAGATTTTCAGTCTTTTTAATCACGTCAGGTGCTTCCTCTGTTTAGGATTTAAAGTTTTTCATACCATAGCCAATTTAGTCCACAAGGCATGGTTACCAAAGCATCCCCCACAGCATGATAAAAACCACTCTTCCCCTGTATGCATAGAATACAATTTTGTTGAGGTTCGTCATTCTCCATCCGAATCCAAGGAGAGACTGACATACAGAGCTGTGTTCATTCAACCAGTCAAAAGGGCTCTGTAACAAAGGGTCATTATGGGGCCTGCCTTACTCTGCTGCTATATGATAAGGACCAGAGTAAATTAAATTTCCTGTGACTCACCTGCAGATGGAGGAAAATTTATTGCTTAATCGCTGCTGCAGCATATGGATTTGTCTTTCCCTGTGCACACAGACACGCAGTAAGTATGCACAGTCCCACTGAGGAGAGCGAGTCTGTTATTTCACAACAGGCTGTTTCAGGGGCACCTGCAGCCCCCAGAAGGATGGGAAGTTAGCTGGGTAGTGTGGAAACTTCTGCAAAGGGGTCAAAGACTAGTGTTGTTAAAAGCCAGAAAGCAGGTGCACACAATGTCCTTTTTGAGTGGACAAACAGTGTCAATAGGCAGGCAAACCAGAGCAGCTCTCCTGCTAATTAATTCTGTCTCTAGTTCCACAGTTTCCTGTTCATTAACCCCCTCTTGTGTTTCCCCTCTCTGCTGAAGCTCCTTACTCAGATTCAGTCATTGTCTCTGAAAGGGAAGGGTGTTGAAAGAAAGAGCCAGAGCAAGATCTTGCATTTCCCACCTCTCCCAAGCTATATCTTTTCTGCTAGAAAGAACTTGAACAAGCATTTTACACTTCCTTGGAAAGATAAATTTAACTCAGGTTTAAGGCAGGTATGTGCCCTCCAGACAGGATTTACCTTTGTGGTGCTTATGCTGTCAAGACGACTTGTTTTTTCAGAAGGGACTGTCTCAGCCACCTCTGAATCTCGCCCATGCTCTAAATCATTCTGGAAGAAATCAACACAAAAGTCTGGTTTTGTTTTAACTGGCTTTTGTAAGGAGGGCAATTTGTTTCTTGTTGCTTTTTGTAAGTTTTGCTATATTTGAAGTGGGACTGTTATGCTTGGCTGATCGCAATGGCAGCTTGATGGACTGTGTGGACACACACACAGACTGTATAGTTGTTCTCTGAGGACAGCAGCAAATGCTTCCCCTTTGACAGGTGTTCGTTATCTTAGCACAGTCCATGTTTCTCTGTGCACTGCTGGACCATACGGGTGGTCACCTGTGGTCCCAGGCCCTGTCCAGAATGGACAAGGGGACAGAGGACCTTCTCCTACATCACTCTTCAGATCAGGGATCAGCTATAGTGAGATAACCAACCATTAACAGTGCAGAGATGTTACCAAAACCAAAACCGTGCACGGGGGAGGAAGGGCCTGTGGGCTAGAGAGCTCATATGCTTTGGCCACAAAGCACTGTGTCTGCAACATAGCGCTTTTATCCATTGTACTGACAGGCACCAGGAGTGGTAATGTCTTGTTAATTATTTCATCTTTTTTACCTAAACCGGTTAGTACTGGACTTGTTTTCCTAGACAGTACCATTGCAAGGGCTGGGGCTGCAGAACCGCAGCCAGACCCCTAGCCTGAGCAAGCCCTGGTGCGTCCCAGAGGGCTGGAAGTGCAAGGCCAGACTGATGAACCACGCAACCTAGAGCTGCTCTTCCCACATTTGGTTAGGCTGACCCACCGGGCTTAGTCCTTTCACACAGAAACGCTGCTGATGGCCTTTGGATAGTTTGATACAGTTCTGCCGTAAGGCACTGGTTCAAATTAAACTCACCATTAATGGCTACTGTAACACATGTTCATGATTGTAAACACCTTGATCTAAGTGCACTGCCCTTCTGCGTCAGTTTTGCACTAATGCCCTCAAAGCCATGTAGAGGTACGCAAGCGATACAAGCAGCAAGGAGAAAACTGATGCTGTTCACACATTTCAAGCCATTTCTTAGGAGAAACAGAATTCCCAAATCCGTGAGACTTTTCTTGGCAATTTACTTGCAGCTTTACTTTATTTCAAGTAGCTCCTGCCTGCCCAGCCCTGCGCAGTGGAGTAGCCATGGGGCGAGCTTTGTGGTGAGGAACACCCACCGCTTGTAGTATTTTTGTTCAACATTAACTTTCAAAATGTGTAGGGATGGATGGGGGAAGAGGGTGGTGAAGAGCAAAACCAAAAAAGTCGACATGCATTATTTAGGACAAATGGACTTGATTATAGATCCTGAAGGTGCAGTAAAACTGATGGATTACAGGCTCAGCATTTCTGGGATTTGAGCTGTCTGGCTTCCACTGTGCTTTTATTGTGTCAGCTCCCTCTCTTTTCATTGCTTCTTGCTGGAAACATTGCACCGGAGCACAAGTGAAGTGAAGCAGGCCCTAACTAGACCCAACAGCTGCCCTTTGTTGCTGCTGTGGAAACAGCTGTAAGGGGTTAATATAATCACTCCTCTGTTACCAGTCAGCTGCATATCATAAGCACCTTTCATGGATGCAGGGGACCCAGAGGCAGCTCCTGGGGTGATGTAAATGCTAATTGGGCCCACAGCATGCTGTTCTGTGCCCCATTTGACATACTAAGCACTTGTTGTTCTGTCCCATGAGGATAAAGTTGACTGAACAGATATTCTGCACTGAGTTTATTACAATGAGACTCATGTTTCGTTCATATGCAGGAGGGGTCTTTGCACTGGTTTCTGTAGTGGGGGGAATGGTTTCTGGGCTTTTTAATCTGTTTCTCATCTTTTGCACGGTAAAACTTTGCTGTGATGTCAGTCAGCTCAAGCTTGGAGTGCTCACACTTGGGATGTTGGGTTTTTTCCTTTTTCACAAATAAGCAAGTTTTAGATGAGTGATGGGGGTTGTTTTTACAAAAAACAAACTCACCTGGGCTCACACCAGTTCTGTATTTTTCTGTCCAAGATTACCAATTTAAAACCACATTTGATGGAAGAATATCTAATAAGTCATAGAAAGAAATCATAGAAAAATTTAACAGCTTATCATCGTAGGCCATAGATTCTAATGGGCAGGGCATCATCTGAGTGTACTTGGAGCAGGACTAGGCATTGTTCTTAGAAAACAGAAACACAAGAGTACATAAATACTGAAGACTGCTGAGCATCACCATTAAGAAGGTGGTCTGGGGACAGCTTGCCTGAGCTTTAGATACTGGTTTTAATGTGTTTCCTTGGTCACAACAGTCCCCCTTGGGAAGTCAATTCGTTAACCTTTTAAGTACTTTAAAGCCCCACATTTGAAAGGGTTGTAACCAGTCAGAAACTGGATATACCGATTCATCAAATATTCTTTGCAGCTGTTTTGACAGTATGTTTTCTGCAGAGCTGAGGTGGAGTGTTATAGTATTTTACTCGCTGAATATTGTGTTTGGTGGAGTCTGTATCAGAACATTCAACTAAAGAATACAGAGGGTGAGTCTTCACAGCATTCATTGGTTTGGCACAAGAGAACATAGAACATGCCAGCTGCACATATGGGTACCAAAGGAGATGGATCAAGAAGACATCCATTATTGATCAGAGATGTGAGGGGTGGTGTTAGGTATCCGCTTGGAAAAAAATAAATAGATCAATAAATGTAAGAAACTAAGTCAGAAACAATAAACAGTCACTACCTGTATAAGTTTCAATGACGAATGTCTTGAGTTATACGGTGTTTACTCTACATTTTATATCGCAGGTTCAGGTTCAGCGGTCGTATTCTTGGTCTTGCTCTCATTCATCAGTATCTTCTTGATGCTTTCTTCACAAGGCCGTTCTACAAAGCACTGCTAAGGCTGTAAGTATAAGCATGAAACCATGCAGAAACCATGCAGAAACAGTGATCCCAAAGGGAGTCCTACAGAGACACAGACCCTTGTGGCGTTGCCTCTGACCTTCAAGTCCTTTCCACTGTTGGTTAGTTGGTCTGTGACAGAAAACAAATATGTTTTAATTTTTCTTCACTTTCTTCAAGAACTTGCCCTTTATAAAAATTGACTATGTTGATAAAAGTGTATAAATAGTATGACATCTAGAAACACACATTTGAAAGTACTGACCCAAAATTCCAGAATTTACTATGGATGGAAAGTTATCAAACTTCAACTACACAGAAGCCTGAAAAGCATCTTGGATAGAACAAAACAAAACAACAAAAAAAGGAGAGGGGGGGTCATATTAAGAAAAATAAATAATTTCTCATCCCTCACTGGTGGGGTAGGTTTTCATTCCAAACACAACTCGGGTTAGTTAGGAATGCTAGTGAAGGTATAAACAGTGAATGTTTCTTGTTAGTCTTCTACTGTCTTTTATACTGGTAAGCAGAAGCTACCAATAATATATTACTTTAAATGTCAAGTTTATAAGGTTAACTTTAATTGACAATCTGTCCCTCTTTAGTTAATAGACTGTAATAAGACAAGGTGAGAACGTACATAAAATTTGCAGCAACAAGAAAAGTCATAAGTAGTAAGTCAAGACGGCAATTAAATGACAAAGAGCAGAATAAAGCTTAGTTGAAATAGTTTATTATTTAGGATGCTTTCAAATCAGCAAAGATATTTATCTTAGCAGTCCTTGAGTTCTTCAACGGTATTTGATTTTAATTTTTTAACAGCAAGAATTGCTGGGGTCCAAACACTCATATCTATATTGTATTTGAGATAGTCTGGAAATAGCCTGAAACCTGGAGTTCTCCCTGCATCCTTATTGCGCCTTTAGGGGATTTGAAACCAGACTGCTTGTAACATCCACCTGCCCTTTAAGGCTAACTCCTTATTAGCAGAAGTTCAGGCTGCCTGGTCTGCCTTACGTGTGTATGCCTTCTGTGCTTTCCTCAAGCATGACAGAGATGTGGAAACAGCCAGGCACAACATGGTGGGGCCCATTGAGACTGAAGGTAAGCATGTGCTCTGAAGTGCAGGGTATCCTGAAGATTCACATAAAATCAAGCCCTAGGGGTGCTTTCCGACAGCAAATAGTGCAGGCAGCCAACAGAATTGGCCTTGAGCCCAGCCATGCAAAGCGGACAGTTGCAGAACTGCTTTAAGAGGGTCTGTGTAACAGGCTTTGATGTTAACACCAGCTTCATGTTGGATCTTCAGCATAAATTTGTTCACGTTCTTAGTAGTAAGTCATCCTGCCAACAGTCATGGGGTCATATATTCAGCTACGTCTTTTTTTCTTGCCTCGCAATCAGGCCGTGTGATTTAAGTGACTTAGAGTACCTGGATGAAGAGTTTCATCAGAGCTTGCAGTGGATGAAGGATAATAACATCACAGATATCCTGGATCTCACCTTCACAGTGAACGAGGAGGTGTTTGGACAGGTGAGCACAGCTATGTGAAACATCTGAAAAGCAAATTTGAAGCTGACAAAGTTGAGCATGTTGAACACCTTTCTGTCAGAACAGATCCTTTAGCCTTTCAATAACATTTTCTTCTCCTACCTTCTGTTTCTTTCAAGCCACCTGTTTGAATGCAGATGTTTCTTCTTAGTGTGTATAGTATAAAATACCAGCCCCCCTACAAGCCTGTTGAGCCACACACTGATAAGCATAAGGAATTCTCTGGAGTGCAGCTCTTCTCTTCATGGTGTAGTTCACACAGCTGTGACATTTGATGAATGCAATGATGTGACTGAAAGGATGGGGGGTTAGGAGAGAAGAAAAACATTTGGCAGGTGGTGTAAGACCTGGCAACTCTTGTCATTATTTTGTCTGATATCTCCCTGTTAGATTCATTCTGTGTCTCCTACTTACCTTACACCTACCTAACAACTTGGTATGTACATCCAGTTATTATGCTTTCTACCACTCAGCTCCACCCTAGTCAGACAATTCCCTTTAACCTAACTGATCTGGATAACTGTAGCCTTCAACGGGGCACAACCCTCGCTTAAGTGCAGACTGGTAACCAGAACAAGTGTCTCCTGGAGGATTGTTTTGCTTGCACTGAAACTCTGGTGCTCTTTGCTATTGTAACCCATGCTAGCTTAAAACTGTCTCTGGAAAGCCTTGAAGGGACCCAAAGCAATATTCAGACCAAAATTAGTGACCTTCAAGGAGATACTGAAAACTACAGAGACTGAAGAACCAAGCTCGAGGGATGGAAGTTAATTTGTGTAAGGAGCAGATGCCCAGTGTCCAAGGGAGCAGAGAGATCAGATGGAACATAGAGAGTGGCTCTTAGCCTTTGAAAATAAAGTCGACAGGAGGAATTTGCACAGAGCTAGGGTAGCTCTGTGAGCTAGGGAAGAATTAAACTAGTTTCTGAGGGGAGGAATTCTGGCCCTGAGAGTTCAAGGGCAGCTCAGCTGTAAGCTTGAAAGTGACAGAAAGCAAGCAAGACTTCAGAGGATATTTTCAAAACTGAATTTAGTCTGCTTATAGTACAAGGTCATAACGAATGAGCGGAGTGAGGGGTGGATGAAATTAAAAGGATGGGGCACATGAATTGAAGTAAGAAGCCCCCACAGGAAAGGTAACACTGTTTTTCCACAGACTTAACTGCAGAGTTTTTTCACAGGTTTTGAGCTGAGAGCTCTCCTGACATTCAGTTGACAGTACGGTGGTTTCCCTGGAAGGTATGGCTATATAAGACTAATACACAAAGACAGACAGAAACATACAGATATATTAATAAAGACAGATAAGTTTGTATTTACATTGGAAGACTCCAAAGATGAATAAGGTTCTCAGCCTGAATTGCCCTGATGCATCTAAAGGTAATACTTGGCACGCTAATTACCTGTTATGCTCTCCCCAGAGAAAAGAGCTAGACAATTACATAGGAGTCTGTTGTGAAAGATAAGAGATGGCTCCAAAGAGAACAGAGAAAAATCACAATCTGTTGTAGATACCGTGATATGAAAGCAAACTAAAAGCCAGATTTTTATGCCAGTTCTCATGTTGTCTAGTACTTTATTTCACATGTACTAGACAATAACCTTGCTAGATCTAGTGATGGCGACAAAAAAAAAATGGCTCTTGCTCTGAATTACGACTGTCAGAATCCAAGAGTCCTCAGTGAAAGTGAGATTTTCCCCCTTCTGAAATTTGCTAAGTGCTGACAGCTAAATAAGGAAGAAATAGCAATCACATTTTATGCTCACAGATGGATCCCAGTTGGAAATCCTTGCATGCCAAGAGTATCTGGCCAGTTAAATACCATCTTTTCTGGTTACCTGTGCAAGTGTAGATCACAGTGGGAGCTCTGCTAATGTTTGGGAAGCTGGATTTCAAGGGCTGGGTAGGGGAAACAAGAAATAGTGGCTCTTTGAGAAGCTGTGTGGTAGATGGGTTACAGCCGTTTTGTCCTGCATCCACAATGACTTTATTATGGACCAGTCACTACTACTTTCATTTTTTCTTTCTTGTCTCATCTCTGACGTGTATTTTGCTTTTAAACCATTCGGGACAAATCCTCTTTCTTGGTACCTTTTTTATTGGAATGTAGTGCCGAGGAGCTCTAGCCTTCTTGCATACTAGAGCACTACTATAATAGCAAAGATACCACGTCAAACAAGCGTCACACATTTTTACTGGTGGGGACTGGATGCCAATTTGACAGTTTTGCTTATAAGACAGAGAGGGGTCAGTTGCTTGCGACCCTAAGTACTTTCTCATGCTTTTACTGAGTAGAAAGTGTTCTTCCAGGCCTGTCTCTACGCTCTGTATCTCTACATGTGGATAGGGCCCCTCTCCCCAGCCCTGGAAATTGCTCTAGTCAGGTAAAAGGAATGTGCCGGATTAGTTGAAATGTCTCCTTGCTAGTAGGAAACCTGATTCTGAATTCTAGCTCGCAGCTGTGGTTAATGCCTCTATGAACAAGAAAGAAACAACAAGGACACATTGTTATTGATTGCCTGCCTCCAATTCTAGATAGCTAATTGCATTTGAAATTATATGGCTACTGAGAAATTGAAAACATCACAAGCATGTCTAGGTATTTGTGGGAAGTCTTGCAGGAGATTTAGAACATCTAGACTTAAGGTCATGCTTAACGCTAGACAACGTATAGTCATTGGTTTTGACAGATGTATCTTAATGCCACACAGTCTTAATGAATGCAGCATGGCAGCTGGGCCAGAGTCTTACCCTCTGGATGACGCAGTGTTGTTTGTACAATGGTGATGTAGTGATCTACATTTGGGAATTTAACCTGAACCAGCTAAGAATTCCTAACTCATTACATCCAACCTTACTTGTTCTTGCTGTTTCTCAACAAAGCTACAGATTAGATGACTCATTGAGTGTTTCCATAATTCATAATATTACAACAGGTCCCTCAAGCAAAGTGACCTAAATACTACATATGCTGTGTGCTGTCTGTTGGGCTAATAGATAGATAATAAGTAATATGTAAACAATACAAATAATGAATTCATGCGGCTCATTCACTGTGTGTGCTAGACATCATTGTTATTGCAGCAGAAAACTGGAGAGGAGAGCAAAACATTCTTCCTTTTAAATCCACTACACTGAATGTGAAAATAACTGCAAGATAAATATTATTTTCTGTCATATGTGAGGAGTATGTGCTTGCTGGGTAGAATCTAGATTGATTCCTTAAATCTCTTCTCAATCTTAAGCCTTAGTAACACAAGCCAACTAAATTGGCCATTAAAATGCAATGAAATGCTGTAGCTCTTGGCTTAAATAAAAATTATTTACAGTACAAACACTTCTTAGGTTTGGATGGCTGATACAAAGCTCTGAATCCCACGTTTGCCATCTGTGCAGGGTGCTGTACAGGTCTTGTTTAGGTAGTGTATTGGGAGTATTCATTTTGTGATCATTTGGCATTTCTGAGTAAACACTTTTATGAGCACTTGGAGAAGGGTAACCCTTGTTGCCTAAGAGACAAGTAGATAACCCTTCCAGCTGGCAAAATAGTCTGCCTATTCCAATACTGGGATTGCTTCTCCATCCTGTTGTTTCCCATACCATTGCTTGGATAATCTGCAATAAATAGCAAGCTGGTATGGTTGTCACCCTCTCTGCAGCTCCTAGGGTGGGAAAGGAGAGGAGAAGGATGAAAAGATGAGCCAGAGCGGCATATTGTACATGGCTTACACATGGCAATCTCTGAATCAGTCTTTGCTGGTACAGTTTGAAGTAACGTAAGGTCAGTCCAGCTTCAGCTGCGGATAAAGCTAGGGCCAGGGCTGAGGGTGTGTCCCTCATTATCCTTTTTGTTTCTGCTGAAAATGGGCAAGAGGCCAGGAGTCCAGAACTAGAAGTATGGCTGTTATATTTTTCACTTACATTTTCAAAGTACAATTTAAATTTGCAACACAATGTGATCCATACGTTGCTATGCTACTATTTATCTTTGTTCTGTAGGTGACAGAGAGAGAGTTGAAATCTGGAGGGGCAAATACAGCAGTGACAGAAAAGAACAAAAAAGAGTACATTGAGAGAATGGTTAAGTGGCGAGTGGAACGAGGAGTGGTTCAGCAAACAGAGGCCCTGGTCCGTGGCTTCTACGAAGTAAGTAACAAAATGGTGCTCCAAACTGTGCTTCCTTGGAACCCTAGGAAATGCCTAAACAGACACAGATGGCAAGGAATTGGGAGTACCTGGATCTATAGAGCCAGGGACCTTCGATATGGCACATTTAGCATTAAGGGAGAAAGGAAAGAAATGTGTATTCTGAAAGCATAAATTCTAAATCATAATGATCAAGAGTTAAGAAAGATACAGCTTTCCAATCACATAGTAAGAGAAGTGTTTGCAAATTTTGTTTTACCCTGCTGTGATACAAAATAAAATTGTAAAGAATTGTACACTTCAGTGAGGAGCTGGCGTGACACACTGTATCTTTGGGGACTCATTCCAGTAAAGTTGGTCCTAGGCTGCAGTTGGCTATTATCTTACTGGTATTCATGGATGCTGCTCCATTGTTGCCCCTGGATTTTGCTAATTTATCTTTGCTGAAGACCTGGATCTGAGAACATCCTTCTGGCAGAGCTGCTACAAGGACTGGCAAAGACTGGATGAAAACTTGTGGCTTTGCTGACCAACCCATGGAGTCACCTACTCTTGCCGCCCTTACTAATCATATTTAAATATGTATCTTGCCCTGGCAGCTATATAATATAAGTAGAAGTTGAGTTTCCTTTCACTGAGAAAATAAACTGAAAGAATGGCAGCCTTGGAAAATGAAATGGCAGATAATGGACAGTCAGAATAGTACTGGGAAATAACGGCACCAACCAGTCATGCACTTCCACTGGGGGTGGAAGCCAGTGCGGGTGGCTTTGTGGGTGAACAGACTTGGTCTGCCCTTCCCTTTAGAAAGGGCTTGGCTAAGTGTCTGCGTAGGGTTTACTAAAGTGTGCATATGGTTCGCTAGCTTTTTGTCACTGGGAATACTGCAGGCCATTAAAGCTTTTGGTTTCATATAATAAGAAAGTGAGCCTCAGCTGCATCCTCAGTGAAGACCTGAGGACACTCCTACACAACTGTAATCAAGTTCTAATGTGAAACAAATATAAAATGAATGCTCCTCGTTACAAATCCAATCTTTGACTATCAAAATGACTTGACAGAATGAATGTAGCAATGAAGAATGTTCTGCACAGATTACATCTTCTCACTTGTATTGTTTCATTCTGGTCAAATCTCAGGTGTCATCGTTGTTTGCAGCTCAAAACACCAGCAGACTCCCTGAAGAAGAGCACAGATTTGTCAGCAGAGGAGTGGAAGTTAGCTGACAGCATGCAGACTTTGTCAGAATAAAGAGCTGGCCATCAGAGCCATAGGTTTACGAGACATTGCAGCTGCTTTATTTCCAGTGTGAAACCGTGCTTACAAGTGGTTTTTGTTCCAGGTTGTAGACTCCAGGCTTGTCTCTGTTTTTGATGCCAGAGAATTGGAGCTGGTTATAGCTGGCACCGCAGAAATAGATCTCAATGACTGGCGTAACAACACAGAATACCGTGGAGGTAAACTGCCTGCTGATGCTTACCAATACCTTGACTGTTGTCAGTCTAAAACATGAAAGACTTGGTCCATCTTTTCCTTCTGTCTTTCCTGAGGGAAATGCCCTATTTTATTCAGGAAGTTTAAGTGGAAGGTTTGGATCAACAGATATAATAATACTGAAGTTGCTTCTGCTACTTCTGTCCAGATTTTACCCACTCAGTTCTTACTGACTTAACAGGAGTTTTGATTATTAAGAACTGACAAGGATTTGCAGTATTAGCTCTAACAGTTATTTACTCAGAGGACTGCAAATGAACTCCTGGCCTCCCTGAAAGTAGTATCACAAGTCCTCTTGGCTTCAGCAGGGAGCTGAATTCAAGAGATGAATTTCACAATTCCCAATTACTCTTCAACAAATACAGATCTTGCTTCACCATCCCCTCAGCTTAGACTATGTCATGTTGGGTTTTTTTTCCCTTCTCCTCTAATACTTCACCTGGTTTTGCTTTAAATGCTGACCATGAGTTATCCAGGCTACACTGAGCGATGGATAAATGTGAAATCCACCAGTTCTGCACTACAAAAGGAAAGTCCCTGAGGTTCATGGATCCTCCCCTGAAATACAAGGTTTAAGTCTTTGCTGCTCACTGCCCGGCCTTCATGTTACCTTGAAATATGCAGCTTAAACACAGCTGCTCCCCCAAGTTATTCTCCTCCTGCTTTTTTCTGTTTAGCTATTGAAACAGATTCAGCCTGGGTTTATGCTGGCTTTCACTAGCACAAACCAAGGCACAGAGCCCCCGAGGTACAAAGCTTGCCAGGGAAGAGCTTGTGGCAGCAAACTCCTCTCCATGTGTTAAACACTATTGCCATCCAAAAGATAATTTATTTGTGAACCAGAAATTGTTAAGTCGTTAGAACTCGCACTGTGTGGCATATCGCAATTGGACTTTTGTATCTCATGCAGGTAACCCCAGTTCTTGCCAAGGGATTTGTGAGAGGCCAGTGAACCTCAAATATATACGAGTTTTGGGGTTTTAGATGAGTTAGTAATATTATTGTATCCACAGCCAGGACAAGATGGGGGTTGGGACCTACTTCTCATCGAAAACAAGATATATTGTTAGGTCAGGATCTTTTCTGTAGGAGATCTACTGCCCCATGCTAGGGGGAACATATTTAGATGTCGCACATCCTACCTGGAGGGGGTGATTTTAATTTCTCTCTCACTTCTTGGTTTAGGTTACCATGATGGACACATAGTAATACGGTGGTTCTGGGCAGCAGTGGAGAGATTTAACAATGAGCAGAGACTCCGGTTGTTGCAGTTTGTCACAGGAACATCAAGTGTGCCATATGAGGGCTTTGCAGCTCTCCGAGGGAGCAATGGGCTACGGCGCTTCTGTATAGAGAAATGGGGGAAAATAACCTCCCTCCCAAGGTATGTCCCAACTAGGATAAAAAAACAGAGGTGCTGGGAGAAAGGTGAGACAGGTACTTTTTTGCATCTCTCTGCCAATGAAGGATAATGACTACAGTAAGGACATCTTAAAACAGCAAAGAAACAATTATCAGTTTGTTCTGTAATTACATTCATAGAAAAGTGTTTTCTTTTGCTGCCTTTTTGATTTACAAATTCAATTTAAACTACTTTGAATCCTGGGAAATAATTAAGATAAAGATTTCCATAGGTCCAAACCTAGTTCTCTTATTTTGACTCTGGAACAGATCCAGACCAGCAGGAGCCTGCAGCTGATTCTGTTCCCTTTACTTCCAAAATACTAGTAAAAATACTTGTGAGTTTACAGAGCCATAAAAGCCAGAATCTGTCTCTGAGTTTTGGCCAGAGACCTGAGTGTAATCCCTTCATTTGCTCTGATAGTTCCACTTCTTCATCACGAGGAAACTTAGTGAAGGGACCTCAGACTGTTTGGTGCTAATACCCAATTTGTTACATCTAGTTCAGTCAGCCAGATCACAGCAAATGAGCCATAATGTCATACAGGGTCAGTAGACTTCACAGTGCTCCCCAAAGGAGGGGTCATCTCCCTTTTCAGAACAAAGGGACTGGGGCACAGAGCAGTGCTCTGACTTGTCTGAGGCCACCCAAGAGGGCCATGGCAGAGCGAGGGATACATTCAGCTTTGATTTCTGCTCCAGCATGTTATGCATGATCAGCACTCATCCTTCCTCACTGAAGAGAGTCACCTTTTCTTGAACATCCTTAAATTTGCTTAAGGCTCTGCCCCATTGAGAGTACAGAGCATTTTTCATGGGGCCACATCCTGGCATTTCTGAGATAGTTTCGCTACGTGACCCTTTTACATAACATTTGCACGTGCTTTCTTCCTGCTCTTATAATCTGCTTTCATCTGCAGTCCAAAGGAGGCTACTTTCATGGCACAGAGGAAAAAACATGTTGCAGACCTTGCGGATACATTCAGACAGTCAATTAACAATGGGTCTGGTCCAGTTTTCTAGTCACTTGCAATCCATGTTGTTTACCCAGAAGCATACTATAAAACATGGACTTGAGCAGACCCCCAGAGTCCTCTGGAGAGGGAAGGTCCAAGTATGGTCACCCTCTTAGTACCAGCCTGCTCAAATCCATGCTTATGCTTTGGGGAGACAGGAGCTGGACCAGGGCTGGGTCAGCAGACATTCTGAGCTGACATCTTACATTGACTCCCTCTAAAGTCAGGAAAAGGGCAGTAAGTGTTTTTAAGGCACAATTCATCTCACCTGAACACAGACTTTTAAACTAGCTCATCTGAATTGTACCTGGTACATTCTGGTTTATGTCCACACTACTGAGACTATATGGAGAACTAGAGCCTACATGAAAGCTAGATGTAGGCACTGAGATCTAAAACCAGATGAAAACATGTAAGGTCAGTGAGATGACTCACGGCCTCTGAGCTTCAGCCAGCAGTGTGGAAAGAGAGCCTGAGAGCTACAGTTTGCTATGCATAAGCCTGGTCCTCCTTTTGCAGCATATATGTAGTCTGGTTCTATGTAAGGGTTTCAGAGCTGGCCGAGGGCACTCCTGCCTGTAGACAGGCAGCAAATGGAAGCCACAGCCTTGTGCAGCATTTCTGCAGAGCTCTCTTTGCACTCCTGGGATGGAAAGGGGCGAGAGGGGAGGGTGCACCTTGGCGTGTGCACAGAAAATGCCCTGGGCTGACCTATCAAGTTCTGAAAAGGTAATTGGCCTCTTTCTGCTCTGTTTAACTTTCTTTGTGAACCTAGGCATTACTTATGACCTAGATTCAGTTAGCCTGGAGATACTCACATTAATGACTTTATGTTTGTCTGCTGATCACCGAACCTGTTGCTCTCCCTGCAAGAGGCCTCTTTTCCAGGTGAAAGTTGTTAGCACCTTTTAGAAGTCTTAGAGCTCTGCATTCATTTTAGCCAGGGGAAAGAGAAACAACACTTGCTCATGGGGAATAAACACAGCTTGATCACGGTGAATTATTACCTGCATTTTTATAAAATTATGGGGTGCTGCCAAGTATACACAGTGTTAAGAAATACATAAAACACACAGGCGAAACCTGGAGGCTCCCTAAATCCTTAGTTAAGCAACTAAATAAATATTATTTTAAACTTTTTTTAAATGCCTGATTATGGATTGCTCATGTTTATTTGGATTTACTTACGTATTTACTTAGACTTAGAGGCTAAAAAAAAGTCATATGTCATATCCTGTAGGCCTTTTGGCCCCTGCGATATGAGTGTAACTAACTTTAGCTGTTTAAAGTAAGCCACAAAAAATTCCCCTGTCCTTCTAACAATTCCTACAGTTTCAAAGTGAGAATTACCCTTGCTTGCTCCATGTTTTCAAAGTCTTAGGAAAACAACCCTAGGTTTCCCATGTCTTAGCAATCATCAGATTTAGTCATTTATGTGCTTAGGTGCAGATTGCACCTCTTAAACACTGGCCTTAGTTCTTGGGCTCTGACCCAATAAATGATGTTGTGAGAGGTGTTACGGAAGCTTGCATAAAGCTGGTGCATTTGGCTTTCCTGACATCTACGTAGACAGTGGGTCACTGGGGATAGGTTAGTCTGACCTTTGGGTTTTCAGCTGCTTTACAAAGTATTGAGGTAACTTTTAGCTCTATCAGGAGAGTCCAGGACTCTTTCTGTATTCTCTCACTCCTGCTCCAGATAGCTGAAGTAGTGAGTGACTCTCCCTTACAACTCCATACACTCTGGCAACAGAGCATGCAACTGCCATTTCCTTTTACTGAGCAAAGATGCGATAATACCTAAACCAGACATGGGTCTGCACTTGCGACAGCAAAATGTCACCCCCAGGAAAAGAAGCATGGTATAAATTTCTAAAATGCAGCATTTTTTGAAGAATAACTGCTAATACATAATGTCTAGAGTGCTTCTTGAAAGCACTGAGGATAAGCAAGACTTTTTCAGGAAGCTTAAGAATCCAGTAACTCCATTCTAAATCAGTGCACTTGTTCATCAGTACCAGCTCCCTTACACGAACAGAGTAGTGGCGGTCCTCTGAGGCAGGAAGCCTCTGTTGGCCTTTCCTGGATCATGCGGGTATTTAACACGGAATCAGCTGTAGCAGCAGTTTCACACTAACTTATTCTTTGTTCCTCACCAAACATTAATGGACAGACGCTCGCTTTCTAGCTAGAATAACATAGCTTTATCTGATATTGTGGGAGAAGAACTCGTGGTCCAAAACAAACCTGTGCAAAGAACTAGCAGCGTTTTCTCCTGTAGCTATAGGAGACAACAGTTCCCTCTTCTTAAAACCTCAGGCTGCAAAAGTGCATCTTCTGTTTGTGCTCCTCACCTGGCCAAAACTCCTGTCAGCTCCAAGGTTGTTCCTGTTTGAGTATCAGTTAAGAACCTCAGCATGTATCGCCGTGATTCAAATAATAACATTTGATGCAGTGAGGTCACTTTCCCCACCAGTACTGAGCTGTAACTACCCTTTCATCCAAAAAAGGTTTTCATTCAGCAGAGTAACATTAGTGATTACCACAGTGCTGTCTGTGGTTTATGTATGATAAAGATTACCAGTGCTAGTAAACATCTGATCTTTTGTGAGGAAATTCTGTCCCTCCCTATTAGATGAACAAGTATTTAATCACCCCAGAATCCCATATAGCAATTAAGAAAAGATTGTGTATGACTACAAAGAACTTTGTTCTCGTAATTTCCTTTTTTCCCCAGTGGACTGAGTGTGCTTTGCTGTCTGTTATCATTCCTTATCTTCTATCCCTCTTCTTTTTTATCTTTTCTCACATACAACAGAAATACATCTACAAATCTACATTCATATATAAAGCAGTGGTTCCCAGACAGCATCTAAGTGTTCCTTCTTACAGACAAAAGGAACAGAAGTTGATACCTGTGGGTCCTGAGGTTGATCAAAGAGGGGCTTGTGGGTTCATCTACAGAAAACAAGGTGAAAAGGAGAAGTGCCCGGTTGCTGCCTGACAGGCATGGTTATGTTAGAATGCAAGTCTTATTTTAGTTGATAGGTTCAAGATACATAAGATAGGAAGGGGTTCTGTGCACACTTACTGCCTTTGGACTCTCATTGCTATGGGGATTAAAGGAAGTGACAACGAAAAATGAAGAATGAAAAAATCTTAAAAGCTTATTCTTACAATTTTTAGAGATACTTCTTAAAAGGAAAGAAATAGCACAGCACTGTGAACAGTGAGCAAGATTAAAGGTTCAGACCCATCAAAACTACTCTGAGCAATAAAGACAAAGTGCCAGTAGAATGCTATTTTAAAGCAGTTCTGTTTACTGCTTTACTTACTGGAGGATTAGGGCACAGAGGGTCAGAGTTGGTTTATACAATTTTATCTTGCATTTTCTTCTAGACAAGCCAGAACCCTTTCCATAAAAGCTCTTACCAATCCAATTCTTATTCTAGACCTCTCAGTCCCTGACCACTCTCTCAAATGTCAGTAGGCTTATGTGGTAGGAGGCTTAATCAAGGGAAGAAAGACTTTTCTCATTGCAATGACTGCTTCTTGCACTGCTCATGTAATGTTTTCACCCCAATATGTGCAGCAAGCCCAGTACTACAAAATAGCAAATGTCCCCTGGATTATGCTTACTGTAGTCACTCTCACTGGGATCAGTAATAGGAGGTCAGCACCATTCAGGAAGAACTTCAAGGCCAGGATGAATGAGGTTTTGAGCAACCTGGGCTAGTGGGAGGTGTCCCTGCCTGTGGCAGGGGGGGCCAGGAACTCGATCATCTTTAAGGTCCCTTCCAACCCAAACCATTCTGTGATTCTGTGAACTTACCCCTTCAGAGGACAAGGCAAAAAGTTAGGCAACAACGGCTGTTATAGAAAATATCCTTGCCTCTTAATTGCCCTGTGTACTGCAGTGTCACACAGCAATATGATAAAACAGACTAGAGGCTGAACAATTTGTCTTTAGCCCAGTTTGGAAATTAAAAGTTTTCAGTTGCAAGAGGCAAAGGCGCTATGCACAGCAATACTGAGGACAGAGGGAACACTCTCTTATTTCAGGTGAGGCAGAATATGTTCAGTTACACAAGTAGACACCATGTCTGACCTTTGCAACAAAGAACCAATTAGACCCATGGCTTTATGTATACCAGACAATTTTGCACATAATTATCTTGTTGTAAGATGGAGTGGGCTTCACTGGCACCATTGGAGTTGCAGTAGATCCACACTAGTTTCACAGACCGGAATTTGAACGCAGGTTTTGCCCTTATGCCTTTGCATATTGTGGTTTGCACCTTAAGCAGGTAGAAGTGTAAACCTAACCAAAATTAACCTAAATTAAAATTAGTTTTCATTTTTTATATGATGGGATTTTTTGGAGTGAAAGGATTTTTTTTCTACAAAGTTGTTGAACTGCAGAACACAAGAGGTTGCTCGGCAAAATGCTTCAGTGTTCTAGACGTGTTAACTTTTTCTTTCTTTCTTTGTAATAGTTTCTCCCCACAATAAATTCTTTGAGACCTTCTACAGAAGAGTCCATTTCTGTAAACCTCATTAATAGGAAAAGGAATGGATCTTTTTTCTGTGTTTGACTAGGTCAGGCATTGCTAAAAGTCAACAGCATTGCAAGGTTGCTCTATAACCAGTATGAAATGAGATGGATGATGATCAGTCAAGATGAATGTCTGGAAGAAAGTAAACACTAGAGTCAGTGGCTGTGGGTATGTCTGCACTGCACAATAGCGACGTCTGAGATGCTGTGGTCTCAGACAGGTCAATGTGCCATGGTTAAGTACCATACAGAGATGTTACTTTAGGTTCAGCAAAGTTATATTAACAGAATCCATACCTGAGCCACCACAACTATGCTGCTTCCAGTTCTGGAGCCAGGCAGCTGAGCTCCTCAAGACCAGCTGTCTCTGAAGGGTGCTGTCTCGCCTATGATAAACATGCTCTGAATGGACTACAAGAATCCTTCAGTTAATTAACTACTGGTGGCTGATATGTATTGGCAACGGATTGTAGAAACAACTTACACTGCCAAAGATTGCTGAGATAACAATACACAGTGCAAGGCTACTCATGGATAGTACACATGAGCTGCCATGTTTAACTTCAAGAGATGTATTAAATAATGGCTTTGTTAATGTTCCTTTTTCACTAGCTCATGTGTTCCCAGCTCATTTCCACAAATCCTGTGTTTATTGTACACTCCCTCTGAGAGTGACCAGCTAACAGATCTTCATTCAGAAGGGGGAAAGGGATGGTAACAGCTCCTCTAACTGAAATTGTGTGATGCCATGAAGATTACGTGCCTCCAGCTATTTCAGTTGCCTGATTGCTTTTAACGATTCACCACTGGTGCTAGATAAAACTCTCTGAATCTGCAAGGCTCAGGCCAGCCCATCCACCAAGTATCATGCTTTTCTCACTTTCTGGGTGGCCTAAGAGATGACTAGCATGGTTTCAAATAGTTTCTCCAAGATAGCTCTTCTGCTTAAGTTTTGAAGAAACAACATTGAGTTGAAATATGATATAGAAAAGCTAGAACAACTTCACAGCTTAAGGGCCAAGAATTTAGACATTTTTAACCATTGAGGCCACATTTCCTTCTGCAGAGTTTTGTCAATTCAGATTTATCAGAGGGAGCAAGAGGAGGAAACAAATATTTCTAGCATCATATAAAACTCCAAGCTAACTGAAAAAAAAAATCAAACAATTTTAATGAAAATGTGCCCCCCTTCCCCCGTTTGTTGAATGAGGTCTACATTTTTTCAGCCAGTTGAAATGGACGAACTGTTGGGGCAGGGACTGTTTCTTTGCTTCACATTTGTATAGCACCTCACACAGTGCAGTCCACATCTGGGTCTAATTGCTGCTACCAGAACAGCTGCAACAAGGTGGAGGCATGCATGGAACCCGTTCCACAGCTTCTTTTGAAGGCACTGCCAAATGGGGGTAAATGTAATGATAGAACTGGGGGAAGAGAGGGTCAGCAAGTTGGCAGCTTGCTCTGCACAAAATATTTTGCTTTTGCCGTGGCTACTACAAATAAATAACATTTAAAGGCCAGACTTGCAGCATATGGCAACAGCTGACTTACAGGAACATTTTCAGCAACCTTCCTTCTTAGGAGCAACCTTCCAGTTAGCAGATCCCTGCATGGTCTTTTACCAGTCAGCCTTGCCTCACTGTAAACGCATGCTGAGCCCGTTCTGTCCATGTAGTTCATCAAATTATGCTTGTCCACTGGTGCAAAACTTACTAGCTGCATGTGTTGGATGTACAGCTGAGTTGCATTTTTTTGGACAAACTCAAAGCAACCAAACTTATAGTACTGGAGTTTTCTCTCTGTCAGGGACTAGACCCCAGCTCTTCAGTGACCTTCAGCATTCTCCATGAAGATCACTGCAAGATCCATGCAACATCTAATGTAGAGATAGCAGAGAATGATGTTATGTTGTTAGTTAACTTGTGTCTTCTATCGGAAATATAGTGTATGTGCATATACATTTCAGTATCTCAGATTTTGGCTGAATTTGAGAGTTTTACTTTAATAGTTAGAATATCTTTTTATCTCTCTCGAGTGAACTGGAATATCTTGAGTGTCAGTAGGAACTTGTTTTCTCAATTCTTATTTTCTCAAGTTATTTAGATTAAGCTTAACATGTAGCATATTTTCCTTTTGCAGGGCACACACATGTTTCAACCGTTTGGATCTTCCACCTTACCCCTCATATTCTATGCTGTATGAAAAGCTGCTGACAGCTGTTGAAGAAACTAGCACCTTTGGACTTGAATGAGGGGCTTCAGGCACTTCTGGTGTTGTTCTGGCTGATGATGTCACCTTTCCTGTCCACTATCATTTGATCTTGGTTTCCCATGTTTTTATTTTTGAAAACAAAACAAACGAACAAAAAAATCAAGATTGACAAAAGCTGTGCATGAAGAACTGTCACCCTGTAAGATCTAACCTTCATGCTTTCATCCTCTGTTTCCAATGGACTGCTAGTCTGTATGCAATAGAAAACCAACTGTCTCAAGGTTTCTGTATATCTCTACATACCTCCATTAATAACAATGAAAATACAAATGCAAGTTACACTTCACTTGACCAAATGTTAATAAATGTTTACTTCCACCTACGTTGATTAAAAAATTAAAACAAAACCTCATCAAGCATTCCAAGCTTTTATATGCCCACATCTTCTAAATCAATTCACTGCCCATCTTTCTTCTTAACTCTTGAATCAGTACCAGTACTAGGAGCTGGTAAAATATATCTTCATCCATCCTTGTTTTCCCTGTATGTATTGTCCATCTGAGAGACACCTATGAGCAAAACTGAAATATTTATATCTGAACTCATGATCCACATCAGTTACATCAGCTGGAACTGGCCCAGATACATGGTGCAGATAAGACCTTCAAAAACTCAGAAAACAACCTGTAATGCGATGCAAAAAAAAGCACTTGTTATGATTGTTACTTGCCAGTACTGGAGAGAACTTGCACTTCAGAGATATTGGGAGGGGCATCTCCATTGTAATGTTTACCACACAAGAAGCACAAGGTTGTGCACACTCAAGAAGGATGTCTTATGTAGCATAAAGGACAAGGCTCCATTTCCTTAGTATTGTATATGAAAAGGAAAAGGGAAAATACGAAGAATGTTCTACCCTTACGAATACCCTTGGGTTCTGTTTACCAGATCTTTGTTTTCTGATGTTTGAAATGCTCCTTTCCAAATGAGAAGTCTAGACAATCTCATGCCATGTGTCAGAAGCCATGTATTTTCTGTCAGGCTGCTATTTTCTGTCAGGCTACTCTATGGTTGCTGGAGGCGGTTTTCAGTTCTGTTGTTTTTCTTTCCTTGTTCAGTGCAAATCTCCATAACCTCAAGAGTGGTTGTAGACAGAAGGTTTTAGTCTAGGTTCTATTAAACGAGAAGCTGCAGTGAATGAGGGTGCTTGTCAGGGATGAAGGGGATTGTAGCTCTCTTTGGGTTAAGAATTTGTTGTACTTCCTCTTGGAGTAAGCCCAAACGCCCTCCAGGCATGTTAGGTACCACTAAACTAAAGATCTAGCTCTTGTTACAGCAGACCCTCTTCAGTTTGGTGTACTTTGTATTCCAACTCTGAGGGTGAGGAATGAACGGAAAACAGCAGTAGTCTTGTCTTCGGATGGCTTTTGCTGAAGCTGTTACAATCACCCTCACTGCTCTGATTGTGTTCTATTTATTAATCTTTGCTGCCCTTGTTTTCCAAGACTAGTCTGATATTGAAAGTGTTGGTCTTAACTGGGAAAAGGAAATATGAAGTATCTTTACTTCTGACTAAATATGTTAAAGGATGCATGAAGTATGAAGTGAGAGACTTGTGAAGGGTGAGTGAAGGTAAGTGAGAAGGTAACATCATGGTGTCTAGCAGCTCATGTGAAATACCACACCCCCTTGGGGGCTTGTTACTGGTAGTTTTGTGTTAGCTATGCTGCAGAAAACTGGCAAATGAGGAGATCAGTTCAATGTCTGACACATCTAATTTCCTTAAGTTTTCTCTCCAGAGAAAAGAATTGGACCCTGCTTTCCCACAGATTTTTATGTTAGCTATTGTGATGAGTTTGCCCTTGGCTGGGGGCCAAACCACACACCCACTCACGCAATTCCCCCCCCCCACCCAAGGATATTAAAGGGGAAGGAATTAAAGGGGTAAAGAGAAGAAGGACTCGTGGGTTGAGATAAGAACAATTTAATAACTAAACTACAATAATATTGAAAATAATACTATATACAAATATACAAATGAGTGATACACAGTGACACTGCCCCCCCACCCCATGGCCAAGGCTCAGCCTGTTCCCAGCTAATGATCCCAGAGCAGGGAGAGTCCCGAAACCACACTCACGGAACGGAGAGAACTGTCCGAGCGTCCCAGACCCAGAGCTGACTGGGGTGGGGGGAAGGCCTTGGGAGAGCGACCACCTGGAGCTGAAAGACCTTGGCAGCCGCGTAATCACTTTTTATCAGCTTTCTTCTGAGCACAAATCCCAAACACAGCCTCTTGCTAGCTGTTATGAAGAAAGTTAACTCTGTCTCAGCTTAACCCAGGACAGGCATACAGAAACTCATCACACTTGAAAAACTGCATTCTGAGAGTTTTAGATAATTTTCTTTCTTTGATTCTTAGGTCAATAGGTATTTGAAAGGTAATGGACCCAAAACCATGTTTCTAAGCAGAAATAGTAGCTTTTGTTAATGATATGCAAAATATTTGGGATATTTAAATTGCTCCATTCATTCAGTTTCTGTGACACTTCGGCCACTTTTATAGTAATTTACTGTATGGCTTTTACTGAGAATCTGTTTTATAGTACATGTTATTATTCTTACTGAGTACTCATATTACAGTTGCATACAGAGGCTGCAGCTACAGGCCAGCTTCATTGTACCAGACACTGAAAATTATGTTTATTATTTCCACAAAGGAGCTCTCAAGCATCTGTTCCACATGACCAGCCCCACTGCACAGTAGAGAAGGCGTCTGAGCGCGTCTGTTATGTGCAATGAATTACATCAGAGCGAGTCACACCAGGAGAGACTGAACAACAAAATGTTCCAATGTATGCAATTTCTGCCTCTTCACTACTGGGCCCCCAAATCCAGTAATCCTGTATGGTTCCTGTTTTATTCCTGGTGGTGTTACAAAGTTGCCTGCACCATGCCAAATGTTGGATGTCATAGAAGAAAAGAAAGAAATATCCAACGGGTTGGTCCATATTTGACCAAGGAAAATAGTGTATCAAGAGTAAAAAAAAAAAAAATCCAATCTTTACAATACTGTATATTTAATTTTTTTTAAGTATTTAAAAACTATATTTTATTAAGAAAAAGTGAAACTATTTTTTGTAGCATAATAAAAGATGTTTGTATTTCAGAGACAGCATCAAACCCCACTGACTGAAACAAGGAAGTCTTTGTCCTGAAATTCTTCTTCGCGACATGTTCTGGCACTTACCACACACTGAACTAGCTCAGGTGTAACGCATCTCTGTGTTTGGCAGATGCCATCTTGAGCACCATGTGCGTTCCTGCTCTGGGAAACATACAGCACAGCCAGCTACTTCCCATCAAAATCCTTGGTCCAAACTGTCTTTCAAGTGTGCAGCCTAGTATTTTGAAAAGGTTGCTTTCACAGGTGACTGTGATGACATCAAACTAACAAGGTTGTGCATATTTCCTTGCAAGTTTTTTTGGATCTAAAGCCAGGAATAGATGAAGACAGTTGACTATTTTCATAAAACAAAGAGAAAGAACATGCCATACTCCGCTTTTCTTGCATTCTCCCATTCCAGTCCTATCCCTCTCTCTCCCAATAGGTTTTCAGACACTGACATCATCTCTAGGATATCCGGATCAACGCTTCACAATGTGTTTCTCCATTCGTTGCATCATACAAGGGGCTGAATCCAGTCCCAGTCTGAAGTGAAGGGGAAGCCATGCATCTAAGTGGCACCATCATGTTAAAGTAAGTGAGGCAGCGAATGGTGCTAAAGAGAGAGGGAGGAACCCATCTCCCTTGCCCTGTTATTTAACCTGCCTATGATGCAATTAATTGACTTTGTTGTTGCAGTTGTGCATATGCAAGGCATATACCCTTCCTTGTTCAGCTTTCAATTCAAATGCCTCCTTCATTTCAGTTCCCCTTTAAATGTGGTGGTGGCTAGATTAAGATACGACATCAACATCAATAGATTTTAAAATGCAAGTGAAAAAGGGAATAGGCAATCTGACAGCTTTTGTGAATTGCAATTTTTGATAGGAGCAATGAATATTGGTAATTAGTACTTTTGGTTTCAGAGGGCCCGTTATCTTTCTCAGAGTGACTGCTGCGATGGTATTAATGGTGGAAGGAGGGAAGGGGATATTTCTGTTCATGAAATCCTGTTGACATACTAGCATTAAGCTGAAGATATGAGAATGAAAATAAGTATTTTAAATCATCAGTAGGTCTTCCACCTTGAAGTAGCCTTACTGACTGTTCAACCACATGAGTTATGCAGGATTTGATCCAGTACAAACACAACCGTACCTTACTGTTGATTGTGTCAGATCTAAACCTTACAAATGCTGTCACTTCAGTCTGCATTACGTTACCTGAGCACTCAGTTTCAATCATGTGGCTGTACGTATTCAGAACTTGACTTTTATGTTCTAGGGAGATCTGTGGTTATCACAAGGCAAGAAGTGAGGGATCTAGACCACATCTAGCATCTAACAGAGAAATCATGAGTTTTGTACAGGTCTGACACAAGAGGACTTTTTTCACCCAGTTTGCTCATGTGCTTGTGAACTTTTCAATGAACTGTAGCTAAGGTTTGAGTTTGTCGTCTAGTCTGAGAGACAGCCTGTGGGGGGGGCGTGTTTGTTGGGTTTGTGTTTTGTTGTTCTAGTTTCACTGTAACAAATAGTTGACATACCTCTAGTTGAAAACAGAAGGATACTGAATTTGGACATGAAAATCAATTAAGAAATAAGCTAAAATATACATGCACAGAGGAGGAGTTTAAACTCATCCTTCACTATTAATCCTCTGACAGTCTATGGAATTCCAGGACAAATTTGACTGGAAATTTCTTTCATTTCTGTTGAAATAATAATAATCTGCTCTGTCTCCATAGTAATATTAATAGGGATTCCCAGTCAAGATTAAACACTTTCAGTCAAATGCAGACCAACAGATCTTTCTACAACAAATGCGGTGCTTTTTATTATTATTCTTGCTGTACCTCAGTGTTCATTATTAAAAGAAAAAAATGACTGCAATATACTAAATCTGGGATAGGTTTTCCAGTTATCACAAAGTCCAAAAGACTGGAATGTTACTTTCTCTCTAGTGAGTCATGTAGTTCCTTTGTTCTACTAGAAAAACAGATGCCTGTAGATAGTAGATACTAGGTATAGTAAATATTGTACCATTAGCCAAATTCCCTGCAGCTTCCAACTTATCTAACAGAAATGTCTGTTATGGTTTTTGTTAAAGACTACATAAAGTCAATGGCAGGAAAGGTCCTCATTATTGGACTGACTTTGCTTATATTGACAGAAAAATGTCACATGATACTCAGGCTGTGCTTTCTATTCAACCATATCACTAAGAGGAATGTCAATAAAATCACTTTGTTATGGCATTGTGTGGACTGTCTATTACAAATAACTTATTTTGTATTTTTATTAGAACGGATGGAAACTGGCACTAGTGAAAGTCCACTGATTTAAGAAATTGCTCTTCCAGAACCTTATTCTTTCTTACCATTGCATTCAGGCCCTTCCACTGCTTTTCTTCAATTTCTTAGGGTACATGTCTAAAACTTGAGGTTCTCCACATGAGTGTGCATAACCAAAGCCCCCATGCTCTCCTACATTACCCTAAACATAGCCTTGAAAGCATGTGAGCTTATTCCTCACTGTAGAAAATGTCTGGACAAACAGAAAGACAAGAGGTGTATATAATACTTACACATACCTCACTTCTAGGTATAATTACTGCATTATAGGAATGAACTGCAAGTGCAAAGATTTCTTAATAGCATATGCTGGGTCTGCATTACATGTTGACAGCAAATAAATAGCAAGATGCTCTGGCATTTTCAGTATGTCACACCCATTTCTCTGCTGCTCATCAGTGTAATATCTCAGGCATGTTTCATTAGCACATTCCAGGACAGATTAACACACCTGGGATACACAGTCAGCAGACACCTTGCTGACCATACCTGTTTTCTTACATAAATGGCACTTCAGGAGGGATCATGGTACAACACGAAGGATGGGAAAGCTTAAATGTGAGGAGCAGTTTTTAAAAGGAAAACTAAAAACCCGTGAAAGACACTCCAGCAGAAATGATAAGCATATCTTGTACAAGACAAATGAGTAGCAAATGTGAAACTGCATGACTGTGACAATTAAGAGACCTGCAGTCAGCACTGCATTTCATCATGTGTGGAGGAGCACAGGTCCACAAGCCCGAGGCCAGCGCTGGCATTCCTATGGCAGGGATGTTGGCGGTGGCAAGAGTAGCACCCACCCGTGCACGTGCTCAAGAAATCTGGGTCTCACAGCGCAGTGCTTTTTCAAAACTTTTGTGTGTGATTGTGCACATGTGTGAGGAGTAAGTGGAGGGAAAGGTTATTTGTGATACTAAGCTACATTTCTCTGAATTTTTCACATATAAAGGAAGGAAAAAAATCAATATTTACTAAAAAACAGTGAGATGAGCTACTGATCATTAGTGTATATCAGAGGTGTTGGTTTCTGCAGTGGTGATCCATTTATGTGTCTGGAACTAACTACACCTTTTACCAGAACCTATTCTACGATATATATTACTGAATTTCTGTTACAATATAGTGGCAGTCCGCCTGAAGCCTCCATACATCAGAAAGACATCAGATGTCTTTCTTGGCATGCTAACCAAACTCCATAATCCTATAGGATATTACAAATCAATAATAATCCCTTCCCTCCCTGTGGTAGCAAAGTCACAGTTTTTTGCTACAATGGACAATAAATGCACTTGGGGCCTGACATTTATTCTTGTATAAGATGCCGGCCTGGACAATAGCTGTCATATCTGCAGAACAATGGAGAACAAAGCCACAAAGGATCCACTGTGTCTCCTTTACTCATAAATCCTCCTTAAGCTGCAAAGCCACACTCTTTTTTATTTTTTAATTTAAGTCTGGTAACCCTCAAAAGCAATTTTGCCTGAAAATACCTTTCATGGATGTATCGAAATGAAGAGCATATGGCTTTGTTTGTTTAGTTCCTACCCTCTTGGAATTAAGTTTTGAAGAAAAAAATGATACATTATTCTGTCTGAAGCACAAGCCCTGACTATTTATATTAGGCTTTGGTGTAAAGCACATTTATATTGTTTTAACTCTAACATAAATGAAGCTCATTCCCACAGTGTTGTGTTACAGCTCTTTGAGGCTGAATAGAACAGAAGTCACCAAAGAACACAAAGACTGCAATCAATGACTTTTTTTCCTGAATTGCTAGCACATAGGATTTAATATAATTAACTCCTATGGTATAAGAAGATAGAGGAGCTGCATGGGAAAGTTTTCTGTGTCAATGATGAAAAATAGTAATACTAAGGTCACTTGCCTTTCCTTCTCTGAAGAGAAATACACTTCAGGGACATACCTTAACCTTTTAAATTCTTCAGTATGAAAATGAAAGACTGGTTTGGATAATTTTTCTTTCTCAGTTACAAAATTAATCAGTTGTAAGACAAAAATGCTGTAAATACTCTGCGGTGTGACACTGAAAATCTGTTCAGTCAGTTTTAAAGTGGACCACAGACAGCAGTTGAAGAACTATTGTTGGCTGTGATTTCCTAACGCTGGTTTTCCAGAATCAAAACAGCATACAAAAATAAATTGCACACATCCTATTTTTTTCTGTTTTCAGCATGTAATAGGCTTCAGTCTGTAGGCAAAGCAGTATAGGTACCTAACCAGGGTGCCACATGGAGTCATTGTATTTCGATAACAGCTTTTCAGGAATGCAGCTGGGGCAGCACTGGAATCTGCTTAGGAACTTTGTTACAAGCTGTGATTTGCCTTCAGTACCTCTTAGGTATGTCTTAGCATGAAATCCGATCAGTGACTTTTTAAGAATGACTGAAATTAGGAATACAGATTGCTATATAAGATTATACTTACAATGTGTGAGGATATGCTTATTGACAGCTTTGGCATCTTTGGCAATTGAATGTAAACTTCCCTGCTTTTGGCATTAAGTTAACAGCTTTAGTGATTCAGGCATTGATTAACAGAACTGGCACCTCAGGAGTTTAACCCCTACTAGTATGGTATGTAAAGCACACCTCTTATGTCCCCATGCAACACCTTTGATCCACCTCTTCAGGACAGGATAGAAATCCCTCTTTCACTCCAGTGCATGCAGGTGTAAATTTAATAGGACATTCTTTTAAACAGAATAGCTGTGGTGGTGTCTTCCATCTCACCTCCCGCTTCTTAGCTTGCAGGCCAAACACAGCCCATGAGAATGGATTCCTTGAATGCTACTGGCAGAAAAGAAAAAAAAGCACATTGGAATATGAAACAGTTAATGTTATCCACACAAGCAGAAATCAATGTTTATTATGCCACCTGAGTGCAACTGAGCATGCAACAGCTAATAATATTTCAGTGATTGAAGTCAACTATCCAAATAATAGAAAAAAGCATATGTATTTTTTCAGTAGGTAACGTATGACAGTAACCAGTCTAAATATGTCTGTTAGCTTATCTCTAAATAAATCAAGCATTGTTCATATCCACATATATTTCTCCCTGTGTGGATAGCACTTATAAGCTTATGCTGCAGTATTTAAGACTAAGAGCAGTGCTGTTTTAATACACAGGTAAAACTACAGTGAGTCATAAAGCTTACAATTATTCTTTATACAGGAAAACTTAATGCCGCATGTATCAGCTCCACAATATTTTGCTACAACTAGGCAAAGCATAACCTGTTCTATGGCTACTGCAGAGCAAAGTGGGAAAATATTTTATTTCACTCAGTTTTCAGAGCAGTAAAGCACCTTTTTCCTTTGTGTCATTGTCTTCTATTCTGTGGATAATTCTTTTTAAGAATGCAACAAATCCATCTTCCTGTTATATTAAGACACTGCTCATGTCTTTGGTAGTTTCTACCTTATGGATTAAAAATAGATAAGCTTACATACTCTATGGAACAAAAGTTCTTCCAGATAGGAAAAAGCAATATACTCAAATCTCTCCAAAAGCGAGATACAAATACATCTTAAATTTATCTGAATAAAATAACCACATGTGTGAAAAAATGTAAGCCAAATAGAATCAATTGCTAGATTTTTAAAGGCATTTAAGAATCTAAAACTTACAATTTATTTAAAAGATGACCAGAGAATCTTAAATATCCCAAATATTTTGAGAGACATCCGTTCATGCTCCAGAATCAGTAACTGCACTCCTTTCCACAACATTTTTGCAGGCCCCACCCCCAGGCAAATGTGATTGTAAGTAAAGAAGTATAAAATATCACAAGAATTAAGTATCTGACCCCCATTTAGGATAACATACTTTCAAGATACGATCTATTTTTCAGGAAACAACTTTTTCTCCATAGTAAATGCTTTCAGATATAACAATTTCTTAACTCCTGTTTGATCCAAGTTTTATTGTTCAGCAGTAACCAGCTGGCCCTGCTACAGCATAAACAAAGCTCTGAGTGGAAAGCACATTGATACTGTAAGTCTTGAGCTCTCCATTACTCTATATACTGGTTCTGGAATTTATGCCTTATCTATTTATTTCTGCAAATAAGTGAACTAAGTGAAGAAGGGATTCCTTGTCAACTAACGCATGCCCATCCCTGATCAATGACTGGGGTTTGGGCTGAACGCTTTCCTGTGTGTTGGCCTGTTTCCTCATTAGTCTCCTCACCTTCAGGCTCTGGATATTAGCAGGTAACGGCAAAGAGATTCTGTGCCCTTAATGGAGACACGTGCCGCGGCACTGCCTCGATAAACGACTGGCACGCAGAACAGGTCCCTTAAACACGTACATTAAGCAAGCCGGACAGTGAAGGGCTCATGAAGTGAGTGGAGCATGGCCATTTCTCAAGCCTCTGCTGGTTAGGCTCAGGCGCAATCTGTCACACAGTTTCCACTGGCCTGGACGCACGATGACTGGGAGGCAGTTCCTACACACCGCACACAAACCTTTGTAGCTCAGACATGCATGGAGGAGAGGAGTTACGCGTGCCCCAGCTGTGAGAAAGGCTTAACTGGAGCTTGTGCCCCAGACACCAGGGAGGCCAAGGCTTCACCAAGGGGGCTCAGGCGCACCAGTCTCCTCCGGAGCTGACAGTGCTCCTTTTGTCCTCGCCTTCCCTCAGCCTGGTGTCCCAGTGTCCCCACCACAGCCCCGAGCCCAGTTTCCCCACAGGGGCATGCCCTTCAGGACCAGCTCTGGCGGTTTTACCTCAGGCTCCTCCCTTCCCACCTACCATTCCCTCAGGGCACGCCCGAGCGCCCGCGAAGTCACTGCCCGGGTCGCCGCGCAGATGCGAAGGAAGGTCCGAACGGCGGTGCCTCACCAGCCACGAACACGCCACTCAGACACTCATCTCAGCTTTACTGCTCTTTAAATCTCGTCACTTTGCGAGAGGGCCGCCTGACACCGCACCCGCCACCCGCCTTCTGTCACCCCCCCTTCCCGCGCGCCCACCGGCAGGTGGCGCTGCCCAACCGCTCCTCCACGCGGCGCCCCGCCCCTCTCCCGCCCTCCCACCAAGGTGAGGCGCTAAGGGGCGGGGCTCCGCGGCTACGCCCCGCCCTTCCGTCCCCTCAGAGCCGCGCGTGCTGCCCGCTGCCTTCCTGGAGCAGCGGCAGCGGTTGGCAGCTCAGCGCGGAGCCTGAGGGGAGCCTGGCCCAGCCCGGCGGAGAGGCAGCCCGAGGGGGGAAGGAGAAGGCGTCCCACTGCTGAGGGAGAAACCCCGCGCCATGAGCCCCGAGGAAAAGCCGCCACCCGGTCGCTCCGGCGATGAGCGGCGGCCGTCGCTGCCGCCACCACCACCTCAGGCCGCTCCCGGCCGAGGCCGGCGACGAGGCGGGTTCCTGACGGAGATCCGCACGCCCATCCGCACCGAGCCCTTCCAGGAGCGGTACAGCCTCAGCCCCGGCAGGGAGCTGGGCAGGTGAGCGCACTGCGGGGGGCGCGCGGGCGGGGGGCGGCCCCTGGGCTGCGAGAGCTCCCGCTGGGGTGACAGGAGGGAGAGGCGGTGTCCCCTGTGTCCTCCCACCCCGGGCCACCCCGCCGCCTCGGTTCGCCCGAAGCGCCGAGTACAAGGAGCCTGCTGGGGGGTGCGGGCGAAGTCGGTGGCTTCCCTCAGCGGTGCGCCTCCCCTCTGCGTGCCCGCCGCAGCGAGCTGTGGCAGGCGGTCAGCCGGCGCGTTCACCTGCTGCTTCTTCCTCTGCCGCCTCGCTTGAGCAGATCAACATTGGGACGAAGAGGGGAGCGAGGCGGGTCCCTGCCCTGTCAGCGCTAGAGCCACATTGACTGGTCTCGCCCTCCTGTGGGTCAGCTTCCAGCCCTGGCCAAGGCAGGTTTGGCTTGGCTGGAAGGGGTGCTGGGAGGTAGCTGTTAGGGCAGCTGTGCCCCAGCTGCTGCTGCGGCTGGCTGTCCCTCCTTCAGCTGAACGAGTCAACTTCAGCCTTGTTGAGCTGGCTGAGAAGATGCTGTGCTTTTCCCCGGGAGCTGGTGTGGAGCAGAGAGTATTTCTCTACATTTCCATTGGAGGTGGAAACCTGCCTGTTAGTTTGGTTCTTTTCCTTGAACTCTGTAAGCTGTGACATGGGGGAAAACAACTCTAGGAGACTAGTTTGTGGTAGCATATGCTTCAGAATAATCTACTGGTGGAACTTTTCAAAGAATTAAAAACGTGGTTAAACAAATTGGTTTTGAAAGTGACTCTACCTGTGGGATTTAATCAATGTATAATTTCAACACCTGACTGATAGCAATCAAGGTTTCAGGCACCAGGTCTCATTAAAAGGTTTTTGCATCTCAGGAACTATGCATCTATGGAATTTCAGCACCGCTAAACCAATCATTTTGTCTGAAATGTGCTTTATCTAAAGAGTATTTCATTCCAAAAAGATTAGATGAAATACCACAGGATATACAGCAAGATACACTTATTAATGTATATTCTTTTGCAAGTTATGCTAGCTGTGTAGCAAGCAAAACCAACCCCTTTAGAGCTCAAGAGGAAAGAGGAGTTTCAAAGCAAAAGCAGCTGTTACAAGTACCTCTAACAAATTTTTAGGTTGAGCAGGTGTCAGCTGAATGCTCACTTAGTAACCCTGGTGTACTAATAGAATAATACCTGTGGCCTAAAGTATTCACATGGAAAGCAGGTGGCGGGAGAAACATCCCATAAAGTGAGGAAACTTTTTAGCATGATGTGACCACAACATCCAGGGACAGGAAACTGAAGTTAACTGAATGCAGGCTACAAAACAGCCCAAATTCTCAGCAACAGTCGAAAAGGCAAGGAGCAGTGTAACGCAGGATGCTCTGGTATCACTGCTGCTTGGTTGTTTGTTTTTTTTTAATTATTGAGGATTGGGTAACTTTTTTTTTGGCAGTTCTGCCACAGAGTGAGAGCTTCTCTTAGAGCTGGGTGATATTCATTGGCCTAATCAGAAAGTAGACTACGTGAAGGTTTTTCCTGGCACACAGGAGTACACCTGAAATGATTAGCTTTACACTATGAATAAGGATTAAGTGCTGCAGCAAATCTTAGTCTGCAGTTTAAGCAAATCTCAGTGTGGCTTTTTGTGTGGAGTCATTTTTGTCCAGAACTACATTTAAAGATGACCCTTGCGTGCAGGTTGTGATTTTGCACCTGTAGTTATGTTAAAATGACTTAATTGACTGCTCGAAGTGTCTTGTTTTTGTGCAACAGTTGCACGTATTTTGTCTCAGACTACCTTTTATTCTCTTCAACTTCACAGAAGTCTTCACTGTCTTCTCTTAGGATATACAAATCTATACATTTGAATGTACGTGCTTAGTTCATTACTCAACAATTTTGAATGCTTTTTTTACTACATTTTGATTTTAAAAGGTGGGTACTTTAGCTCAAGTACTCTAAAAACAATTTTTTGTTAACCCATTGTAACAAAGCAAAACTGTTAAATGGAAAGTCTCTCTGCCACTTATAACTGTCATTTTATTGATAATGTACGCTTAGCAGAACTTGTTTCTCTTTTATCTGTTCTGTGGGTGGAGTTTATCTTTACAAAGGACTTGGACAAATTAGCACCCAGGTATGACAGGTTTTTGTCTCACTTGAAAAGCAGTCCTTGTGCACGTAACATAGTTTATTTTAATTCTAATTTGGCAGCTGAATTTGCTGATGAAAAATGTTAATACACTCTGTATTTGTCCATTCCACTTCCCAGAATTAGGGAAACAACTTAAAAGCTGAACTTTAGATGGAGGTTTTGAGAAAAACAACAGTTGTATAAAATGAGTTTAAAATTGACAGCAGGGAGAGGAAAGAAAGTAAATTTAGCATGGTTCCTCAGTAAGGCGGCTGCATGAAGTTGGCAGGTTTGTGTGTGCTCTTTGGCCTCCAGTCCAGTCAGTCAACACATACACATTGAACTCACCGTGGCACTTGGGGTTTCTGTCCTGTGTTCCCTTGTCACCTGTGTGTGGAGGATGTGGAAAGACAGAGGAACATGGGGAAACATTGAGGTATTGTAGTTCTATCCATGCAGGGAAGGGAGATGCTAGGTCTGCTGGCCCCTGCTGGCAGGTTAGGGGTGAAAATCCTGGGGAAGTATTGCTGAAAGTTGTAGAGGAGCCTGGCATGAGGGACCTGGTTGCAATGTCACCAGAGGGACTTGGGTGCAAAGCCCTAGGAAATCGGGCTTCATTAGTTCTGCTCATGGGGGAAAAGGCTACTTTGAGAACATAAAGCATATGTGCTTCATGTGGCTGCTGTGCCATTCAGCAGCTGAACCGGCATTTGCAAGTCTATCAAAATACAGCTGCGAGGAAAACCAGGTTAATTTAGGAAAAATATCAAAAACTTGGTTATAATAGCTACTCTGGAAAGGAAATCAGTTTAAGTTGCTTAAGATGACTTGGAAATGGCAGGGTTTTTTACTGAAATGTTTTAATAAATGTAATTTTGGGCTAGTCTTCACAGCCTTATTGATGTTACTGTCCTTTAGGACAATAATCAGAATGTTCTCACACAAGTCTTCATCTGTGTGATGTTTAAAATCAAACTTACCTTTGATGGATGTTTTAAAGGTGCTGTTTCTCATCTGCTCACTCAGATATAAGTGTTTTCAGGTGGTGCCAGCTTGAATTAGGTTAGTTTGAGGTAGTGTGACCTTTACAGAGGACAAGACACCAATTGCTTAACTCTTCTTCCCCTTACCATCTGTGCTGAAGCCATAATTGTACTGTAAAATGGAAAACAATATCTTTTGTGTATTACCTAGAGCTTCTTAAAGGGTCTAGTATAATTGTATTTAGTTGTTTTGCTCTTTTGCCTCACAAAAAACTTCTAATTGCACAGAAAATTTCACAAAAAAACAGTCACCTTAAATGATTGCTCTAAAATAAACAATCTTCTGCTAGTGAAAGGTACACAGCGCATACATGTAAATGTATGTCAAGTGCAATTCAGCTGATTCTCCTCATTCCCAGTTCTTTGTTAAAGCAGACAAGCTCATTCTCCACCCAGAGCTAAGAGTTAACGAGTATTTTTATCATCTGAAGAGACTGAATGGAATAAGGAAATATTCTTTGTTTCTAGTGACCTGGCTGTAGTTTCATGTGCAGATAATCCATGTCTTGATTTTTTTTTTCTTCCCACAAACTCTGGCATGAACTTGCTTATTTCTCAAGTAGCTTTCAGTAACGTGGATTTTAGTGGTAGATGACACGTGTACAATTTCGTGCTTTGGTAAGAACGTATATGCTATCGTCCTTCTGTCCTCAGGTGCTTCTGCGGTAGCACAGCCAGGGTGAAAGAGTTGTGGAACTCAGTGAAAGTGGAGAAGAGGTGAAAATAAAGAGTTTCAAGTAGTTGGTTCCACCATTTAAGAATGAATTTATGTGAGTAATCTATTTATGAACATCAGAAATTGAATCCCCACACCTTGCTGTTTGGAAATCAAAAATTGTAGGGGAAAAACCCCACACTTCAGCAAAAATGTTTGATGTGAGTTGTGTAATAAGTTGCATATAGTTTTGTGGATCTCGGAAAAGTTTTCTGAACTTTCTATAAAGTAAATATCGTCACATTAATTGGTGTTATTTCTGCATTCGTTACTGTAACAGGGTTTTATACATAACTTTAAAAATAATTATTAAAGAAAGGTTAGTTCTCTGTTCTTCTGAGCCTATGGCAACCCACATTAACTGTTGTGACATAAATGTTCCTGCTTATCTGATTTGACATTTGGTTTGTGATTTGAGGGTTTTGCTTTAAGCCATGACGTATGCCAGACAAAACAATGCTAATTCTGTTGGCAATCTGAAAAGATGACATTGAGCTCCTTTATAATCAGATATGATTTATCTTAAATCATAATTCTTGAATGAGACTCTGGTGAGGACTGAGAACTCCTTATTTTCCTATTCATGTCTCCCTTCAAAGCATTTTTGTTTGTGTTTGGATGACTGGTAGCCAGTTTAACTTTGGAAATCCACGTTGGGTATTCCTTCTCAAAGTTGTTCCTCCTTCAGTGCAGTGTTCTCACTGTTAATTCTCACTGCTGTGCTCACTCTTCTCAACACAGTTATAGCAATGCTCTGATCTCATACTCTTTTCACTATTTAATTGATTTATTTTTTTTAATAAGGAGTTCTGAAAAGTGGGATTTTAAGAAAAGATGAAGCACGTGCAGTGTGTACTTCATGGGAAAACTTGTTCATCTCTCTCTTATCTACTATTCTGTCTCTATCAAAATAAATTCTTTACAAATTTATCTTCTGTTTAACAATACAGTGGATGGTATCTCTGGATCTTAACTCTGAAATTGACTTACGCAGCAATCTAGATTAATGCCTAGTGATTTGTTCTATTACCTATAAACAGCAGGTTTGTCAAGTCTGATCTTTTTTGGGATTGTATTCAGAAAAGATGAGTTCCACAGACTGTAGTTACAATAGCTCTAATTACAGGTATAACCACAAAGAATCTGGGTGGGATTATTGGTCTTAAACAACTAGGAATTAGTATTTGTCAGCTGGTTGAGCTCCCATGTCACCTGTCCCTTTTAATTATGTCACCTATCAGACTTCTGGCCAGCTCAGCTAAGCAGGACATGCGTGGCCACACACAGTGGTGGCTCTTGCTGCTTCTTGCTGCCCAGTTCCATAGTGACTAATGTGCAATGAATCGGCAACTTTTGTACTCATTGGGCTAATTAACTTCCTTCCAGATAGATGTTGTATGCAATGCAAAACAACACTGTGCTTCTTGAAAGCTGTACTACAGAGATTTCAAACTTTTCTAAACCACTTTCTCTTAGCCCTTCTCTGCTGCTAGAATTAAAAGCTTTTGACTCTGCACTAAGGTGACATTCACCCAGAAGGAAACTGTGCATTCAGAGACTAAGAAAAATAGAGAAGGCTGAACCCAGGGGTCTAGGCTTTTGGTATAAAGGCTTAGTATCCACCAGGTATTAAACTCACTTGCTGTTAAAGGGCTTATCTGTTAGTCTCTCAGTTGATTTTTCTGTTGGGTTTTTTCTTATCAGCATCATCACTAGGGGTTTTTTGTGTGTGCTGGTTTTGGTGACAAACCTCAGGAAGGATTTTAACACTTTTGATAAATGCATAGCTTTATATCCCACACCAATCATGCAGATGCATGTCTTCATTTGGAATAACTTAAAATCCTTTGCATTGGCTGCATAAGGAAGGTTGCTGTCAGTTGTGGTTAGGATTGCAATGGTGGAGGGGTGTTTATATTTGTGGTTGCAATGCTAATGTCACACACTTCCTAGAGGTCTTCCTAAAAGAAACACTTCCCTTGCAATATTTTGGGATCAGGAGCATCGTTAGTACATTCCTATGTTTCCTGATGAGCTGTCTCTACTATACACATTTGTTATTTCTTTCAGCGTGGTTTTTGATAGGTGTGTACTGGGCACCTAGCAGGTTGTTAGCCTTTATTCGAGGCTTTATGTGTCTGTTCCTCCTGTGGTGTTCTGTGGTAACTCTAGCTGAAATACCAGGGCACGAGCAGTGAGGCCCTGAACCAAAGTTTACCTCTGGATGAACCTCCCAACCTAACAATGTATCTAATATGCATAACACTGATCACATATGCAATGTATTACCTTATGAATAGATGCCAGTTTATGGTAGCTTTGTTGTCACGCTGCTGTGTCAGGTTAGCCAGCAGAAAGGTGCTGGTTGTGTGACAGCAGCCACACTTGTTAAAACGGATGTGCCTATCGCAACCAACAGACAGACATCTACGTAAAAGAATGTGGCAGGGCCGTGACAGGCTTTGTTGGGAGATAGATAATCAAGATTACTAGATCTTGTTAACTTCCTTCTCCTGCTCTGGCCAAACTCAAGACAAAAGTTAACAAGGGGAAAACAACACCAGATTTTTTTTTTGCAGTTTGAGATGTAAAGTTCTTTGTTCAACTGTATAAAAGTGGGGAACATTTGCAGGGAAATTTGGAAGCCTCATCTATATGGTGGACACACTGTATAGAAACCTCCCAGTTGTTGGGAAGGGCTCTCCAAATCCCCACTGCAGCCAGGCTCCCCAGCAACTGCGGATCTGGATGATGGTAACGTATTCATAGGATAATTGGTGATGGATCTTTCTTAATCACTATCGCTAACTCTATGTAGTAATGATTAGGTGCATTACCTTATTTTATTCTTGCTACAGTAGTTTGCTTATTATTTCACTGCTTTACCTTATCTCACTTTGATTTGTTTTCACTGTATTATTTTCCTCATTATTTTATCACTTGAAACATAAGTAAAAATAAACTTACTTCTTTGGTGCCTGTGTCCTTTGTGCTAACCCCATTGATTGGCAAAACAATAGTGATAAATGCATTTTATAATGAACTTTTGACCACACCTTCCTAGTGCTGCAAAATCCTGTGATATTATTTTCATGCATTAGCAAAGTGAAATTTGTCTTAACGCATATATTACTAATTAAGAACTTTCTCCCAAAAAATGTATTCAAGACATCGAAAGCATATTCTTGCAGTTTGTCCACCTTCACAGCCATGTGGGCTATGCTCTGATCTCGTTTTAATACCTATTATGCTGTAGATAATGTGTGCTTATACAAAATATTATTCCTATAGGAATAACTGTGGCTGCATCAGTGGTTAGAAGTCAGATCATTTTAGTGAGATTGCCTAGCAAATACCAACTTTGTGGGTGCTTTCTTGACGTAATTAATTTAGACTAGGTAATTTTGAAACAAATGTCTATTAAAAGCAAGCTAACCACAACTTCTTTTAGCAGTTACATTACATGGAAATATAAATCTGCCAATAGGTGAGGAGCTGTGGGAGTGAAAACGTTGACATGAGCTGAATTAGTTAATCCTGTCCACTTCAGCTTGAAGGTACGAGAGGCAAAACCTATGTAATTGTATTCCGAACCAGATGAGGACTCTTATTTTGGTTTCAGCAACCCTACAGTAAGTTAACTAAAGAAGAAAAACAAAGATCTCCAAACTATTCCTGCAGCTTTATAAGAAAATTTTTGCATATAAATAAAAAATAACATTTTGAACACTATACCTGTATGGTAAGAAACCTCAAGGTATGAGAAGTCATCATTGCATTGGATGACAAATATTATTTAATAGACCTTTTCAGTCTAAAAATCCCTACTGTATGAATGGAACAGAGTGGAGCAGGGGGCGTGGGACTCTATGGCAAGGAAGTTTAAAGCAGACACTTCAGTCTAAAATGCTGTGGAGGAAGTCTTCTGACGTAAGTGCTGCGGTATGGTTTTAGCTATGGCCTGCTGGCTTGGTGTAGCTCATCAGTTGTGTGTTTTGTCAGAAATGATGCTCATTAAGCTGGGATTAGCACTATGCTCTGTTATCCTCAGTGTGTGTTTGTATTCGCATTATTGTTGTTGCAAAAAATTTGTTAGAAAGCATTATGTTGGACAAGCTGCTTAATATTTTTTTTAAATGATCCATGTTCCTTCCTTACACAGTGAGACTAAGAATAAGGGATTTTGAAACTGTTAAACAATCAAAAAACTCTATCATTATGGTGAAAATAAAAAATGCCATCTTTGAAAATGCAGAGCAGGGTCTGGATATCGCATGACAAACGAAGGAGGATTTTGAGCAGTTACTTAATAAGAGTGTTCATTGCTGTTGCCTTGAATATGGTGGGATACTTCGGAAAACAATAGCTGGGCCATTACTTAGGTTATTGTGTTGAAGTCACAGAAAGCATAAATTGCCTGTTTGTACACTCTGGTTTCTGCCAGCTTTTTTAATTAAAGGTTTGGGGATACCTTCTATCTTGCAAACTAGCACAGCTTGCTTATTCTGTATTTTTTAAATCAATGTTCCCTGAATAGACAGGGGTTTTTGAGTCCTTATTTTTAATGGAAGTTAAATTACATTCTGGTTTGTGATGTTCCTAACTTAAGTGTAGGGATTATTACTCAGCATGGCATCTTTCTAAATTTAGAACATATTTTAAATGTGTTCATTAATAGTGATGTAGTTCAAGTTTCCTGTAATGTTAATTTAGAAGGGCCATACTAATGTTGTCACTAAGGGACTTAATTTTAACTTAAAATTCTTTCATTTCAGAGGGAAATTTGCAGTGGTGAAGAAGTGTATTGAGAAAGACACTGAAAGAGAGTTTGCAGCAAAATTCATGAGAAAAAGAAGAAAGGGCCAAGACTGTCGGATGGAAATAATCCACGAAATTGCAGTCCTTGAGCTGGCGCAGTGCAACCTTTGGGTCATTAACTTGTATGAAGTTTATGAAACTGCAACAGAGATTATTTTAGTCTTGGAATAGTAAGTAGTAGTAATAATTCCTCAATAACCTTCTGCAGTATTTGCTTAAAACTAATAACGTAAAAATACTGTGTGTAAATATGAATAATGTGAAAGGGTTTTATTCCTTGCCTGTAACACATGCTTGAGTTCAAAAAGAATTTCTAAGAAGATCGGTATTACGAGAAGTTATGTGCAGTCTTGTAATGACTGCAGATTAAAATAAATTTTTCCAATTATGTAGTGTCTTTCAAAGCTGAACTATAATTTATGTAGTCAGAAAAATCTTTAGTGAAATATGAACAGTGTTCACTCTCTACTTGTAAAAGAGGAAGAGGAAAGAAGCAATGAGTATCTGTTCAAAAACTGAAGTTTATTTCATTGATAGTGACAAAGGTGGGGTGAAAGATGATTGTTGTTTGTTTTTTTTTACTGGTTATGAAAAAGGTAATGTCATTGTTAAAAATAAATTATCAAAACCCCCTATGATCTACCATGAAAAACTTTCTAAATGGTTATTTTTTGGGGGAAGAAAAAGAGTAGAAGGATTCAGACCTAGAACAGTTTAACTTGTGACTCTGTATTTGTGTGTTTTTCCCCCCTTGAGGTTGTCCAGATGGGTGTTCCTGCAGCTGTTGTGGCTTGTCACCTAAGATGTCAGTGGTTTAGATATTTGACATCTAGGTTCCAAGAGGCAGACAAATGCTTGTTGCTGCTCAACTCTGAGATCCTGTTCAAATTCTGGATTTTAAATAATTAGGAGAGGAACAGTGAAGCTCAGTAGTTCAGAAGTGACTTAACCTGCCTGCTAAGATAAAACTAGTTTGTACAGTTCTTCTCTTGCTTGATAACATGAAATGGTGACAAATCTTGTGTCACAATCTGATCTTGTTTAGAAGTAAAAATAAACTATATCTTTAAAGTTCAGTGAAATGGAATGAGACTGTGCCTGCTAAGGTAAACTTCCTTCTAGAATACTTTTTTTTTTCAACTTCATTTTGCCCTTCTGGAATTAATGATTCATTAAATAGTCAAGTATCTGTTATAATGTAAAGGTGTGATAGAGCTTCTGTAACTACTGTTACTGGGGACTCATAAATACCTGCTTTAAACAGTAGCAGCACAGATCTTACTAAAATACAGTTTAAATTTCTGGATCCCATAGGGATATAACACAAGTGGTAGAATCCAAACCTCAAGATGAGCAATGGGTTTTGTTGTAATTTTAATGTAAAATTGCTAGTTTTCTTTTAGAACTCAATTCTCTTACACCTGCAAAACATTTTTAATCCAAACTATTAACTAGGTTATTCAGTAGTCACCAAGTTGTTCAGTAATTAGCAACATTATTGTTTTTATATGCATCAAACACTCATACCTTGTTTCAGATAAATAGCTGTGTGTTAAGAGTTTTAAATTACAAAAACAGTCTTTTCCTGACTTCAGCAAATATGTCTGGATGCTTGAATGTCAGCATGTTCCAGAGGCATGTTGTAACAAAACAGGTATGAATGTTAGTGAATTTCTGCCATTCTGCATGCAAAGGATTAAAGAACATACTTAGACTGCAAGCTTCTCTAGGGCATTTCAGTTTCTATTAAGCTTGATGGTCTGTGTAGCAGATGTCTATTTTGGGAAGGAGAAAAACAAATACTTAATTGTCAGCCACTATCTGCTAAGGTTTAAAGTGTCTTGTCTTGATGTTGAATCTATCATAAGGGTGAGGGGGACACCTAGTGCTTTGCCCTCATGAAGAGAAATGCTAATGTTACATGGAGAATTGTCTTTCAAGCAGTATCGATTTTTGACAGACAACAACCTTGATATTCACCACTAACGATTAATATTAAGCGCTGAGCAGTGGGATGCAATGAGGCATTACGGTGTTGGCTTCAGCTGCAGGATGGCGAGTTGGTGGCTGTATGCACCCTGACAACAGTCTCCAACTTCTGTTTGTTGGCACAAGTCCTCAAACAGAGAATTTAAATAAGAGTTGAAAGGGTATATAAGTCTGAAGGGGTACTATGTAAAGCCTAGAATTAATATGTGGGTCAGTCATGTTTTTATATTTCAGTGAAAACTGAATTAATTAAAAAGAAAACAGGACCTCTTCTGAAAAAGACATAGATACAGTCTGGGAAACCTGGCACATCAGGTTTAAAAGGAGAAAAGCAAATGTGGTAACTTTTGGCCTCAATATTTGTATGCATCCTACTTGGCTTTTTCCCATTTCTTTTGAAAGAAAGTGCAACAGAGCATCTGATGCTTAAGAAAGGGTGTTTTTACAGGTGTTCATCACCACATGTTTATGTATCTGTGGAAGGGATAGATGATATTAGTGTGTCATTAGTAGGTCTGATATTACAGAAACCTGTATGTGTAACTTCAAATCTAAGTGATTAAGTATTTTTTTGTGAGGAGCTTCTGAACTGAGTGATTTTTCTGCCAGGGTCTTGTGTAGATCTAGTAGACTTTTGTTATGCTTATTTTAAAAAATAAAGAAGTTGTCTTTATCATCCTGAAGAGATAGGGTTTATTTGATAAGCTGGATGAAGTGCTTTTTTCACCTGTAGTTATTGGGACCTGAATAATGTTTCTACTTGTATTGTCTTGGACATTACTTACCATCCTACTTAGTGGAGGTGTGACTGGTCAGAGTCTGCTGTCAGGAAATGATTTGGCATAGGATTCAACAGATAGAACTTCAAGCCAAATCACTGTAACCAGAAATAACTGTGCTGCTCCAATGTTTGCATCCTGTCTATTAGAGCAATTAACGAAGTTGTTCTAGATGGAAGTCTCAAATCAAGGCTGGAGCCTTTCAAAAAGTTTTAGGGGAAGGCTTCTTAAATGGCATTAGTTACCTTGTGTTTGTGTTTCCGTTCTTGGGCTGTCTGATTGGAAGAGTTAAGGCCAAAAGAAAATAGATGCCTTTGTGTGAGAACCAAGAACTTAAAGAAACAGTAGCTACAACTTAATGCATTTGGATGCTTCTCTTCCCATATGTCCTCTCATCAGATATGGATTTACAGTCTTCTCAGGCTTTGGGGACATCGGTGTGTTATGGCAGCCTTACACTTGAAAAATTCTTAGTAAATTTACTTGCTTGTTTACTATCTAATGGTAAGCCTAGCCAAGGAAAGGAGGTATGACAGTCAGCAGTAGTGAACAGGAACCTTTGGTGATAGTGTTACAACCACCTTGGTGTGATCTTGCTGTAATATAAGCTCTGGGTACAGAAAGCAGATGAGTTGCCATTTATCTTCCAGAGATAACCCTTTCAAGAAAGGCTTTTCACAGAATGTAAGATTTAAGAGGTAAATTTGTGGCCCTTGCAGACTGTATATGGTCTCGCTCAGCATTTGAAACCAAGTGTATTCTAGGAACTTGTTATCTACATATCTATGCTCTGAGGATTTGTACTTCTGAGTCTTTGAAGAGACTATCTTAAGGTCTGATCCATTAAAGCTGGGGGAATGTTTAATTTTTTCAGATGCTCTGAAATAAATTGTTTTTTCAGTCTTTTTCTAATGATAGGCTAAATGACTGTGTTAGTGTCTTGTACGTGCACTTGAAAGAAGAAGGAAGCTGAATTCCGTACAGTGCATTGGTAAGATATGTTAGAAGGAAGATAAGCAGTCTCCATTGAATTTAAAGTCAACAAGATTAAGGCTTCAGACTTCCAACTCACTTTTAGCTCATTTATGCTGATAAGCAGTAAAAAAATGTTAGCATGCTTTTCATTGATGAAGAACAGTTGGATTTCACTTGAAACTACAAAGGAGTTAATAGCACAACACTGCACAGGGAGTATGTATTAGAGAAATAATGCATTCTAAGTGACACTGGATTTCTAAACATTGTGCTCTTAAATATTTCCTTATCAATTTTTTTCAGATTAAAATGCCTTGTTTTCCTAAAGACTTTCTTGTCCTGAGGACAATTCTTTTCTTGTATCCCCCAGGAATGTTTTCTGTGGAGATGGGTGGCAGTGCCCAGTGGTTTGCAAAGTTATTTCAAAATGACTGTTAGAAAAGCTATAGCTTAACAGAAAATGTGTTCTTAGAGGAAAAATGGGTAAATATTATAAACATCAGAGAACTCCTCATCTCCCTGTATACAGAAATCCTAGCAATGATGTGCTCGTGAGACTTTCCTAGGTATTTAGTCCCTTCTGTGTTTTGATTTCCCCCCCCCCAAACTCTAGCTCAGGAATATTGAAAGTACCGCTAAGTAGCTTGGCAAAATTTGGCATAGATGTGCAGGAGAATCTTTTTGGAGTTGATTTTGACACTGTGCTTCCAACCACTGGTGGCTGGGTTGGCTCACAGCTAGCCGATTGTTGTGCTTAAGGGAATCAATTAAGCTCTCCACAGCAACGACACACAAAACGGTCTTGCAGTAACAGATTTCCCTGTGTTCTTGTAAAAGGTTGCTAGTCACTAGTTTAAACATGGTCATTTTTTGATGAAATTAATTGGCTGCAAGAAGTTACTCTATCTGCATCCTAAATAGCAAAGTTGATTGAAAAAATGAAAGACTGCATGTGAAACTTAAGTGTAGTATTAAAATTCCAGGTAGCATACATTTTAGCTCACTGCCTACTTCAATGTTGATTTGTTTATTAGTGTGACTTAATTGTAGCAGATGTCAGCCAACTAGACCCAGAGCAAACAGGGCTTTATAAGACCCCCTCTGCTGAGTTTTCAGCTGGGTCTATTAAAAATGAAGCATCATTTCTGGCTGACAACAGCAATTTTAATGTATAAATCCTATTTCACATAGAATTAAGTAACAGAAGTACTGTTTTGCTTATTTTAAGTGGCAGAGCTGTAACAGCAAAACCGCGGGGTTGTTGCTGTAAAACACATTGTGTTAGTAATTTTGGTAGTTGATCTTATCACAATGTGTGCATTATAATTTACTGTTACAAGGAATTAGATCATTCTTCCAAGTAACATATTATGGCATTCTTAAAGTAGAAAGCTTTAATTTATGGATTACGGTAGACACTTTTCTATCCCTATCTTGAAGATCTAATTTATGTTGCTTTTTCAAAGAATTTGTCTTAAAAATATTAGAATTTACTATCCAGTGTCAATTTTTAAAATGTCATTAGTACCTGAATCCTAGTCACAGATGAAATGTTACTAACTTTTTCACTGAATTAAATAAAAATGCGCTGAAGAAAGATGTGCTTGAAGTGTCAGGCATATACATTTTTTTCTACAGGAATTAAAGTACTGATACTCCTTTGAAAACTCATTTTATTCTTGAGTTCTATTATCTTTGTTATCGAATGAAGAAAAATAATTATTTAATGGACTTCTCATTTTTGAAGTAAAATCTTAGTTATTAAAAAATCAAATTGTAGTTCTGCACCAGTACACCAGCATATAGAACAGAAATATAACACATTAGTAAAAGTTAAGATGTAACCCTCTTTTAAATTCTTTTTGTTTGTAAGACAATCCGCAGGGAGAATTTCAAATAACAGTAGTGAGAATATCTGGGAAGGCAAAAACATTTTATAAACCATTAGGCATTTTAAGGCACTGGGCTGTAGCAGCAAGTTAGTATTGACCAATTGAAAAATGGAGTATACTTGTCTCTTTTATGGGGTACATAATCCAAATGCACTGTTTTGTACAACTCTCATTTGCTGTTACATCCCTGTTGAACATGCCTCTGTCTTCAGGATTGCCTGGGTAATAAAATTAGAAAAGAGCACGCAAAGGCAGAGTATAACTGGAGAAGATGCTGTCCTCAGGGGCTTCAGCAACTTTCCCAAGGGATGATGATAAATTTCATGCAGAACAGCGTGTATGTGTTAATTGCATTTATAGGTTGCTAAGTAGTAACTCCGCAATCCATATGCAAAGTGGACCCATTCTAATGTTCTTATGCTCATTCTTGGTTTTGTCTGCTCTCCTTATTTTACTTTTGATGCTATATGGTTATGTTGTAAGACAATTTTAGTTCTCTAGAGTCATTGCTGTACAGAGATCGTACTACATGTGGCTTCGGAGTACTTTAAAAACTTTCGTTCATCTGTAGTTATTTTTAGATTTTTTGTTACTTTGTTATTTATTTAAGCATATATAAACAAAAGATAAGAAAGCAAGCTGAGAGCTAAAATTTTCAAAAGCATTTTTAGATGAAAGTCATTTAGAAACTTGATTCATCCCTGTATACCAGAGATTTCATAAACAATCAAATTATAAACTTTATATTTAGTCTTTTGAGGATGATTGAGGGTGGGGCTGTTTTGCTTTGTGTTTACAAAAGCTTACCTTGGTCAAATTTCCATATAGTTCCACAGGAATGGCAAAAGGCACATCTTTTATGTAAACACTGCCTTCAAATAAATGTGGCATTCATCTTAAAGCATTGTCAGTACTGTTTCCAAAGTAGTCCCAAAAGTTTCTATAGTAGTCATATTCTCTAAATGACCAAGATCTTTAGTTTTCTCCAAAGCTGCCATACTGCGTAGAAGTCTTCCTACACTGTAAAAGCTTGCCAAATGTTTAATAACTGAAAATATTACTATTGGATGCTACCACCTGTTGATCTTGCTTATGCTAAATAAAATAGTGTGAGTAGAACAAAATGGGTGCTATAACTTAGTCTTGGAAATAATCAAATTTATATCCATAGTGCTGCTGGAGGTGAAATCTTTGACCAGTGTGTGGCTGAAAGAGAGGAAGCCTTCAAAGAAAAAGATGTTAAACGACTTATGAAGCAGATCTTGGAAGGAGTTTCATTCTTGCACAGAAACAATGTGGTTCATCTTGACTTAAAGGTAAGATTGTTGCTGTGTTTTTCTCATGTGTTCATTAATTGCTGACACCCTTCTTGGTCGTATGTCACGTTAATTGGTAATTAACATAATTTTTATCTTACCTATTCATTGAATGATCAAATCCTGCCTTTAGGATGCTGTAAGTACTAGGGTTGCAAGCCTTTTGGGGTGTTTCTATGATTATGTCAAATACAAACAACTTGAAGGAGTGAAATGTAATAAATTCAAAAGCAGGTTTCCATTGCACCTTAAATTGTGAATGAGTACTTGGGTTAAGACCTGACTTATTTTTGAAGTGTAATAAAAATGTCTGAGTATTGTATGGCCATTGAAAAATAGGTTTGCTCTTTGAAGCAGAAGGATGGAGGAGACACTAGTAGTATAAAATGTAATGTTTCAGAATGAAGTGTTCGTACAGGACTGGTAAACAGTATATTAATGTGTTAAATATAGTAACACTTTTGTTGCTGTTTTAAATTACTGTAAAACTTAATTTAAATATTTGTCACTTACTGACAAACAGTTGTCCAACACCTTATTGGTATATCAGTTATCGTGATTCACTGGCATAATTATTGTTTTTCTTGCTGAAACCTACTTTTGGTCCAAATCAAGAGAAAAGGACAGTTGCCATCAGAAGAAATCCAGGGTATTGCTTATGGTTAAGAAGGGAGTTTTAACAGGGATCCAGAAAACTACCATCTCCTATTGGCGGCAAGCTACAATTGATTTTCTTTAGCTTCCATCCATATGCTCGTGTGGAAGGTGCAATTTTATCTCATTTTGAGGTTGAACTACTTTATTAGTACTAAGCAAGACACTATAAAAGTATCTCACATTAAAATTTTTCAATTCTTTTTACATGTCCAATTCCCATATTTCCTAAGTATGTAGTAAGCTGCAACGTGTTTCTTCTGCTCTGTTGCTGAGATCCTTACTCATGCTTAATTGCTTACTCATACTTAATTGCATTTTGGCAGTAGTACAGAGCTACCAGTAGATTCCAGTATCAAGCTATACATAGTTAATATATAACCTATCACATCATGAACTACTCATCTGCTAAAGCAGCTGATGAGTAATAGTTGCACAAAGATGTCACCTGCCTGGTTTTCCAACCATCTATTCAAATTATTTCTGTAATCCTTTAAAACTTTCTTTAGCCCATTGATTTAATCATACACATAGAATATTAATAATTGAACTAAATGAATGGAAAAATTTTAGCAAGTGATGTGGGAATAAGTATTCAGAAGGACTACAAATGAGCAGTTAGAATTCCTTAAATATCCAGCACACCTATACAAGATACTCACTGTCTCTACTATGGTTGGCCAAAAATATTTCTGTTGAATTACCTTAAGGCAAAGTGTGGGAAATGAAAGCATCTTTTCTGGATTCATACATGTTTGTAGCTGTGGTGTTCCCGAGCACTGTCAGCTGGGTAGCTGTAATCAGAAATGCATTGACTATAGTACTTGCCTTAATGTCAAAAGCAGACCGGGGCGTTGATTACAGCTTGTGGACAGGTAGCTTTTTCAAAGTGCAGAAAAAGCTTACTTAAAAACTTTTTCCAACTGCTCAGAAAACTTATGTTGTAAAATCGAGCATCTGTGGTTCTCACTGAAAAATCCAGCATTGCTTTGCTGGCTTTTAAAACTGAATTGGCAGAGCAAACTCTCTAGCGTTTGAGTTTAATGTTTATACGTTACTGCAATGTGTTTTTGAAAAGTGGATCTTCACTGGAATCCTAACTGCAGTGTGATTACTTTCATGATATGTGAGACTATTAGCCTTTTGCAAAATAAGCTTTACGGAAGTCTTCAGAATATTGACAAATAAAGATGATGGAAACTACAGGATTAAAAAACATGACTTGTGAAGATTGACCCACATACCTTGCAAGACTTTAAAAGAAGGCCCATTTTTCAAGAAACTCAAAAATTGAAGCGGGGTGCTGGTTTTGGCTGTGTGTTTTATTAACCCACTGCCCTCAAACCATCTTCTGTTGTATAGTATGGCTTGTGCTGCTTTACCTGGTGGCTTACTGTCCTCTGGAAAGGTCCATCTAATTTTCCATATGTTGCGCCTTCAAAAACAGTCAAGCTCTATGCCCAGAAGATTTGAAGTCAAAGGGTAGTCAGTATGTGATTGTCAGCTCCTTGTTGTAGTTTTATATTATAAATCTAATCAACCAGATCTATGACAGTGACAGCTAGCTTGCTTTAGCTTCTGTCCGCCCCCCCCCCCCTTAACAAATGTATGAGAATAAACATTGCAGGAAAATAAGAGTATTTCAGTGTGGCTTAGCAGGGTTGCCACCTGATCACTGCTTTCCAAAGGCATGGCTCTTCTGAAAGATGGTTGAAACATGGCATGTTTTTAATAGAAAAATGCAATCATGTAATCCAGTTTTGAGAGAGAGCAAATATAATGCTACAGAGTGCAAATTAAGTATCACTTGACAGTATTGTGTTGATGCTATTTAATTTTCAGGGTGTGGATAGATTGTAGTCAGGAGTCTTTCATCTCCTCTTAATGGTGTGTAAAAGCTGCAGAGTAAGAGATGACTCCTTTCTCTGTGTTTTCATTCGCTGTTTGACTTGATCTTGAATTGGTGTTTGGTAAAAGCTTAAAGTAGTTAGAAATGGAAGAGAATTTTAAAAGGTGTGGGGGTTGAGGAAAGACTAGCTGCCTCTTGTATACAGTGGAGATAGGTAAAGAGCCTCCAAGCAGCACTTTAAAATTCCAGTTTTTCAAGGCAAAAGAACAGTTTAATCTAGAGTTTAAGCCTTTATAGGAATTAGAGCAAAGATGGTGTTTAATAGGCAGGTATAGAGTATCCAGGTTCTATAGAACCCATTTTGATTATAGCCTTATTTCTTAATTTGAGACTTGCATTGCTTATTTTGGGGAATAAAGTGTGATGCCAGTCTAATATGCCTACTCTTTTAGTGACTGTTGCATCTTTTTCCACACTGACTAAAACAACCCAACCCCTAAGCAAATTCTGCTCTTCTATTTCAATTGCTTAAAGATATGGGAGTCCTTCCATGTTTTTTAGGGCAGACTGATCATTCTGCCTTAGTATCTTAAAACACCATGTAGCTGGGGTATGCCAGCTAGTCTGTTTTTCTGGTTTCTGCCCATTATTGCTTGGATAACTCCTCTCTTGTCTTCTAGGGATCTGATTTTTTTTTTTGTACTGTTCGATAAAATTAGATACCTAACTTAATGTTACAGGTTAAGGTGAGGCATTGATTAGTTTAAAAACATTACCTTAGTCATACTCTCCTTGAAACTAACTAAAGATACAAGAAATATTAGGGCCAAAGGTTCAAAAACTTCTGGAATAATGGCAAATTTGCAATATATGGATTTTGCTATCGTATAGTCAGCTTGCAAGATTCCCCAACCTGCTGGCAAGGTAGGGTTAAAGTTCATAGTGTCAAGAAAGCTATGCTCTTTTTATGTGACAATGGTTCAGTCCAATTGAAGTGAAAAATATACGACTGGTTAATATTTGCATTGAAAAAGCTTTTCACTGCTACTAGTCTAACATGATGATACAGGTATAACCAACATCTCAAATTCCTAAAGCCCAAGTTTCTGATTGTATTTTTCCAGGCACACTGTCAGCAACTTTTCCCTTGTTTTTATAATCTTTCCAAGGGTACTTGTTTCTGGCCGTGCTGATGTGATATTGGGCTAGACTCGGGTGGGTTTTTTCAGCGCACAACATAAGAGGATCTAAATTGGAACCTTTAAAGCTTACTGCAGTAGAGGGGGAGGCTTTTAAATGTTGCCGTTGGACAGTTTCAGCCATTTGATTTGATGGCAAGAGTGAAAGGCCCTCTTAAGGGCTGCCAGGAGAGCCCTCTGGCCTGCATCTCTCTTGCCTTTGAGGGCTAATCAGCATTAGGCAAACCTAGAAGTATTACGGCAGTGGAAAAACAAAAGAAACCACTTTGCAGATGCAGGAAAATTACTTTCCTTTTCTTAAAGCTTTAGAGTAATTGTGTCAAGCTGAAAACTACACTAAGTTCAAAGCCAGAGAAGAAAATGACGACTGATATTTCAGTATGGATTGACGTAGGGTTAGGACTCAATTCGTACTGCAGACAGGTTTTTTCTGCATAGCTATGTTTAGGGTAATAAGACTGTTTTTTTAAAAAGACAATAAACTTCTAGTAACTACATTATCTACTAAAATATTGTAATACAGAGCTTAAGGGTTTCATGAAACGTTTCCACTAAAAACTGTTCCTTGTTTAAATATAGAGAACAAATGCTTTTCTCATGCTTTCTATTTGCCTCTTCAGAAAGTAACTAAATTTCCCACTGGGAAGAACTTCTGAGAGGCTAATTAGGGAGGCATGGTCAGCTTTTTTGGATGTTTGCTTTTCTAATACAAATACAGAATAACAAATATGAACTATAAAGCATATGGTAATGCACAGCTCCAAAAGCCTTTGTACAGCTACCAGATCCCAGTTTGTAAACAAAAAATTAAGCTGTTCTTAATGCGTAGATTTACAAACAGAAAATAGATTGACAACATCATGGAGCTAGTTTGAAATACCACGGTTTCACTTTACAAGAATGAAATAAGTTGACTATATTTAGGTCTTGCAGCAAGGAGAACTGGCCCAAAGTTTTTAAAATGTTCTTGCAGTTTTATTTCTGCACTCAAAAGTGAGACTGTTCATGTGAAAGCATGCCTTCATGATTAACGAGGGGATGAAGAGCGAATGGCTCAGTGATGAGAAAAAAGTATAAACATTGATGTTAGTCCAGTTGGATTATCAGTCAGTGGTTGCTTTAGTGTTCTTACTCTTTGCTCTCCTCCATTTTCAACCACTCTGATGCAAGATGATCTGGGTTCTGAATAAAGAAAGACTTCCTCATTTTCATGGAACCTGTGCTCACCAGAGACATTAATGTAATGTCAGCTGTTGGTGTTCCCATTCCGAGCAGGCATTGATGGAACCCTCTGTGACCATTGGCCTGGAGACAGGGAGGGTCACACTTTTTTTTTTTTTGCAAGGATATGCTTCAGTTGCAAAAAAACCCAAAACAAACACTGAGTCCTATTGTCTGAAGTTAGTTTTCAGATTTATTTTTTTTTAACTGAGCTAGCATTTAAAATAGATGGTAAGGAACTTCTTAATGACCACAAAGTTGCTTTGAAGGATGACAGCCAAGATCTAGTGACGTCAGAGCAAACAAGTTTATCCAAAGGTGATGCTCTTAAAAACCTGTTTTTCAGGCTGCTGTATTTTTTTAACTGTTCTTCAGTTAGTATTCTGTAATACAATTGTTTGTACTTTGAACAAGATTGAGGTCGGTTGCAACAGACTTTCTTTAAACAGGTGTAGTCAAAATAGCTTTGTGTGTTCAGGCTTTTGAAAATTATTGGGTGTCTTTGAACACTGTTCAACTGGATGTATTTTACACCATCTACTGGAAGGCAGCAAGGAGGGAAGGGGAGTTTAAAAGGTGATGGAAGGACTAAAGGTGCAAATGTGGAGGCATTTATATGTTATTGATAAATGATAGCTACTAGCATGTCTTTTGTATGTGTTCTAAGCTAATAAAAGTAGAAGTTTGATTCTCAGTTATAACCAGAAGATTTTACCAGTCCTTTTAACCTACATGTCTCTTCAAGTTCATCTTGGGGACCATGGGGGTGGAGGGAGATCCTGGGTGTTGTACTTGTATTGGAATGAATTATTGCTACTCATGATCTAAAACAATTATGCAAAATGATGGTGTAACAGACATTCAATTTGTGTGATCCTGAAAGTCCCCTTTTGTTTTTCAGCCCCAAAATATTCTACTAACCAGTAAGTCCCCTCTGGGAGACATTAAGATAGTAGATTTTGGCCTTTCAAGAATAATGAAGAGCAGTGAGGAACTAAGAGAAATTATGGGAACTCCAGAATATGTAGGTAAGTTGTTACTGTGAGTGCTGTAGCCCTGAGGAGGGGACTGTCTACACTTCGGGGGGATGAAAAGAGAAAGTGTCTCAGTTTGGTGAATGCCAGTCTGGCTGTGTAGTTTCTGTGCTGAAAGATCAGTTTATTACTTGGATACAGTAGTGCTGGAAAAGCTGCAAATGGTGAGCTCTGCCAGTGTAATGAGTGCTAATTGTGTGCTTGTGTTGAAGATGAGTACACACTTTCAATGATTCTCACCAGAAGTGAGAACAAGTATTACTTGAATTAAAAGTTCAGAACTATATATTCAGTCTCTGAATATAATATTTTAGATTGCGGAGATTTGTATCTATTTCATTCTTTTAAAAGCAAATCATTCCATGCCTTGAAAATGTACTTGAAAATATCTTTAAGTTGTATAGTATGTCCTTACGGGTATGGGTTTCAGGGCTGGGATACGGAATGTTGAACACTTCTCATTTTTCCATAAGAAATTTGTATACTGCTTCTGAGAAGGAGATTAGCCTGACTTCTGAAGAGCACAATAATAGGAAAAGAATTTGTTTTAATTATAAACAATGAATGATAGTAATCACTTAAGTAACTTGAATAGAATTCTCTGTTTCAAAAGTGTTATGCTTCAAATTACTTTTATTTTACCACATGCCCATTATTGCACTATATAACTCCAATGTAATGTCTGCATATGACCAAAAAAATAGAACTTGCTTTTTTTTTTCCCTCAAAAAGCTCCTGAAATTCTGAGTTATGACCCAATTAGTACAGCAACCGACATGTGGTAAGTTAAACAAATTAATGGTCATCATAACTTACTTTACTCAAAGTATTTTTTGAAAAAAGCCAACCCCTAAAAAACTGCTTTTTTTTTTTTTTACTTGTCATTTAGGAGCATTGGAGTACTGGCATATGTTATGTTAACAGGGATATCACCTTTCTTAGGGGATGATAAACAAGAAACATTCTTAAATATATCTCAAATGAACATAAGTTACTCTGGAGAAGACTTTGACCTCATATCAGAGTCTGCAGTGGATTTCATCAAAACTCTGCTGGTTAAGAAACCTGAGTAAGTAAAAGACACAATTGTATATGCTAATACGTCCGATTGGATTCGGTTTAAATGGAGCAAGTGCTGGCATCTTCATTTTTAAAGTATAAGGGAACTTTGATTATTCATATTTCATTGGGTGATTACTTTTCATGTATGTGAAAAGAGAAGTTCCCCATTTTCTGAATTTATTTCAGAAAACTGTATGAATTGTAGCCTGTGGTACAGTACACTGACTTCTTTTACAGGTGCCTTGCTGGTGTCTTTTAAATGAACTGTGCTTTGAGCCTTTTATTCTTGAGGAGTGGGTGGAGTACCTTACTCTTTTCTGGTTCCTTAGTATGCTTTTCTCAATAAGCAGCAAATTGGAAAATCCAGGTCTCCAAGCAGAAGAGGTGTTTTCTGTGTGTGGAACTTCACCAGTTCTTCATGGGGTGTGCCAGCTATTCAAATTGCCTACTGCTGGCCTATAGGAATACTTTTAAGAATGTAAGAATTGGATCATTTTCCTATATTGAAAAAAGATCTGTATAAACTTTGAAATGTGGTTGGCAATGTGGGAGTGTAAACTGTGATATTTAAGCACCTATGAACTCCTTTTATTGTAAATGTTAGCAGTTCGTCTCCTTGAGCTGCTGTTGGTCTTTTCTGGTAGAAGGTAGCTATCAAGTTCTTTAATACAGTCATATCCTTGAAACAATTTGTATCGATCTCTTCTGCAAGGTACTGGACTTCAAATTCATTTTAACAATTTTCCTTCCTCTCCAGGGACCGGGCAACTGCTGAAGAATGTCTTCAACATCCGTGGTTAGAACAAAGCAATAATCCTGCGTGCAGGGCCTGGAATAAGATTACAGGAGAGGAGACCAGTGATGTCACCCAGAAAGATGCAGATTCTGCCTCTGAAAAATCAGTAGATGCTGAGAAAACTGAAGAGGAAGAATCAATAGTGACAGAAGAACTAATTGTAGTGGCTTCATACACACTGGGACAATGTAGGCAGTCAGAAAAAGAAAAAGTAACTGAGCAGAAAGCCATTTCCAAACGATTTAAATTTGAGGAACCATTGCTGCAAGAAATCCCAGGAGAGTTCATTTACTGAACTTTGTGGAGCTTCATAGCTGTAACCGGAAGGCAGCATTTTCTACTAAAGTGAATCTGTGATATGCAATAGATGTTCTAGAAAAAAGAAAATGTTGATAAGTGGCATCCAAGGAAAATGTTTTTAATTTCATGGAACAGATAAATAAGATTTCAAGTGACTGAGAGGAATTTAACAAATATAAAAGTTTATTTTTGTTTGTAATTTTTATTTCTGTTTGGGTTGTTTTATTTTTTGTGGCTTGATAGCAGAGTTTTTGTTAATTGCTCCAGTGTTCTGGGCAAGTTGATGTTGGAAGTGTTTCAGTGACAGATGTCAAGAGGAGTATTTTAGGATATGTTTTGGTATTTAATGCAAATCTATAATGCTGGGTTTTCCTCACACACCTTTTAGCACTTCTGACTTCAGTGGAACTATCTACTGATCTAAAAATTGTATGAGAGGAGACTTTGATCAACTGGTTTGACATACAGATTTCAAAGTTAATGCTGTGTATACATATTTTTTGTTTATGTCCAGTCAAAGCCCCAGACTCATCTGGTATATAGCCAGACTGTGAGCTGGACTTCTCTAGGAAGAGATGCACATGTCCCACAGGTGAGGAAATCTGTATTGGGGAATGATTCCAGATCACAGTGGCGATACTTCTTTATTTGGGAGCACATTAAAATCCTACTCAAGCAGATGATGAATTTGCTTGTCAGTCACTCTTGAGAGCCAAGAGAGATTGCTCCCTTCCCCTCCTGTGCTGGGCAAGATGTGCTGATAGAATCCAGCTCAGTGTGACTGCACAGTGTTGATGAGTGGGGAAACAAGAATGACAAGAGGGGCTGATGTCGCTCTGCTGAAGTTACTGAAGTTCTCTCCACTGACTTCACCATGTATCAGTTTGTCCAACTAACGATAAATCAGCCCTCAATTCCACCTCACCCAGAACCCAGCTGGGGTTTTACTGGGAGAATGAGGTCATTGCTGCCTTCTTTCTGTTCCTCTAACTGCTGCTTTAAGGAAGAAAGAAGCATCCTTAGGCTAAATTGCATAACTCTGTTTGATACAGCTGTCAAATGAGGAAGAAGATACTGCTTCCTCTGAAACAATGAAGCACAACTCATACCTCCTGCTTCCCAGTCACTCTCCCTTAGACACTTGGAAAAACAGCACGTGTGTGATGGGGCAGAGGAGGATTAGGGAGCTGCATGGATGGGTCATAGTTCTCAATGGACACGGTCCCTCTGAGGACAAAGCTGGGACCAACTGGGCATCAAGACTGACTAGTTTTTGCAATGAACAGGTCTGAGGATCTTGGACTGAGTCCTAGTTTTCTAATAAATCTTTCATATTGATGTTGTTCCAAAGTTTAATTTTTATGTAATTGAAGTTTAGTACTATTATATTGCATACTGTTAACTATTCAACTATTTATTTGGTTTCCTTATGCTGTTCCTTTATAATAAACCCTGACTAAAGTTTTCTTGCTATAAAACAATGAATAGAAACTCTTAAACTAGTTTTTCCTTTTTTCCATGTTGCTACAGCCTTTTCTAATTTCAAATGTACCAAGAATCTTTTTACTCTTTTTTAGTGGACAGGAGTTCAGTGCTCTGTGCTAATATTACAGTTCTTCCTTCACACAAAAGGTAAACAGTGTATTAATAACACAAGTAGTGCTGGGGTGATGTGATTAGCATTGCTGTCAGGGTGGGAGAAAAAGCACTAGTAAAGAAGAAAAGTGACCCAAAAGCAGCGTGATACTGAGTGGGGCAAAGAGCGTTTTGCCGTCAGGCTTCATTGCCAGGCATCTGGTTGCCTTTACTTGAAACTACATCAGAAAAATGGCACTTCAGTTGAACTGTTGTGTCAGGCTGCTTCTCTTATGCAATCGCACACTGCAAACTGATGTAGGTAGGGCAACATCTCGCTCTTTGAAGACCCTTAATTAAGAGAACATCCAATAGTACTTGAATAATTGAGTTTAGGGGTGTGTTCTATTGTAATGCAGAGATGCCTTTCATACTCTGGAGAAATGAGTCATTTGCTGGTTTTCCCTCCTGTGGACAGTAACCTGCAGATTTCTACTGAGAAGCTACCATGTGAGATTTTCCTGGATAGCTGTGGCTGGCCAGTAGTAGAAGTTAAACAAAGAATCTTTGAGCCAGCAGAATAATTCTGTTATCTGGGCATTTCTGGAGGTGGATGGCAGCTGCATTACTCCCTACAGTGCTGATCTGCTTCAGACTTTTTAAGTATGACAGTACTCTTCATGGGCATCTTTCTTTTACTGTTTGGTCTTTTGCTCAAGACGTGCTTGGGGGGAACATAACTTATGAAATTATTTCATGCAAGATTACAGTTTCTCCCAGCTTCAGTTACTGCCATTTTGACTTTTTTTTTCCACATCCCTACTCCCTTGCTTTTATGAAGTTGAGCAAAGCACCGAGGTTGAAGCATGCTCACATCCCACCCTTCCAAAACAATGTTGCTGTACCTATGTACCTAAATGTGTAGTAGCTGATGGTTGCTCAGAGCAAATCATTTGAGGGACCTGTGCCTGTTTGTAACCACAGATCGTGTCTCAGATGGGGACTGGTACTAATGAAGAAGTGTAGAGGCTGAGAAGCATATATTTTGTCCTATATTTACTGGGTTTAATAGATAACAAGCTTAACATCTATAACACGTATAAATGAACTAGATGCGTATCACAAGGCCAGCTTCTCTCTAAGTGGCCACTTTGAGCCTTCAAGCGGGCTGCATTTCTGTTTAACTTTTTGTGCCTTAAGGTGGCTTTGTACTGTGTTTTTTAACATCAGTAAGAATTTGTATAAAGTTGTGGAAGTTTAATAGCATAAGTTATAAACAAGGCACCTGAGATTGGTGTTGTAATAGGAAGAATTTTCTGTAACATTTAACTGCTGGACTATCAGCCAGTCCCACACACACTTGAAGCTATTTCTCTTCCACTGCAAGCGTGGGTAAGGCTGTAAGGAGGTGTTCTTTGCCTGTGCTGCAGAAAAGGGCTTTGAAGCTCATGTTTTTGAGAGGCTTAGTTACTAGTGAAGTAACACATTAAGACTGGGAACAAATCACCAGCTTGTAAAGAAGAGCTGGTTTTCTGCAGCTCCTTCAATACAGAGGACTGCACATACCTACACACAGTTCCTCGGAAATAGGCTGCTTATGCCTTACAGTGTTTGTGGGCAAGGGGGTGGTTGCAGAGAAAGAATCAACCCCTTGGCCCTTGTGGGTGATGCTATCTCAGTCCCTGCTCTCCACACTGGACACCTGCTGGCTGCCTTCCGCGTGCTGGGAGTGTGGCTGCTGCTTGCTTGAAGGCAGGAAGCTGAAAGGAATTGGGAGTTAGAAATTGCTGGAGAATTGTTATTTCTGTGGTTCTGAGATGTGAATGATACCTACCTGTGTGGGAGGTACAGGCCTCTGCATCCGCAGTCAGTTGTTGAAATAAACAGCAAATATCTAATGGAAAGCAAAGCCTTGTCTCCTCTTGTTTCATTGCTATGCTCACCTCTTTAAGAAGAGGCTATAGATTTACAGTCATTAAAAATTCCATAAAATAATTCTTTTATTGTACTGTGATTGGTTTAATTTCTTACACTTCTCAGCTGATGATCCTTAAATACAAAAGGATGAATTTCTGCTTGCGATCTACCAGGTGAACCCAGGGAGCTGTTAGGTAGGAAGCGCAAATAAAATAATCTGCCCATTCTCCCCTGGTGGTGCTGGCAGGGGACAGGGAGGGAGGGGGGCCTTGCACCAGGTTAGTCCATGGCTTAAGAGCTCTTGAATATTCCCGGTGCTGCTTCTGGAAGACAGTTCAACATTTCAAAGAAACAGTGCCAGTTCATTGTACTTCCGATAAGGTGTTTACGGTTTCAGTAGCTTTACAATAAATTTTGTTTTCTGAACAGCTGATGGGTCTTTTTTTTTCTTCATGCAAAATATTTTAAAACCTAATAATTAACAAAAAAACCCCACAATCTTTCTTCAAGACAGCATTACTGATTTGAAAAAAAAATTCTAAAAGTGAAGCTAGTTTGCCTGGTGCAGAATGAGTGGGTGCTGACTGGAATCGATATTAAAGCTAAAGCACAGCGCTGCATTACAGGCAGCAGCAACTTCCCTGTTCTGTGGTTGGTGACTGTACACCTTCACACTTGGCTTTGAGTAACAGCGAGAAATACATTGCTGAAACCAGGCTGTCGTATGCTACACAGTCTCCTTTTCAAATGCCCTTACTTTCCTCCACAAACTTCTCTGAAGTTTTTTTTTTCTGACACCCATGTAGCAGGATTACTGATACTTTAGTTTTCTGAGTTATGCGTGCGTTCAATTGATATTTGCTGCACAAAGTGCACTGATAGTATTTTCTCCTCTAAAGCAATGTGCTTGCATTGTGGAGATCTTCACAACACAGCAATTACAGATGTTGAATTAAGCTGTCTTTGGGATTAATAAATGTAGTCACGTTATCCACACAAATCTTGTTTTGTTTTTTTTTTTTTTTCTTGGTGTATACTAAACCTAGAAATAGATTACCATTAAATTTAGGACTATTTCAGGCATCTGACAGGTAGGAAGTTACCTGCCTGAAGATGTGGGATTGGAAAGATGTATTTAAATGCCCAGGAAGGGTGTGCTCTTTAGGACAGTGGTGTAGCCAGGGCAGGGTGGAGCTGATGCAAATCAGTAGTAATCCAGGTTTAACAAATCATCCTGAAACGCGTGCTCTGAAGCAGTGACACTTTAATATCCCTCCCAAGGTGCACTGTGTCCAGAGCTTCATTTGCCTGATGTGAATTCCTGTGGGGAATGTTAGGGCACTGACTTGCTGCTGGGTGAGAAAAATACTTCCTCTTCTATGGAAAGGCATTTCCTCTTCTAACACTGCTTAATTGCAGTTAATTGCTCCTGTTGTAAGACAGCTGACAACTGTACATAGCTCTGTACAAGTAAAATATTTTTGTTTCATAAAAAATACAACCTGGAAGCTTTATAAAACAGAAGAAAGAATTAAGTCCATATTGGGTGGAATAAAATCTCTCTTAATTAGGAAAAGGTGAGGATCTGTCAAAGTGAAGCAGAGTGTTAACGACCACAACGGTTAGGGCAAAATTAGGGGACAGAGAACTTAACTACTGGAAGTTACTATCTACTTCCTGTAAACACACAGAACTTAATTGTACCGAGTCTTTGCTTGCTTGTGCAGAATCCCACCTAAGCTGGCAATGCACTGAAATCGGTGTACCTCAGCTCTTCCGTTAATTTGTAAGGCTGTCTCACTGAAGTTATAGAATAAAGGTGCTTCCTTCTAAAACTTCTGGGACAGCCAATTAAGAGAAGCTGCATTAGATGGGTTGCGGAATGATGTGATTCTAGTATTCTTAAATACGTCTTCCAAAGTAACATCAGGAATATGCCAGGTCTCTGTTGCCGCTGGTGTTCCAGACTGCCTGGGCCACGCTGCGGGGAACTCAGGGAGGTTCCCTGGCAGTGCAAGGCATCTGCCCAAGCTGGGAAGTGAACTGCTAGGCCCATAAATTGGACAAAATCGTATTACTGCCTGGGGAGGTGCACCAAAAAGGGAACACATCAGCCCACTTATTATTTTTTTTTTCATGCTTTTAAAGCATCTGGTTTTATATAGCCCCTGTGGACTACTCAGGTCCAACTTAAATAGGTGCAAGCATTGTAACAGCCTGCTAAGCAGTATTTGTTTATTGTTCTTCAGCTGTAAAGAAGTTCTTGCCTTGAACAGTTTCCTTGAGGGTGATGACTACCTGGCAGAAGCTGTTAAAATCAAACTAGAGAGTAAGAAGCAAACAATCCAGCCAAAGGTGATGAAGACGATGGTTGTTTTAATCCCACCAACTGGAAAAGGCAGGATGCAAATTTTCAAGCCAATTTAAAAGAATGTATTTAACATACTTCAAATGACTAAGATGATTAAAGGATTGCAGCACCTGTTAATGAGGCTGAGAGACCTGGGACTGTCTGCCTGGAGAAGGGAAGGCTTGGGAGGGATCTTATCAATGCGTATAAATACCTGGAGGGGAAGAGTAATGAGGATGGATTCAGGTTCTTCTCAGTGGTTTGCAGTGGCAGGACAAGAGGCAATGGGGATGCACTGAAACCCAGAACATTCTGTTTCAACATAAGAAAAAGCGCTCTTTTACTGTCAGAATGGTTGAACGCTGGCACAGCCTGTCCAGAGGCTGTGGAGCCTCCATCCTCGGCAATCTTCAGAACCTCACTGCATGCAGTCCCAGGCAACCTGCTCTGGCTGACCCTGCTGGGAGTGAGGCAGTTGGACGAGACGATCTCCGGAGTCTCAGCCTGACCTTAACTGTTCTGGGATTAGAAAAGAATGGCTTTCTAAAGGAGTTTAACTGGGGCTTTTAGGGTCTTTTATAAAAAGATTAGTATTTTCTCAGTAAAAATGAAATGATTGTCCAGACTGGTGTTGAGGGACATGCAACACAATGTAAGTATAATGAATTAATGCTTCATTGACCTAATGAAGTTATATACAACCTAATCTGCTCCACTGTTCCCTAGAAAAGAAGGCAAGGGGAAGAGGGGTGCCCAGGTGCCCTCCTGAAGTTTTCTGGGCTTTCAGCAGCTGCTGGAGGTTCTGAGACCTTTGCTCTCCCCGTTTTCCGGGCATGCTCCAGCTCGCTTGGCTGCTCCTGCTGCACCTGTGTCCTCTCTGAAAGCACCCGCCGTGGGCTATGGTGTATTTAATGGGAGCCACATGGCCAAAGTACCTCCACACTGAACACACCAGCTTGCTGCTTTGTTCCTTCCTTTAAATATGTGCATCTTAAAACACCTCAAACATGGAGGGGAAGGAGCTTCTGAAGCTCTTCAAGGTCAAGAGGTAAGAAATTTTATGTTTGCTGACTACTAGGCAGTAAAACAAAGAGGAATTTGAATGGGATTTTATTCTTGTGCTACTCCATTAATCTACTGGCTTCTAGCTCCGCTCATTGCTTTCTCCCTTCTCCAGATTTAAAGATTTAATTTAGAGAAACATTGGTATGATACAATGATACTGTCTGTACTCACAGCTTTGATGACCCCATGGGGTTGGTTAGGATGACAGTGAGCGCTCAAAGTTAAAGGGGTGCTCTGCTAGGTCTCTAGGGGCAAAGTAAGAGATGGAACTGCTTCACAAACTCTGCTTCCCCCAAGCAAGGGAATAAAATCCCTAGAGTTACTGGGAAGGATATCTCCCTGATGCCTGGGATAACCAGGGTTGGAGCCAGGCCAGGTGGTGGGATTGTGGTGCAGCAACCTGTGAAGCCAGACCAGGGACATGGCTCATGCTGCCTCAGGAGACAGGAAGGTGGAGCGCAAGCACTGCGGTGCAGGCTGGGCTGCCTGTGGCCAGGTTTCCTGGACATTTGGACACCCTGCAGCTACTGCAGGTCCCAGGCTTACCAAGTGTGCAGCGGTGACAACAGGCAGGTGAAGAGCAGGGTCTACTACATGCTCCTAGCACAGATGTAGGGAGGGATTGAATAGGCTGGGGTTGCTCTCCACAGCCACAACTTCTTTGGAGATTAGTAATGAGTCAAAGCTGCAGGCAGGGAAGCCGTAACTGATGGCTGTGAAGTGGCTGATTTGGCTTTTCCTTGTCAAGTGTTTGATTCCTCACCAAATTTCTTCAGTGACCAAAAGCCAGAGTTGACCAAGCTCTAAGACATTGCATGGCTGAGGGATCTCCACATCTCCCAGGTGGTTTTCTTGTTAGGTGGGCTGCAGTGATGCAAAGCTAATGTTTTTAAATCATGCAGTTCATATTTTGTTTTGTGAAAGCAGGCAGCAGTGATTTCAATCTTAAAGCTGGGACACATTGTCTCTCCTTGATTCACCCCACTCCTTCCCCCAGTGTGTTGGATCAGGTCTCACAAGTGCTGTTCATCCTGGCAGCTCTTAGTGAACCCCAAACTAAAGCTCGTGTGTATTGTTTCCTTCTGAAATAGTTTGTCCAAGATGCCTTTGCTGTGGTCCTTTTATCTCCTTTTGTTTTGGCTTTAGCTCTTCAGACTTCTTCACAAGCTACCTTGTCCTTTTTTTTTTTTTCTCTAGATCTCCCTTCTATATCCAATACTCTTTATTCTTTAAAAGTTTTGCATTGCCTGTGCCTTTGGTGGATTTCTAGGACTCAAATTTGGATGTCAAGATGGAGGGGGGGAAGGGAATTGAGCCATATAAGCTCTGGGCTTTCCCTAGCTGCAGCTTGATTAAGCTGCTTGGTTACAATAAATTCAAAATATTCCTTCTTCTGGCTGTTCCTAATGGCTTGCATATTACTTGGAGGTACGAAGGCAGGACAGTTACTTGTGTCTCTTCACCGCCTCAGACTGTGCAATTGTTCAAAAGTACAGTTTAGGGCTGGGGGGAGAAATTGTGTGGGTGGGTATTTTGGGGTTTTGGGGTTTTTTGTTTTGGTTTTGTTTTTGTTTTGTTTTCTTTTTGCTTTGCTTATTCCTCAGCTTGCTTCTGGTAGCAGGCAATTCCCTACCTGATTGACAGAACTGGGGCACAATCAAAATCTCTTGTAGTCGGAGGAAACCGTGGCAGTGTTTTACCTTTTCTACACCTCCTGAGTGTTCTCCTAAGTAAATGTGTTCTCCTAATTCCCATCAGGCAGTGCTGGTCTGAAGCAGTGGCTTCTGAATAACCTTCAGCGTGAGCAGCACAAGCAGCGAGTCTCTTCCTGGAATTCGTAAGTTATGATAAGCAGCCTTGGCTATCTCATAAGCTTTTTAATGGTAACTGTGAAGGTGCAAATCTACCTGATATGTGACTTATGCATTAGGAGTGGAGGGTGCTGCTGCTGAGCTTCATCTTCGTTGCTTCATCGCTCCTGCTTTAGGCAACGCCTTATTGAGAGAGGGGGGAAAAACCAAAGCAGCAAGGGAATTGCTTTGAGAAGCTGACTTAGTCTTCTAGCCGTGACAGAGCAGCCCAGCTGTCCTGACTTTGGTCTGCAACTGTAGAAAAGCTCAGTTTCCTGGCAGTTTGCTTATTTATTCCAAATCCATAAACCCAGCACACACAGGGCATAACACATGACTCCTCTGGAGCAGCAAGTATTTTGCAAGATATTTATTTTAGGCTTCTACTGAACACATGAATAAACCAACAAAAGAAAAAAATTACAATTATGACAGTGATGAGGTCAGTCTTAGAGAGGAAATTGTCTTGAGAGTACCCACTTAAGTGAAGTTGTCGCTTGTGACATTCATGGACACAGCGGGAGACAATTGATTAATGGCTCCTTTGGCTCAATGGGGTGGAGGGAGAAGCAGCTGCGTTTCAGTTTTAGCCCTCCTGCCCACCAATGCTTTCCACTGAGGAGTGGTAAACAGGAATATTCTGACCATCCCGCAGTTTCAAGGTGACATCCCGAAGGCACCAGCTGACATAAAGCAAAAGATTTTTAACTTGTTTCAGTCACTTTTAATATAATAGTAAAGTCAGTGTAGAAACAGCTGGCACAGAGAAACAATTCCACACATTCATTGCTTCTAAAAATTCTCTCGAGCGTTTTAGAGCTTGGTTTGCAAGTGCCAACTTCTGAAAGTTGTTTTCCCTAATAGCATGCTATAGCCCAGGTTTTAAAGTCTGGGATGCGTGTTCCTGTTTGTTGCAACTCAAATAAAATCCTGCCAGCTATTTTTAGATAGGACATTCCTCCCCCAGCCTGGTGCCTTTCTTCCTCTCCATCCTGTGGGTGCATTCCTTGCTCCACTCCTCTCTAGCCTTGAAGCCAGACCATGTTGCTAAGGAATTATCCTGGCTTGGAGGAGTTTGAACAGTGTGTGATCGCTCAATGTGACTGCTGAAACCCTGACAGGGTACGACAGTGGTTTCTCAAAGGAGAAGGAAAATTGTATTTGTTGGAGACTGAGGGGGTCTTTTCCTTCCTCTGAGCTCTGCTCCAAACCCACTTCTGTGAGACTGCTCCTGCTGCTTTTCCAGCTGGGAAGGACTATTATTTTGGGGTACTCAGATAGCATTTTTTTCAAAAGCTCCTGGCGCTTGCCCAGCTCTGCTTTCGCTGGAGTTGGTGCTGAGTACACACAATTAGATAATTAGGCTGACGCACCTCTGCGCAATGGGTCTGCAGCAGGGCTCTTCGCTCACCATCCCTCTGCTTCCATCCAACCTGGGACCAGCAACTGCCTCATTTATAACAGGGTTTGAAAGAACAACTGCTCCCTCCCCTCAGCGTGGCCTGGGCTTTCAGCCCTTCCCTCCGCTCTCCAGGGCAGTCAAGCATCATTTTGGAGGCCTGGTGCCTTTGTCGCTCATCCCTCCAGGCACCCTCCCCATCCCCGCGCTGCCTGAGTTTGCGTGAATGCCTCCTCCTCCAGGTCCAAACCAGCTTACACACTCCAAATTTCTGTTTTTTCAGTTGCCTTCTTTTTTTTTTAATAACCATATGAAATAAATAAACCACCATGGATAGACTGTGCACTTGGAGTCAGACACGTTTCAGTGGCTTTGGAGCCTCAACTACTCTTGCACAGAGCACTAATGTCCTTGTGTCATTTAACTGTGTCTGTATCAGTCTGGTTGCCTCCCTGGTCTCCACTGGAAATGCCCATGTGTACACTGTGCAGAAGCCCACCAGGGCGGCCTGCTTACATGTTTATTATTCCTGTTGGGAATTTCAGGAGCTCCTTTTCACGGAGCAGATGGGCACCAGCCATTCTACTCTTTGCTCCTCAGCTGGGTGCAAGGACACCAAGTCCTGCCCAGCCCCAGGTGGAGCTGTGCACAGGACCCTGTGCGTAGGCAGAGATGGTTGACTCTGACAGATTTGTCTGCTACAAACCCTTTTATAGAAGATGCTTACTTTTTTTTTTTTTCCCCTCTTAAGCTTGCAGAAATGCACGGAGAGCTCATTTTAAAACAAAACTCTGAGAGAGATGTATGGATGTGAATTACTGCAGTAGTTTGACATCTTGCAATCCTCAGTTACCCTCACAGTAACTCAGGGCAGCAGGAGGGCACTGTTATTTTCCTCCATCTGTGAGGAGGGCATAAGGAGGAGTGAGGAGATCAGAGCCCAAGCCCCAGGGAAGCGCAGGTGTGCAAGAATGGTGGCTGGGAACCTCTGGGGGTATCTGGTCACTCAGGAGGAGGCCAGGCCTGTCCCTGAGTCTCAAGTCCCAGCCTAGTGCCTTCCTCCCATTGTTTTACACCTTACTTCCCACGGTTATTCAGAAGAAAAATCCAGTAAAGTCATACTCATCTTTATGAAAACATTACCATATGGCTGGTGGCAGCTGAGTAAAAATGTTGTAGCTTTGGGTTTCCAAATAGAGCTAACAGAAGTGCCTAACGAACTCCAAGAACAAGTACATGTGAATAAGTTTGCGTCTAATAGAGTGTCTTCTTTTGCAATGGGAGATGGACTTTGAATTCATGCAGTAATTCTTTGCTGGTTTCAGAAATCAGTTTACACTTGAGAAGAGCTTTTCAGGTCTTCAGTACTGCAAAAATGTAAAGCTGCTACTATATGATGTGGAATCGGAGCATCCTTCTACTATAATGTATCTGTTGCAGCACTTTTTTAAACTATAAGGACTGTATTTATTGGATAGCTTGAAAAAAAAATAGTTCTGCATGACTTTTAGCTCAACTTTGTATGCTCTGTTATAACATGTAATTCCCCTGTTGCAATACATACTACTAGACTGGAGTTACAACTGCTGTTTAACAGCCTCTGCACTCCTTGGGGAAGAGGGGTGGCAGGGACAATACATTCCCTTGGTTCACAGTATTTGTATGTATACTGAGCTATAGTTTACAGAACACATTTCACACAAATGAAGGGCTCATGTTGCCCTTCTATTTGTATTCATAGGGATGAATTCAATATATTTCTCAACTAATTTACATTTTTGTCATAATGACAGTAATAACCTTTCACAAGCCCTTCAGACGTGAATTTCTGCTTCCTTTGTGTGTATGATTTCAGCAACACGAATGACTAAAGCAAATATCCTGCTCCATTCTTTTCTCCTACCACTTCTACCGTTTCTCCCAGCACCTCCCCGAGTACGCACCGTTGACCGGAGTGGTCCATCTCAGAGTCAATGTAGAGGTACCCTGCTGATTTTGTTCCAGATACTGGTAACTTTATCTGCAAATGTAAAAGTATGTTAAAGAGTCAGTGAAGCATGTTATGAAATGGACATTTACTCCTTCTACTATCAAAGATGTAACACCTTTTTAAGTGAAACTGGTTTTGTTCTTCACTGTACTTCAGAGTTTCACTAAACTTTTCCAATGACTAATGTGTGCATGGCTATATGTCTGTTCTGCTATACATTAATCTCTCTCTGCTGAAAGAATGTACTGTGTTACAGCTGTAACTCCCAGGGAAAACCACTTGCTCTCTGAAATATTTACGGGCAAACACCTTTCCTTACCAGCATGTATGGTGATCCAGAGGTGACTTGCACTGTGTTAGAGCTTCCCATAACCGTAACAAGCCTGTAGGTTGAAATCCTCTATAGATCAGTCCCCTAACATGCATTGAGGCAATGAGATGTTCAATGATTTTTCTCAGTGTTACAAATTCTACACTCAGCTGTTTAACAAACAAAGTTAGGAGCTGCAGCAGTGACCACAGCTAATTGTACTTGGTCTGATGTTTAAATAAAAGTGTTTCAGGTGTGTAGCATTTGCTGCTGGTATTGCAATCACAAAGTGAAAATGCCAGGTGTTCTCCAACAGGCCCAGGAGCTGGGACTGTTGTGGAGTCAGTAAAACAACATATCATATAGTCATTAATGATGATTAACTGGTTTAGTTCATGAGAACATGAGTGCTCAGGAGCATGAAAAAGCAGAGAAGAAAGTTGGTGGTTTGTGTCGCAGGTGAGGTCAGCAGAAAGAAGGGTTTGACTTTACCCTGAGTCACCCAAGCAACTAGCATTCTTAAACAGTGACAGGCAAACATCATTGGTACAGGTTCTCTTCTTCTTTTCAATCAGCATAAGATGTTGTGTGGGTTTTTTGCATATTTGTGGCCTTAGATGTGTTTCCTGATAGAATCTCTAAAACATGGGAAACTGGGAAATGTTTTGGCCCAGAGTATCATGTGGGTGAAGCCTGGCTTGAAGTAAGATGGGAAATGGAATTTGATGTGAGTTGGTTAAAGGTTGATTTTGCCCTGACAGCCCCTCTCCTTCACCGTACCATCTGCCCCATTCCCTAATGCCCTTGCTTGGTGCCCAGGACTCAAAACGACCCACCAGGAGGAACAAAATTATTCAAATAGGACAAGATCCCCCTGTGAGAGACCAGAGGATTTACTAGGAACATTTTGTGTCACCAGCAAAGGGCAGGCAGCCCTAGATTAAGGGGTAAAAACACTGATGGAAAGTCCTTTTCAGGCAGCAATCTGGAGTGGAAGTGGACTTGTGTTTGTGAGGTTTGCCTCGGCCCAGCCCTGGGCTGACGTAAGGCAGCCTTGTGCAATGCTTCAGCACCCAGTGCAGCATTCTCCAATCACTATGTAACCTCACACTGGGCAGTTGTCCCCCATGGCACAGACTTACAGGTGCTTTTAAAACCACGCCATTTATGCTGTACCATACTGTAGCTCATAAGCACCTATAAAACTCTGTTCTGAACAAACTTTTAGAAACTACTGTGGGACATATCTGGGGGGTAGAGGGAGGCAGCTGCTATTTTAAAGCTAGATCTGATGCATTTCTGAAAATTATTTTGCAGCTTACAGCAGCAGGATTGGGATCGACTGGCTTGGGAGGTCGCTTGGCATTCTGTGATGTGTCCATATAGCACAACATGAAGATGCTGCTCTTGCTGTTTCTAGTCCCTCACATTAGAGTCAAGATTTATGCTCTGGAAATCTCTGCCTCTACCAAATCAACTGGCATCTCACTCTACTGCCTTCCAGTTCCCCCAGGTGACTTGTGACCTGTTGAAAATCCCCTGGCTGCTGTCTTGTCACCTGATGCCTTGGGAAGCCACCCTGTGACACCACCTCCCCAATGTTACCTGTGCTCTTTCTGTGTCCACACGATTATTCCCATCTGTCAGTCTGATGTTGTGAACCTTAAGAGGCGGGGAACCCAGTGCCTCCAGGGCATCAGGATTGCTGTTCAGTTTCTCCAAAGCCTGCTGGTAATACTGGGTCCTGGCAAAACTTTCTAGGTGAGAGAAACAGGGTAGTGAAGAGACTGTCCACTTAAAATCAAATCATAAGCAACAAAAAAAAAAAAAGAATGAGAAAAGAGAGCTCTGAATATAGCCTGTTCCATACTGATATACAGTTCAGTTTATGGCCGTGTCTCCCTGCTTTTCATACATTTGTACGTCATTCAAAAGGAACAAAAAAGAAAGGGGGTGGGAAGCATAAGGATGAATATCTAAAAATGTTGTGAAAGTAACTTTTTTTTAAAGAAGGTACAGAAAATACTTTAAGAGTTAAGAATATTTTGCAGACATTGGTGTGAGACAGGAACAGCTGCTGCTGCTGTGAAACTTGCTGTGGTCTTGATACAGCTTTTCAAGTGGCAGCCATGAAGCTGCAACTCTACTGATGGATGCATTAAAAGGGAGGCACAAAGAAGCGCCATTAATGTTGGCATATGGAGGACAAGTATGGTAAATTGCTATTTATCATTGTCTGGTTGCTATGTATAGCTGGGAAATGCTGTGCAGTGCTCACAACAGACAACAGAGAGCTGTGAGGCTGGAAATGTGCTGAGCGTCCTCATGGACACAGAGATTTGCTTAAACAGTTTTAAGGCTTGTCTGCTGGGATTTCTAGGTCTGCCTTGCGCCAGCCTAGCTCCACTCTCTTGACACCAAGAAGGGCAGAGTTAAGCTAAGAGTGTACACATGGCAAAATTGTACTCTGGCAACTTTGTTCTCACCTTCCAAAGATTTTTAAAACAAGGTGTAAGGTTTGTTTCCTGGTCTGTTTCCTGGTCTCTTGCCTGTTGGTATTGGTCTCGGAGCACAAGGCAGAAGGATGCTGCCCCCTCTCCCTAATCAGAGGCATCCCCTGTGAGCAGGCAGCACCCAGTTAACATAGAAGCAGCTTTGCTAGGCTGCAGCCTGTGTGGGTCCTCCCCGGCCCCCTGAGCTGTCCTAAGGAGCTCCAGTCAAAGGGGTTGCAGCACGCCAGCTGTTTAGTGCCTACAGATCGGATCATGGCAAGCAGTCATCCAGACAACATTAAAAGTATGTTGTGTTCATCCTGCAGGTTGGAGGGGAAACAGGTTTGAGTTTCCTGATGCTTGTTTTCAGCTGTTCCTTGTTAACCTCTCACGTATCAGACATAAAATGCCCCACTAATCCATTTGTCTATGCATTTTCAGTAGAAGAGTTGAAAGGATGCTGGGATTGGCTGGGGAGACTGCTCCCATGAGGAGAGTGTGGAGGTGAAGAGAGTGAAATAGGTGAAATAGGATTACCTGAGTGTTTGTACAAGCTTTCAGAGAGATCATGTACATGCAAACTTCAGCCTAAAGGAAGTGGAGAGAAGCACCCCTCTTCCCTTGCTCCCACCACTGTGAAAGCCGCTTGCTCCTCATAGCTCCCAATATAGGCCAGTTCTGTGCACTGGGACAGCACAACAAACTGGGACAGCCCTGGGCATGGGCCAAGGAAGGTTCCCAGTGTGGCTCCCCTGTTTGTTGGAGGCTATAGAAGGACACTGCAGCAGAAAGTGTCCTTTCAACAGCCCAGTTGGCTTGTCACTATCAGACAGCTACTTGGTGGCCACCAATATTGCAAATCGGCATGAAGTAGCCATCACATTGCACCACAATGCTGACTGCACAGCTAAGTGATGCAGAGAATGAGCCCTTTGACTTTCTGTATAACACAGAGTGACTCCCCCCCTCCTCCCCCAGAGATTTCTAGATAACAGTGCTGTAGCTGAAAATTAAAAAATGCTAATGTCCTTGTTAAAGCCAGATTCAATATTTTAAAGTGTAAGGGGATCATATATCTGTCATGTACTCCACAGCCGGAGGGCATGAGCTGCCTAAAATTAAACCCTGCTTTCCAGCCTTGTCTGATTTGTTATTAATACATGTAAAATGAAGGGGAGGTTTCGGAGATTATCTGAGGGCTTGAGGAACAGGCTTGGCTACACTCTTCTGGCAGCATCCTCTGATATAAGGGTAGGTGAAAAGTAATATCATTTTAGAGTACCAGCAAGGGAGAGGCAAAGGGCCAAGAGGCCTACAGTACCCCCTCCCCAAGAGAGAGGCAAAGTCTAATTCTCATCTGAAGCCAAATATTGAGAAACAATTTTAGAAAAAAAATAACATCTATGATTTGGACTAACAATCTGGATTCTTGGCCAAAGACATGTAGCAACTAGAGCTGTCTATAAACAGCAATGTCACCTGTCTAGCTGTTCTCTCCTTGTCCTGGTCTTCTCAATGCTGAGCACTCTTATCTGCCCTTCATTCAGGAGAAACTAATGATGTCTTGGCACTTCACAGGCATGTTGTTTTTAAGGGCCAGCACCACAAAGAGATTTATAGATAAAACCACTAGATGTTATACCTTCTTGCAGATGGCCCAGTTGTAAAATCTCAGTAAGAAATGAAACCTGCCTTACTGCCTGAACTTTTACTTCACTTTCACCCTCAGGAAACCTCCCAGAAAACAGACTTTCTCCTGATCTCCTATGCAATACCCACCTCTGCAAATGCATGCAGCAGCACCTGGGAGAGCAGCAGCCCTGGGGCTGAACAAAGTGGAGCCCACAGAGGCAGAACCCAAAGGCTCGGCCACGCTTCCCTTAACTGCATTTGCTTTTCACATCTTGCATGCTGCTATTTTCCCTGCTACATAAAAGCAAAGGGGCAGAGGAGAAATAAGGTTGCTAACAGCACCAAGCCTTACTTTGCATAAGATTATACATCACGATGCATCCCCCGCTGCTGAACAATCCCATGAAAACAGCCATTTGCTGCAGTTTTCTTAGAGAAGCTGGCATTTTTCCTCCCTGAAAAGAATAAGGGAAGACATTTGTTGTAAAAGAAGAAAGCTAAAGGGTTATTTCCACCCCCTCCTCTTTCCTAAAAGCCCTTTCCAACCAGGCCTGAATGAAAGCACAGTGCACAGGCTTTGGGCTCTCTCTTGCTGGGGCCCCACTGCGCGCCCAGAAGGAAGGATGGTAAGAACAGAGCAAACCGGGGACCCAGCTGGGTTGAATGTGTTTATTCAACCTCTTTTAGTGATGCCACCACTTCGCTAATTGCCAAGAAGAAAACAACCTCCCTGGTGTGGCCAGGGGCCAGTGCTGCGGCGCATTGTTGCGGGGGCTCCCGGTACCCGTGCGCTCACTTGCACATTGCAAGCATTCAGGCTTGGAGGGACAGATTTCTCTCTCGAGTAAACTCCTCTAAAGTAAACACACTCCCGGCAGGGCTAGATTTGGCCCGGAGTGGCAAGGGACAGAGAGCCAAGCCAGCACTGTGACAGCAAAGATAATGGAGCCAGGGTATGTGTGTTCTGTTGTGTTATTTTTTTCCCAAGCCATGGGTAAATAGGAAGGTTCTTGCAAGCCTATTTTTCTTCCTTCCTGTCTCCCTCAGCCCAAGGTTGCCCTTTTAATGAGTAACAGTTTTGGCCTTTGAATGAATGACCCAGCAGAATAAGAAACACCTCTGAGAAAGTCAATCTACTAACACTCCCTATGGTTTGGCTAAGAGGGAGACCGTGTGGCCTGAAGAGCCCAAGCTAATGCTCCTGCCCACAGCAGGTCAGCAAGAGTCAAACTGAGTTGTCAGTGGGAGAGTAGCACCTTGGTTCAGGCAGTGGCAGAATGGGACTTGACTAAGCATCCGAGTACCAGCTTATGCGCAGCTGGGATGGTAGGAACAAGAGGGGTTGACAGCAACTTAAAAAAAAAAAAAAAAAAAAAAAAGCTGCCCTCTTTGATGGAGGTACATATAGACATGTGAATACATGGAGAAATTGTATGGGATTTCTAATCCCAAAGGCTTCACACCTCAGTCCTTGTGCCACGATGAAGTGTTACGCTCAGCGAGAGCTGGTTAAACCAAAGCACCAAACCAGTTACAGAAATGTGACCTGGGTAAGGCCATTTGAGTCCTGTTGTGAAAACCACCTCTAGCATCTCCCAGGTATGCGCTTAGTCAGGTGTTGCTCAGCTGACAACCATAGTTTAGAGAGGGTGGGAAGGCAAACGTCAGGACTCTTTCCCATTGTGGCTGGGTCAGGGTGACATGGGCAGCCTCTCTCTGCTCTGCTGACATGCCCGAATGCTGTCTCTTGCATCCTCTAGCCTGAGGGAAACCATGAATGCAACGAAATGACAACGAAAACAATGAAAGTTGTGCCTGCAACTTTCATCTACTGCCCTGTCGGCACTAGTGTTCAATCGTAATGCGTCCTACCCCTTAGCCAAAGGCTTTCCTTGTTAACTAGTCTCTTAAATATTTGTTTACTGTTTAATTTACTTCATATTTATAAATGGCTGGTAATGGTAGCAACCCAGAGAAGCATGTCTATTTTATGTCCCCAAAAAACCCAAATTGTGCCATTGGTACAGTCAGTCACTATCTCCCCCCCCCCTCCTGATCTGCTTCTCTGATGTCTTTTCTTCTTTGCTTCCCGTGGGGAACTTGAGCGGTGTGACAAGTTGCAGCAGAGGAAGTATGAGTGTGTTTTTACAGAAAAACAGCAGCAGTCATTTCACAAGGACACTGAGAGCTTTCTGCCTGCCCACTTGTGTTTGCAACTTTCCTTAAATCACAGTTTATAATGTTGCCTCCTCCCCTCCACCTGCATGATCTGATTAAGAACAGAGTTTCCTACGTGATCTATCCAGCCAGAAGGAGGATCTAACACCACCACCACGTAACGGTGTTTTTGCCACTTTCAAAGTTGCAGCCAGGAAAAATTTGCTTTCTGTGATGAAATTCAGGGTAATTGAACCTAAGTATCTGGGAGTGGTGAGGTGGGGGTTCTGCCAGCAGTAGAAGTGGGAAGATGTGTAGCTCTTGTACCAGGGAGGAGGTTTTGACTGAAGCTCCAGGGACCTGCCTAGCAAAGGGTGGAAATGAGAGGCTCTGCAACTTGCTGTCAGTGGGTTTGAGGTTTATTAGGTCTCACGGTCTGCTTGCACCCAAACAAGGGAGGTGGAAAGTAAAGAGGAGCTTGGTGCTGAACGTTCACGTGCTCACGCACGCTGTTATTACCGCCTCTGCTTGCAGCAGGTCAGCAGTCACAAGTGCCCCGATGGTGCTGTGGCGAGATGGTGCCATCCAGGAAGGGAGCTTGGCAACTGAGAAACAGTGATCCCAGTAAACACTGCTGCCCCATGCAGTGCTCCTGGCTGTTCCTGATGTGCTGCCCTTGCTTGTAGTTGTCGCCAGTTGCTGGTCCTGGTGAGGAAGGGATGTAGGGGCTGAGGCGTACCAAAGTTGCATACCCTGCACCAGCCCTGTGAAGGTCCTTGTTGCTGTAACAGGGAGAATAGCCCTGTTGCTTGCTTTGGGTTGCAGTGGGAAGCCTGCAGGCTAGACCACCCCATCCCCACTTGTTTCTTGCCTGTTTTCCCAAGCCAGTCCTATGACAGCATGTTGCAGGAAGAGGCTTCAGAGCTAGGTGTTCCTCTCAAGATCTTGAGTCCTCTCTTTGATCCCACAATTCCCTGTCAGCTTCCAAAAGCAAAGACAGACCTGTCCTTGGAGTTCAGTGCATCCCTCACAAGAGGGCTGCTTCTCCCCTTCCCTGCCATCATGGTCCCTTGTGGCATGGATGTCCAGATACTGCATCCAAATCCTTGAGTGTGCAGCTGTTGATGACTTCTGAATGATGACAGGAGATATTAACAGTGTCAGCTTGTGGAAGACTGAAACACAGTAAAGAGCTGTTGCCACCAAGGACTCATTGCTAGGATTGCTGCCCTCTGGCCAACTGTGTTTGCTGCTCCCATCTGCTGCTCTGCTCAAGTGCCATGGAGGTGGCTCGCTAGGGAAGGATAGCAGAGACAAGCCAAGAGGAATGCCTCCTGTCCTAAGACTTTCTGAAAACTACTTGCAGCCTGCAAAGTGTAGAGGCTATTAGAGGGAAGGACCAAATTCCCTTGACTTCATTCACCACAACGAGAGTATCTGTAAGACAATGCATTCAGGAGAATCTTATAGATACAGCGTGCAATTGCCTCTTAAGGAGGGCAGCTGATATTGTTATCTGTGGTGGAGATCTCTCCTCAGAACCTGTTATACCACTAAAAAAAGTATGCAAGTCAACTGGTGGGAAAACAGATTTCTTCACAGCTGGTAATTAAAAAAAAGCAAAATTTGCAAGCTACTGTTTTTGCTGTTCTGCAAAAAGATTTTTCTCCCCCATGCTATTTGCAGCAGTAAGAAAGATTAGGTGGAGACTAGCACACACAAAAACACCAAGCCTACAGTTACCAAAAGAAGAGACATCAAATCATTACAAATAGCATTCTCTAAAAGTAAAGAGCAGAGCTTCCTAATAAGGGTCTTTTTCATTTTGTGCCTTGAAAATAGTAAGATATGGTGGAGAATGTAGTATTCAGGCTTGACTTTGATACTAAGCTGGACTCAGACACTTAACAATGAGATTTAACAAACCTAGAGAGGTGGAAGACTCCCAGAGTCACATGTGAAATGGTTGGTTACTGTAACAATAAAGTCTGTTTTTAATTAGACTTTGTTTTCTCCACAGAGGATCTTCTAAAAATAGGCTGGGCTTAGCAGAGTCTCCTTTATTTAATCAAATTCATATTTTCTGTTTTGGTCTCTGAAATTCATGTAGGTCATTATTTTTCCAGTGCTGGCAGAGGTAGGTCTTGGGCACCTCCACCAAAGGCAGGTAGCAGTGAAGCAAGGCTATTTTCACCAAGCCACAAACATTAATTTTATTTGTCTTAGAGCCACGTGAGGGAGCTGGGGCTGCAGGTTTGTTTGTCATTTCTTCCTACTTCTCCTCCTCCTCCTTCTGGCACAACCAAGCTCCACCAGCACCTCTAGCTTCTGGGTGCTATTGCAGCCCAAACAGTAAACAGTAATATTGCACTGGATTCAGAGAAACAACTTGATCCATGCAAACGTGGTGTGATCACTGCTGGCTATTTCAATTTGGGCTAATACCTACCCACCTGGCCAAGACAATGTTCTGCCAGGCCACCAGTGCCAGTACCTGGGAGCCTTGAAACCACTTTGATTCACTGCAGTCCTGAGCTGCTGGCATGGCATATCAAATATGTGTGGTGAAAGTCTACTGTTAAGTTAAAACTTATCAGTAGTCTCGAACATGTACCCGAGCGTCTAACTTCAAAGCTGGGACTGTTGTTTAACCCTTCTGCAATAAAACTCTCCCTTGGGCTGGTGGGATTTGAGTCAGCCCCGGGTCCAGCTTTACTGCAAGCCACCCAGGTAGTCATGGAAGTCACAGGAGATGAGGGTAATGTCAAGCAAACCACACACAAGCACACACTTGTAGTTCACATTCTTGCTCTCTTGCCCATCCATTGATCTCATAAAATCCATAAGGGTGTGAACCAATTTCTATAGTAATAATATGCCAGGACAACATTTTAGGAATAGCTTCTTGGTGCTCACTGTCTACAAAATACCTTCATCATTGGTACTGTCACCAGTGACACCAAAGGCAGGACAGTACAAAGCAGAAGTGTTTCAACAGGATCATAATTTCAGCATATTATTTTCCCCTTTTTCATGGAAATAGACTCAGCAAGCTATTTACCTCATTTCTGAGAAGTAACACCACAAATTGTGCCCCCTGCCAGCATGTTCAGAAATACAGAGCCTTTGCATGTCTGATCTGATGTCTGATCTGCCTTTACCAAAAGCTCAGCAACTTGTAGAAAAGAAGTTTGCTTAATTCACAGTCAAACAAAAAGTAGAAGTAGCGCTTTTTTTTTTCTTAGTAGTTCTTCTCTAGATGCACTGAAAAGGCATATTTTGGCATTTAGGGAGATAAAACATGTTTTCAGCCAGCTTTGAAACGGTCCCTTCAAGGGTCTCTTTGTGGATGGGTTCCTAAAAGGTGTAATTTACCCCGGTTAACATTCTTTGGGGAGAAAACTATATGTATGAGGAAGATTACTGGCAAGCCAGGAAACTGTGGTAAGTTTATTCTCTGCCTTTGCTGCTAGCTAATTAACAAGGAAAGTGAAAGTAGCCAATAGAGTGATTAGGGACTCTGAAGAGCCACCTTATTCTTGTAGTTGTATCACATCTCCTGGGGCACATGCTACAACGCAGGTGGCTTGCTCAGTTAGTACAAAGCCTGATGTGGTGCCTACAGATATTTCAGTTTCATTTCCTTTTTCTTCTCTCTTGGGTGCTCTCATTTGCTTGTTTCTATATATTTATATACCTTCATACATCTTCTGTACTCCACAGTTGCAGACTGCTTCCCCATGTGCTCTTCAGCTACAGAGTCTGTAGCTCGTCTGTACTGCTTTTCTTTTCCTCCTGCCTGCCTACTTTCACCCCTCCATGTGTCCTCTTCCCCTGCAGTTTTTGCACCACCCCGGTGCTGGGCAGACAGAAACGGTGGTGCCACAGTTCCCGTTGTCCAAGGAGCCTTCTCCTGCTGCCCCTCAGTTCATCCATCAGTGAAATGGATTCTGTCTTCCTAACTGCAGATAACAGAAGTGCCTAAATCCTTTTTAGCTTTTCTCACAAGTTGTAAAGATGCTATGACCTAGTTTGTTCCATCTTTTTGAAGGCCAGGTTCAACAACTTACTCCAGATCATCCTCCAAGACAACTAGAGCTGCCCATGCTTTGTACTGAAACACAAAGGATATCGCAGAAAAGAAGCACAATTAGGGCATGTTATTGGAGAAGCAGGATAATTATACCTACAGTGTGACCCATTTTTGCTGTTTTGGAGCACTGCATTATAGGTTAATGCCTAATAATCTGTTATTAACATCCCTAATTGTATGTTTCTGTAACTGGACACCGTGGAGGGGGAAGGAAGGTGTGAATGTTCACCTTTTGTGTTTTAGAGGTGAATTGCGAAGGATTTAAGAGTAAGAATTCATAAGTAGGGTAAAGGAAAGCACCCAAGGTACAGAAAGAAAAGATCAGTGGTGTTTATGGTTTTAACAGTGAGTGGTTTACCTGAGAAAACTATAGGACAGCTTCTTGGCTTCCCTGCCACTGGGAGTGAAGTCACAAGCGCTGCAATATAAGGTTCAAAAGAATTGCTCCATGCTGTATCCATACCTCTCCACAGCCTGCGTCACAGCCCAGATTCCAAATGGGCATGTTAAAACAAAAGAATCTCATAAAGAAATACCAAACATAGTCTTTTGACTGTCTTGTGCTGTCAGGATGAGAGGGAATAGCACTCTGAGCTTAGAAGGAGCTTAGCAGAAGTGGACTGTCAAGCCAGGGAGGTTTTCATAGTGTGATGTGTATTTTCTGTATATAGTTCCCTAGAATAGGTTCACTGAACCTGCAAGGTAAGTGATCGGTGAAGAGTGCCAAGCTATTTATCATGGAAAGATCAAAGAGCTTGCAATGCCTTCTATGCAGAGGTAACTACTTACCTCTTTTGCCAGTCTGTGGCCATTTATCTGTGTCCAATACATTAAGTATGCCAAAGACACTGACAAGTTCTCAAAGCCAAAACCAACAATGTGTCTAAGTCCATTTACTAAATCCTGAGATGGGGAAAAAGCATTACAAGGAGTCTGTAATAACCTGCTTGGCAAACAGGTCACATTTTATATTGTAAAGAGAAAATAAAATGGTCACAAATGTCTTAGATGATAATGCAGATGTCATTGGGCTAGGGACTGTATATCGCTACGTTAAAAGTTAGTACCTGCCAGGAAGTTTACAGTCTCTAACTCCAATCCTGATAAGGTTTATGCCTATCTGAAGTCTTACTAACTTCAATAATATGATCTTAAATAGGCATGCAGTGGACAGTGAGCTAAGGGAACTGAATGCCAGCGGAGGCAGTCACAGGGAAAAAATGTTTCAGGCAGGAACACAGCGTAAATCATATAATGCTTGTTCCCTTGCAATGTGTCTGATTCCGGAAATGACAGCGGTAAAAGATGTGATCTACTCTGCTCTGATCAGCATAGAGCACAATTTACGAAGCTTTTAAAAATATCAGGAGAGATGGGAAGGTTTGCAGCCCTAAGGTCAAGCATCTTGCTGATACAAAGCCTTTATTATGTAGTATTATAGCAGTACATACTTTTGGCACTTCACAAACACCTTGCTCTTATTCATATGTTCTACTGAAATCCAAAAATAAACAAAATGCTACTCTAAATCCCCCAGACTCTCAGATGTGGTAAGTTTATTTCAAGTGCCCACCTTTACACCCTCCTGAGAGGGGCCACTCCTTCAGAAAAAAGCTGAATCTACCCTTCTGAAAGTCAACTCCCTTTGAAATACATAAGATTAACACTTAAAGCCTAAGGTTTTGAGGAAAACTAACTATTTTTGAACATCATGGACACCTGGATTGCTTCCAGAGGTTGGTCCTTGCCCATATGAGCAGAACTGGTTCAGTATCGGCTAAATCTGTTAACACAAATGAAGATCTGGGGAAAAAATAACCTCAAAGACTCATGACTTTTTAATAAGCACTGAACACCAAAAACAGCACAAGACCAATGGGGATTCTGACCTAGAAATGTTCTAGTCTCAGAAAGACAAAAAGGGGGGAAAAAGTTACGATGGGAACTATTTAAAAAAAATAAAAAAGGAAAGAAGAGAAACTCCTATAATACTTGAAGGTTCCTGTTCAGACAGGTTCAGCTTGTTAACTTGTGCACAGAGCTGTGTGAGATGAAGAGAACAAAAGGGTGAAGGAAGTGGTGGAGCCTGCCACACTGTTTGCAAGCGCTGCATCTGGAGTCAGACCTTTAACTTGATCTGAGGAGTAGCTATTGATTTATCCATCCACCCTTGGAAAAAGGAAAAGATATGCTGGGTACTCACAAGACAGCTGGACGTGAATCAGCTTCTCTTCCAAAAATTAGTCAGGGCAAGAGGAATTTGAAAGAACAGCTGACTGCAGTCCATATTTTCCTCCTTAGAACACGTGTGGGACAATATTTGAGGGAACAAAATTTTCTCTGTTTATGCTTTAAATGATGTCTTTATTTTTTTTTTCACTAAATCTTAGGTCCTTCTATAGGTCCCGTTAGTGCAGGCAGGATTTTTTTTTTTTCATTTTGCAGAGCTGTGACAGAAAAATATGGAACAACTCCACAGGAAGTCTGTGCAAGGTCAGGCACTCGGTCTCCAGACACCTGGACTGTGCCCCTGCCCCATCCCCTCTCTCAGGCTAAAAAGTACCAGCCTAGACAGGTTCAGCACTACTCCGGGGCTGTTTCCTATAATGAACTGACCTTTAGGCACAAGGGGACAAGATTTCCTACAGTGTACAGCTTTGCCAAACAAGGAGGTTTGGCAGTCCAAGAGACAGAGAAAAGCACAAACCACACTTCTATGTACTGTTGGTGGGTGAGATTGTTCAAAACATTGGGGCCTTTGTGTGTGCTCAACAGGTACTACCTTTTCCTGTTTACCTGTTTCCTAAAAGTGCTGGGATCTTTGGAAATTAGGCTGCTTTATGGCTTCTTCAAGACACACCCTCACTATTAGCTTTCAAACAGGGCTGCTAACAACATACATTATTTCCTCAAACTTCTTGCTACCATAATCTTCAAATACTTGTTTGTGGGGTTTGTTGATCAAATACTAGATTACCAAGGGCTAAATACAATGAAATTTGACAAATGTGGCATACATGAGATGCACAGGTGTGCTGTCATCCATTAGAAAAGGAAACAGGACCAGTTAGCGGGGAGACACTGCTGCTCAATGACACTGGCAGGGATCCATGCCCACAGACTTGTTAAATTGAAGGCTGCGGAAGAAAGACTTTGCCCTTGACCACAACACACACATTTTTCCGTTTGTTTTTGTTTTCTCATTGCATGCTACTCAGCTCTCTCTTTGTGGGAATTAAGAAGAGTGATAAAGAGATACCATCACTTTCATACAATGTTACTCCTGGGGACCTCTGCTTAGAAAGAAAAAGCCCTTACTTAGTGTTCCTTCCAATTTATCTGTGGCTTTTGCAGTTCATACAACACCAGCACAGGCAAAGCAGAAGACAACGCTCCCAGGTTTCATAAGCAGCTCAGGCACTGACTCACTGTATCACTGTGGCTAAAACCATAAACTTTGAGTGTCTCAGTTCACCCATGTAAAAACACTTCCTGTTTCCTACTTTGCTGGAAGATAACAACATTTAATGGCTGAAAAATACTCTGATAGCCTAAGATGTAATTTTACTTAGGTATGAAATTGCCTGGGTGCAGCACACACATGTGAAGAGGCAAGACAATGTTTCAGAAAAAAAAAAAGAAAAAGATATTTTTCAGCCTGGCACTGGGTGTGTTGTAGGACCAGCAGAATAATTACAGCAGCTGCAGTTGGCACTTATTAGAAAATTAAAGAAGCTGTTAACAGGTCATTAATAACCTGTGACTACCTGCCTTAATAGTATTCTTCAGTGGACAGGCATGAGGGTGAGGGGGTGGAGGAAAGTCACACCTTCTTCTAAGTCACCATAGAAGGCTGATACCCTTATTTGTCATCACTTTGTAATCTGCTTGTTTACTTCCCTCCTAGTGCCTCTTCCAACTGGCTCTTCTCTCACTGCTAGCTCTAACATCAGAGGACCCCAAGGCTCTTGGCCAGGGAAGCCAGCAGCCACACCTGCAACAGCCAGCCCCAGGGGAAAGGCAGACCCCTCTGTGCTGTCCCAGCCTGGTAGCCATCTCCCTGCTGTTCACAGTTGCCTCCGAACACCTCTCCTGAGCTTTTGAAGATTCTTGCTGCTTTTGAAGATTATTTTGTCTGCAAATCATCCCCGTCTATTTACAACACACTACAATTTGTTCTCTTGCATCTTCCTCCTTGCCTTCCATATGTAGGCAGATGGTTGGAGGAAGAGAGAAAAGCAGCTTGTTTCCCCACTTCTTCAGACAAACACACGGTCTCCAGAGCAGACAAATGCCTTAAAGTCAGATCCAGGGCATCAATTCATCTTTTGGGTTCAGCTGTAGTGTATAAAGCATTTGATGGCTCTGGTCTAATGCTTTTTGACATTGTCAGGCCCCCTTCAGTGAAGTACTGCCTTGTAACCAACTTGACAGCAAGTATTGTTCCACATTTATTAATACCGTACGTGCTATCTTCAAACTGACATGTTCCAAGGCCAGGCATCAGCTGTGCTCAGTTCTGGTTTAAAAAAAAAAAATATATTCAGACAACAGCACAGACCTCCTGCTGCTAATAAGGACACAAATAAATAAAACCATGCCTTTACCATGCTGCTGCCACCCATACCTTTTTAGCCTTTCAATCTCAATTTTGCAATATCTTTTCCTCAGGAGTCTTAAAATTTGAAGTATCTGCTTCCCTGCACCCTCCCCTTTTTGGCTTTTTTAGGAAAAGGCTTTTTCCCCTCCCTCAGTCTTCTTTCAATTTATTCCTTTCTCTCTCTTTTGGATGCAAACCTAAATTCCAGAAACTTGAATCTACATAGAAGTTAATTAACTTCAGGAACTGTTTTTCCTTTCCTTTTTATTTTTATTTCTTTGGAATGCAGATGGTTTTTTTGGTATAGCCACTGTAATTTTCTATTACTTTTTAAATGCTCAGCTTAATGGGTTTTGTTTACTTAGTCAATAAGCTGATGATGCCCGTGACAGGACCAGAAGTGTTTGGTTAGCAGCAGGGAGGAAAAAAAAATCAATAACTCCAAGCATTTGGCAGCTCTGTGGGCAGGAAATAATTTGTATTCTCTGGTTTAAATCAATGACCTTCTTTTCTTTGCTGTTCCAACAGGAAATTATAAACTCTGTGAACAATATTTGCATAGTGCCTTCTGCAATCCACTTGTATATGCCTGGGCAAAACAACATGTTAACCCCAGCAGTGCTTCTCTGAGGTCTCCATTAGAGAAACACTTTAGCATAGAGCTTTTCAGCTGCAGGCACTTGTATTTACCAGAAGCAGAGGCAGAATAGAGCAAGATGTGAAAAGAGCTCCTTCTCCCCTTCCAGCGGCACCATCAAAAAAACGAAGGCATTATTATTCAATAACAGGGCTGTCTACTGCAGAGTATGAAAAAATGCCTTCTTTGTATCTTGGCAAGATGTTGTGTTTTCCATATGACAGACAGAGACTTGCTACTTCTCCAATAAAACTGCAATTGCACTTTTGAATCTTGCTTGTCAGGGTTGTTCTCGTGCTAGGCATGGTTTGAAAGTGCTGCACCTCTGCTTCAACTCAGATTAGCATTACAGAGTTCATGTTTGTGAAAGTTTCAGCCTCTTCTATCCCTGTTGCTAAATGAGCTTGAGGAAGAAAAAGAAATTGCCACCTTGTCTTGCCATGCTGATGGGAAGCTCTTCCAGGAAGGTGGTGTTCTGTGAAATGGCAGCTTTTCGCTTCTAACTTTTTCTGCTGCCCACCACTGCATTAAGTCCAGCTCAGCTATTTCTTAGCATGTAGCAGAGCTGGCATTCAAGAAGACAAGCTAGTCAGAGGAGATGTAGGAGGTGTGTGACCCTTTTTTCTGTTTCCCCCAGTGCTATCACAGCACAGCCCCATAGTCTGGGATTCCTGTCAATGGCCAGAGCTGTGCTGCAGCTTGCAGAACTGGCAACTGGCACTGTAAAACTCGTAGACCTAAGCACCCTTTGACGTGCTTATCTTCATCCTGTGCAGGAGATTGACATAGTAAATCGGTCTGAAAAACATGGTTCTAACCCCAGAAACCACCAAGGCCTCAGTAGTCTGCACTGAAATTGAATGTCATAAAATTCAGACATCTGGGTTTCTCTGCTTTTGCCCATAACAAGTCCTTTTACAGTACTTCCCAGCATCCCTCCTGTGCTCCCAGTGTCACTTGCACATAGCTACAGTCATCAGGTGATACCTGAAGCATATTTATTAGTTATGTCCCAGCTCTCCCTCCCTGAAACAAAAAGGATAGGAATGTTACTTTGAGTGACTGAAGTGGAAGTAATACGTAATTCTTGCACTCCAGCTTTATTTCTATTAATTTGCCAGACGTAAGGTTGCCCATTCTGACTCCACAGGCATTTCACTCCTTCCCACTGCAAACTCTACATGCTTGTTAGGGTCCCTTCCAGAGCTCCTGCCTCCTGGAGCACCCTTTGCTGTTCCTGATTGAAGGGAGCCACCAAGAAAATGAGGTGCCACACTTTCTCAAGAGACCAAAGCAGTATCATAGAAGGGCCGAGGTCAGAAGGGACCTTTGTCCAATCAAAATCCTGTTCAAACAGTATCACCTACAGCCAGCTGTGCAGGACAACGTCCAGATGGATTCTGAGCATCCTCAAGGATGGAGACCCCACAGCCTCCCTGGGCAACCTCTGCCAGCACTTAGTCACCCTCCCAATGAAAAAGTGTTTCCTGATGTTCAGACTGTACCTCATGTGTTTCAGTTTGTGTCCATTGCCTCTGGTCCCGTCACTGGGAACAGCTGGAAAGAGCCTGGCTCCCTCTTCTTCACACTCTCCCTTCTGATGAGATCTCCCTCAAGCCTTCTCTACTCTGAACAGTCCCAGAAAGCAGAGTGCTAAACCAAAGGATGAACTGGGTAGTTATCGCTCAGCTGACTTTCTTTTACCGAGTGGATCAAAAGCAAGTGTGCCTTTCTTTCCCTGTTGCTATTCCTCCCTTCCCCACACGCACATCTCCTAAAACGTCATGCTGTCACCTTTTCCCATTGAATCTTTCCATATCACAACAATAAATGCTTTAATCTGGAGAGAGGTGCAAATAGAATAACTCACACCAGAAATATGAACTGGTCTGGTTAGTTTTAGGCTTTATACTGATCTGTGAGTGATTTATGATCATATATGGATAAAACATAATCAGAAACTGTGGAGTGATAGTGGTGTATATACAAAGAGGAGAGCTGCTCTTGTTACACACAGGAATGTACTGGCCACAATCTAAGTCTTCTGAGGTTGTGAAAGCTGTGCTATGTGACTAACTCATTTCACTAATATATGACAAGCCACTTTCATAATGGAAAAAATTACTTTCCTAGATAATTTGTTTTTTAACAACTTGTCACAGTTGTTATCCTCCTAAGGCTGTATATTTTCCACTATGCAGAAAACTGGTATGGAATAAAAAATGCTGATAGACTCAGAAACTGCATTTAGCTTCAAAACACAACTTCGAGGGTGGTTGTTTTTTTAATATACATAAAAGCCATGATCTCTGAGGTTTTTGCTCAGAATACAACCATGTGTTTCATGTGGCCTCTGTTTACAAAAAGGAAAATATTCTTTCTGGGGAAAAGAGACTAGATTGCAGTGCAGGAAAAAGAGATTTAGTACTGCAGTGTTCAAAAGCGCTCAGATGGAAATTCAGCTCAAGAACTCCGTACTGAATTTAGGGCACTTAAAAGTACCGCTGTATTCATACTGAATTTCGTGGGATTTGCTGGAAAGGTAAAAAGCAAGATTTGCTCTCTTTTTTGGGTTTTGCAGTGGGTAAAGATGTTGCTCAATTCATTAGAGTAATACTTGATTTACATGGCTATAAGCAGACAGTGTTCAGATGTGTATTTAATCTTTATTAAATGAAACATTTGGAAAAAAATGCACTATTCACTACTCTTACCATTCTATCTGTAAATGCATTGTGAAATGGCTTGAGGTATTATTTTTTTAACCTTTATAACATTAGTAATGATAACTCATACTCTCCCAACATTATTCTCCTCATGTGACACTTCTTCAGATTAAATCTGATTACTTTAAACGAGATATAACTTGGTATGAGAGAAGACAATTAGATAGCTTCTTGTGCAGATGTACAAACAGTATGATAGCAGAATTGGCTCATAGATATACAGAGCTAAAATTTACCAGACCTACTCCTCTGCCCAAGGCTGGCACAGAAGAGGAGCAAAACTTCCCCCTTTCCCGCCCTTGACATTCGGATCCATCAGGCACACCCTCAAGTGCCTTATTTATTCTTCTTCATTTGTGTTGGCCGTTTCTTTCTAACAGGCCATTCTCCACCCAGGACAAGCAGCTAGGCAACCAAATGGTTCTATACCCTGGCTTGGAAGTTCCTATAAGCATGAGATTTTCCCCTGGGAATGTTTTGTCTCAGCTGTTTTATGACACAGAGGTCTTTCTGGAAAAAGCTGTCCCTACAAGGTCTGGATGTCTTACAGAGAGATGAATACTAGTTAGAATATATAATATCCAGTACTGGTGGGGAAAGCAAGAAGAAGGCAACCAAGCTTTTGTAACTTTTGCAACAAGCTGCACTCCTCTGACTGCATTTTTCCCTAAATCCACTTGTTAACTGTGATTCAGTATGTGCCATTTGTGCTTTATGGGACTAAGCGTCTAAGCTAGTTTACTGGTGAAAGTAACAACTTTCTCATAAACCATTAATGGCAATGTTTTAATTAGTCCCAGGGTTCTGGTAGAAAGTTAAACCCTTCCTTCAGTAACCAGCAGTTACACATCCAGTTCAGTGTTAATAACCTAACAGGAAGCAAACTAGGCAGGCGTACATTCCATCACCCAGAAAATGAATTTCATGTAGCTTTTTGATGGACTGCTCATGCTTTAAACCAAAAAAAGTAGTTGATTTTTAATATGGAGAGTTGGGCTGTTTGCAGCAGCTAAAGCTGCAGCCCCATCATGTTGTCTCCCATTTTGCTCAGACCTGATGTCTAATTGTTATACAATTTGAAGCTAAAAATGCCATCTGGTTTAGGGGTGGGGAGAGCAAGAAATTCAAACAGGAACAGCAACCATTCTTACTTTTAGTTACTGTTACTGTTTTAGTTACTTGCTTTTAGTAACTGCACTCAGATGCCAAAGGAATAAACACAAGAAATCACGAGATATTTATATAACTTTCTTTCTGATACCAGCTTTTCAAACCACAACTGGACTTTTATAAAGAAGCAGGAGTATGCATGGGGGTTATGTAGGAATGGGCTATCTATGTGAATGTGACACTAGAAATGATTTAGTGGGAACAGCAAAGTATCTTTAGGGATACTGTATCTTTAGGAATCGAGAGTTGTCACTTTGGTAACATCGCTTTCTGATCCTTGTTTTTCTACCCTAGTAAAAAAAGTAGATTGCCACCTTATTCTCTTAAGTAACTGGCCAGCTTAGAAGATGTCTTCTGCACCTTGCAGTATTAGGAAGTAAACTGAAAATTGCACAAAGAAATCTTAACCTTCTTGTCATGGCCAAGAAGCAAGACTGTTTTTGGCAGTAGGCAGGGCTCTTCCAGTGATCCACCGAAGTTTTCTGGCCTCCGCAGTGCTGGAACAGTGTTGGGCTGCTTGAAATGCAGCCCAACATCAGCACAGTGGGGAGATATGCTAACAAGACCTCATTTACTGTAGTTTTAGCACAACAGGGAGAGGTCTGGCAATATGAGTGTCAGCTATACATCATTGTGCTCTACTGGTTTTTCCCCAGCTTTGTTTAAAACGGTTGAACGATAAGCTAATTACTAAAATTATTTTAAACTCAATCATGCAATGGATGCAGGTTTCTGAGGCCTGACTTACCGTATTCAGATTGAAGCTCAATATCAGTGGCTTGATTTTCAGGCAGCTGAGAAAGCAGAGTGTGTTATTTGTTCTGTAAAGTACTTGACATAACAACAGGCCACTCCTCTGAAACGGTGATTCAAGATCACTATCACTTGGTAGCCTCAATCCAGTTAAAAAGCTCTCCTAACAGTTCTTATCCAGACTCCACCTAGAACAAAAGAGAAAATGCAAAGGATCGGGTATGTAGCAGAGGCAGAATATTCTGACATTCATAAGGATTCAGCAGAGTCCCTCACCCTCCCACTCCAAGACAACATCCAGTAATGCCAGTTCCTACTGCCTGTGTTTTGCTTATAACCAATTTACAGTAAAGTGAGAAGTTAGCATATGATATTTTGACATGACAGTAGTGACTTCAAAAACATTAGGGATGTCCTGCATTAGGGATCTCTTCTTTTGCATGAAACCATGCCTGCTGGCTGTATGAACACTGCTAGCAGTATTTGTGAAAAGCAGGTAACAAGCCATGTATTTCAGTCCTACAACTAAATATACATTTCATAGTACACATTCCTCCTGTACAGCTCTTCTTCTGTTGGTAATGATTAATAAATCCACAATAGCCCATGTGCTAGGACTTTTTTCTTACCAGTTTATCCGATTTTTATGAACTAGACTACCTGAAGATGAATACATTAATTCTTCTAATGGCACTTTGTGTTTACCAGTCTCTCCACATGCCACATTTTGCTCTGTATGTGTACCAGGAGGAACAAAGCAGAGGAGACAGTGTCTTTAAAGATGAAACATTTCAGGCTGCAGCCAAGATCTTTAAACTAGTGAGCTCTGTGAGAAGTGGAATAAAGAAAACCTGGGATCCTCCAGACTTGGGCCTGTTTGGAGTCTCCAAGGCCAACTGAGAGCACAGCTCCCTGCAACCTTTCCCCTACAGATAAGATCCAGACCCTCTTCAGTGTCCAGCCACTTGCTCCCACTAAATTCTAATATCTTCAGTATCTCAAAGACCCTGTGCCTCTCTGTTAGGACTGTTGTAACAGGGAGGAAGCCTCCCAAGCTGCATATGCACGGATGTGGACACATGCAAAACACATGTGCCTAGAACAGTCATTTAAGTCTCACTTCCACAGGAAACCAGGCTGAAACATGTGCGAGTCAGTCAATGCAAAGCCAGGCAATTTTCAAGACAGCTGTTAAAAAGCTTGTTAAACATTTGCTAAAGTCTAGGAACAGGACTCCATGCTTGTAGCAAAACTGCATACCGCAGTATCCCAACAGCAGCCTCTTGAGTACTCCCAGCATGCAGGAGTTAATGTTACAGTATCACCATCAACAGCCTCAACAGAAATGAGACTTTCACCACTGGTTGCTCAGCCTTAATTAATAGGACACTTTCCAATTAAACTTCAATGACATCTTTTGAAAACAAGTTTTACGCCTACTGTATTTCTTTTGGACAAAACAATCTGCTTAACTGTATTTCCAGCTGTACGTTTTGTTTCTCCCCGCCTGCTGGCAGCCACAGCTACTTAGAAAGAGAGTAAGTTATGTCAACCACTAGGATTTTCTACAGTACATATTACATCACCTTTCCTGAGAAACTTGTCTGAGCAGATCCTTTTTCTTGCCGCCTTCTTTCATAATGTCCTTCACATTCCTCTTTCAATATTTGTTGTTCTCTCTGTGGAAGCTCAGTTGCTGGCATTTTAAGGAAAGGTTACAGAGCAAAAGGGTCACTCAACGGAGCTTTTTTTCCCCCTAGCCCATGCTCCTAGAGAGGTTGGTGCCAACCATTGTAACAACGAACAAGATTAAGCCTGATAACATTTTCAGTTTTCCCAAAGCAAAAATACAAGGGCGCAACACATCAATCCCCTTCATCAACAACATCATAACCTCTGCCCAGCTTCCACAAAAAAACAGCAGTCCATGAATACTGATAAATGGTATATGTGGCAAGTACTTCAATATTTCCCACAGCAGCGTTTCAGGCAACATAATAAATACATAATAAAACAGCCAAGCACTGGGTACCCAGTCAATGTATCAGCATGCTGTTGACGGTATATAAACAATGCTAAAAGAACAGGAAATTATTAAAGCAGAAGGCAATACTTCATCTACTATTCAGCTGGGGTTACTGCTTAGGAAGTAACTAATATGCATTCATAATGAATACTAGAAGTGAGCACAGGCAGAAACTTGCCTGTTACCCAGATGAGTATGACTAGCGCTGAATGTTTCTCTTACTAATCTTTCTTACAGCTTTAACTTCACTTCCAGAAAGGCAAGATTATTTGGGAGGATCTGTTTTCACACTTAATTGCAGAATCAGATACATGGAGCTCTTTCAGAAGCATTTTGGGTTTTGGTTTCTTCTGAGCAGAAAGATCATCAAAGAGTAACAAAGCCCAAAGCACCTGCTCTGAACTTGGCTTGACGACCTGCCAGTTGTGTAAACTAGCCCGAAGTAGTATTCTGTTCATACTGTTCTTCCTCCACTTGATCTATTTAGGATTTTGTAACTGGCCTCTGCCAGACCAGGAAAGGCTTCAGCATATGAGAAACAGCATTAAGAGATCAGACTGGGAGGGGATGTACCAAACTAGTGGATGCAGTATGGGGGTCCCTGGCGTGGCCAGACCCCTCCCACGGTACACTGTGACCCCCTGCCCCCTTTGACAGAAATCACTTACAAGACCACATGAGTACTTTTCCTGTTTTAGGAGTCTCAGGTGTAGACACAGCTGCCTCATGCCAATCAGGATTGCAAGTCCAAGTCAGATGCCTAAAGTAAGGAGGCAGTCTCAGTCCAAACTACCCTTTCCCCTTTCTGAAATGCCGACATTGCTGATTTTCTCACTTGCCTTTTCAGTTGCTAGGGATTTCTGCTAGAAAGACACAATACAGCACTTAATCTCTAAAGCATCAACCGAACGCTGCAATGAGAGATTCAGACAATGCTCCTGAGGAGTACTTGGTGTCACATACCGAAGCCCTATGTAGGACAGACTGCTATTCTAGGTAAAACCAACTGGGTTAGCAACAGACTGAAAGCTGTGGCTTCTACAGAGAAAAGGCAGACTCAGAACAAACAAGGGGACATGAAATAAAAAGGGAACTTCTGACTATACTTTGCCCCTATCTTCCATTTTTACCCCTTCCTCTCCTCCCACTCCATCCCATCTCCTCCTGCTCTTTTGCAAAAATCCAAAATGGCACTGGTAGTGTTACAACTACAGATAATTTGTCAAAGATTTGTCTCCTCCCTCTCTGTATGAGCTAATTGTTCCCACAAGCTTTCTGGCTTTTCTGGCACAAAAAAAAAATGACAGACTAGATGTGGTATTTATTTTCTTCTGCTTTTATTAAGCATTGGCAGTCTCACCTACCCACAAGCACTGAGGAAGGGGTAATCAAATGTACCACAGCTGGGAGCTCTGTGGATAACATCTGTAAAACCTGCACCTTCCAGTAAAAGCCTTGTATTTTCTGTATTCTTTTTTGGTACCAGGCATTGATGGATGTTTATTCAGTGACACACTGCATTAAAAATTGCAAAATTTGTCTTTAAACATTAATTATCAAGGCATGATTGCTTCAAAAATCCACAGCCTGAGGCCAGGGCCTAGGAAGTGGAAAATGTAATTTCAGAAAGAGATGAGAACAAATGCTGAGCCTTTTAATTGCAGGTTAGTACAAATGACTAACAGTAAAGCAAAAATGGTTTGGATGTATCTGTTGTTCTGAACATCAAATTCAAAACTGGGTCTTCGTTTTTTTTCCCCTGCTCTTCTTTTTGTAAAAGTCAGAGAAGCTGCTGAATTTTGGAGAGGTGCAGGAAATACATTTCTAAAAACTCAGTTAAAATCACTTACTAGAGTGGAAGAAAGAAAGAAAGAAAGAAAGAAAGAAAAGGCTAAATGAGGCACACAAGGTCAGGCAATAGTTGCAATAGTTCTTGGGGCAGTTACTGTGCTCATTTGGAGTTTCATTTTGTGATGAAGGCTGCAGATTCTCAGCATCTGTCTTCATCTCCCTCAGTTCTACTGAAATCTACCTGGAACTACCAACAGTGTAACAACGGATTGGGTCTGTTTCATTATGTGTGGCAACAAAAGATTAAATGCTTCAGTGACTCAGCACTGCTGTATCAGGTGTCCCAGCCTGAAGCCAATAGAACCATTGCAATAGCGACGGCATCTTCATCTCCACCCTTCTGGCCTTGCTGCTGGCAGATTAGGGACAGCCCTGTGTATGCACCTTTGCAGGGCGTCAGAGGCACTTCTTTTCCCACAAGGGTAAAGAACTTGTTCATTCCAGCCCCCCATCGCCCCTCGGTGTTGGCCATGCCTGGGAGCACACAACAGACGGGCAATGTAACTCACAGTCTGGTGGCTCTGATTTCTTGTGTGACCATAAGAGAGACCATAAGGGCAGAGTCTGAGATGGTCCTGAAGTTGCAGTTATGCGCTGAAGCCCAGAAGCCAAGGAGACTCCAAATTGTGACACTTGTCTTTTCTAATGCTGACGTTCACCAGGAACCTCCAGTTCTGCTTCTGGGTGTGCTCAGAAGCACTTCTGACCTCATAACACTGAATAGCTTGGTGCCTGTCTCCATAGGATTGAGAAATGACATGTCACTTCACTACCAGAAGGGCCTGATCCACTGGGTGTATCAAAAACCTGCCTAACCCATCATGTTTCATCCAGAGGAGCAGAAAGAAGAGGATGGTGGCGATGACAGTGCTTGTGTCCCACGTCCTCTCCCCATTTGCTTCTATCTAACAGTTCTATACTGAAAGCTTTTTCCCCGTGACCTGGGAGATCTGGTTTCCACGCACTCCGTGTATGTTCCCTTACTGAGTCAATCTGCACCCTTCTGTTACATGGGCATTAAAAGACCTTCTTTTCTTCATGGCCACTCTCATCAGGCCTGCACTGCAGACCCTTGCTCACAGGCCAGCTTTTGCAGGATGGCTCATGACCACACTGTTAAGAGTTTGCTCCCTACTGAGTGGGCTGGCTGCAGCCATGCTGCATAGTGCTCAGCTCACACCTCCTCTCATGACCCTGTAGCTAACAGTCATTATTTTCTGCGCATGGGCTTGGTGGATTTTTTTTCAGTTTGAAGTATGGAGAATACAAACAGGTATACGCTACAGGCCAGCAGAGCAGTCCTGCGTCAAAAACATTACAATACCAGAAAAAAATGTTGTATGCTCTAGGAAAAGGATAGGTGAGGGCACAAATTACACTATTGCCTAACTTGGAATAATGCTGAAGCACTATCCTTGTCGAAGGAAATATTTGGTGTCTTCCCTATCTATCCTGTCTGTCTGGAGCAAACCCTGGAGTCAACTACACGGTTGATAACACTCACATTTCCCCTTGGGGATACCAACAAATTTGTTCCAGAAGAGAGCTCAGACACAGACGGGTGTCTCACATACTGACTACGGGTAGTATGAATGACCAGGAAATCCAACCAGAACATTAAAACCAAGTGAAACACAGTACTGTACAGCAGCCCTCAGTTGCTGTGGTCAAATAAGTAATGACAACATAAATTTTCTCACTATTCCTCCCTCTCACACTTTCAAATAACCCAGGTGGGTGTTGCATTTGTAGGGTGATATCTGGAAGTGTGCAAGAGAAGATTGGGGCTTGCACTATCTCCCATTCTCCCCTCCTTTGCCAACAAACCAGTGACCAGTTTCCGTTTTGTTTTATCACATGTATGACGGGGAGACTGAGATGAGTCTCCTTTGTGTCTGCCCTCTTGAACATCACTGCTGCTCTATGGAAACCCAGCTGCCACTGTTTTCCTGACCACCTCTAAGATGATTGCCAAGAACAGAAAATATTAATTAAATTTTAATTAATAAATTGAATACTGTAGGGTTAATTATAGCTATTTACAGGGAGTGTATGGGATTTGGAGGGTGTACCTTCTGGTGTTTTTGCACAAAGTGTTGCCTCTTCCTCTAAGCTCTAATTAGCTGTCTCTTTTTTTTTTTTAAACAGCTAGTCTCCAAATGATTGCTCAGTAGCTCCCATATTGTTCCTCATCATCACAGCTGCTACAGAAGGGAAGTAGCCTTGCAGTTTGCCTTGCAGGGAGCAGGTGATAAAGAATCTATCCGAAGTGGTGTAAGACAATAACATTAAAAAAAAGCAAAAACCTAAAGGCCAGCCCCTAACATTGACTAGCAAGGGGACCATATAAGAAACAAAGGACATGGACAGAAATGAGAAAGAACAGAAATCTTCTCTCCATATAGCCCTCTTGTCCAGCTGCATTTCTGCCTTTGTGCATATGTGTAACGCCAAGAGCCATCAACAGCAGACAAGCACCAGGGAAAATGGGAAAACGCAGGCTGTCCCAGCACAAAGTCAACAGTCAGCTTGGCATAATTTTTCCTCTACTCCTTATTTTCAACCTAGACACCTCCTCCTTAGTGGTAGAACCTTTTTAAAATTTAAACGGACTTAATTATTTTTATTTTAAAACCAGTTACTTTTGGTTGCTTGGTGTATAGCTACAAAGAGCCAGGGTCCTTTCAGGACACTGTTAAATTAAAGGCACAAGGCACAGACACTGTGCCGAGATGTAAGTTTATTCCAGCCTGCTTTTCAATTCATGCCACTAGATGCAACTAATAGTGCTTAAGAACCAGCACAGAAGAGAGATTTGGGAGTTTCAGGGTTATTTTGGATTTTGTTGTTTTTTTGTGTTGGTGGGTTTTTTTTTTGGTTTTTTTTTTTTTTCAAAACGGATCTACATGATCAGCAGACAGTCCACTGCTTCTCCTCAAGTATCGTGTCTTGCCTGCTAGTATTTGTGTCTGAACGGCTGTCACGGAGGGTGTGGAGGACAGCAGCTGGAAGATAAGGACTGGCAGTGGTGCTGCAGCAGGCAGCTGCCTCTGCGTGGCAGGCACAGGAGCCTGTTTTTGGCTCCTGCTGAGGTGAAATGGGGTGAAGAAAAGAGGGGAAAAAAGTTTTGTGGGTTCTTTTTGTAACTGAGAGCAGTAATGCTAATAAGGGAAAATGGGCATAGACTGGCTGAGATGGAGAACAGGATTCCCCAAAACCCAGCACGGATCCCTGTGGTTTCTGAGGTTGGAAAACCATTGCCTAAATCAAGAAAGCTATCTTCCATCTCAAGAAAGGAAACTAAAAGCCAGAATCGCTGTTGCAGAAAAGTCTTAACCTGTCTGGCTCCTCAAGCATGCTTGAAAATTTTATCCACCCTCCTTTGCAGTGAAACGGTTTCGCTGCCGAGGGCTCCAGCACCAAGGTGTCTCCTCACCCTACACTTTGCTGAAAGCCTTGGATTGCAGTGCCAAAACCCTGCTCCAGGTCTGCCTTTCACAGCTACACATTCCCTAAATACAGAGAAGAGAAAGCACTGGCCTTTCTTTTAGTATTTAGAATTGTGTTTCCTGAGAAATGCTTGCCAGCATGCGTGAGAACTCACTGCTTGCACCAAAACACGCGCATCTACTGACAGGGCGACAGAGCCCATGCAGCACAAGCAGCAAGACATCCTTTACAAAAAACACCCTGAATGGTGTCTTCAGAGAGGCTTTTCCCCACTTCAACAGCAAAACTAACTTTGTAATAAGGAGGTAAAGATCCCACTGCTTAAAGTTTTTGCTCTTCCCCAGGCTCAGTTGCTTATTCAAGTTGGCAGATCCCAGTCACACCTATGATTATTGGTCACCCCCATGCCTGCCACCTGTGGGCTCAGAGGCCTGGAGCCAGGCAAGAAGAGCACAGGCTTGGTTACAGGTTTAAAGGGCTGGGAAGCTCTAAGGAGACAGAGCTCCTGGATTAGAGAGGCTGTTTGTAGCCAGTCAGGGCTGGGCTGGGCAGCGAGAGCTGCCGGCAGGCTTGGGCTGCCGGTGCCATCTTCTGGACACATGTGCAAGGGTTATTCACCTTCCCCTTCAGATGGAAGAACTCTAAGGAAAAGTGTCTTCGTTTCACCATCTTGTCCTGCTTTTTTGGTCCCCTCCCTTTAAGATCCATCATCATGCAGCACAAAACTGAGGGGGAGCAGCCCCAGCAGGGTGGCAGCAGCAGGACCCACGACAGCTGCAGAAAAGTCTGTACTGGGAGCTCGGAAGAATGCACCCTCCCTTTGGCAGCTCCTCTTCTCTGAGCATCCCTGAGCAACAGCCAAGCACAGGAGAAGTAGAGACAAGACAGCGGGACCTGTCTTAACACACATTATGTGTTTTAGACCAGGGAGGAAGAGCAGGGGCATGCCAGGGTACCATGGTTAACACTAGTGGCACTGTCTCAGGGGGCTCACAGAGTATTAATTTCAACAAGGACTAGCCTGCAGAGGGGGGTCTGACTGGTCTTTCTGTCCGATTAGCTTTAATGGCCATGTGTGAATTCAGACATCATGAAGTTTTGTCATTTATGTCAACAGCAGTCGTGTTCTCAAAGGGAACTGTTCTCTTTAACATTCAAACCACAAACTGTTGAGCGTTGTTACACCACAGCCATTACTGAGAGCAAGGCTAAGGTTAGAGAGGCCACCTCATTCTGAAAGAATCCAAAATTGTGTCTCCCACGGACAGCAGCTACAGTTCTACCTATTTCTTATGGCTGCAGAGTGGGCCCTGACCACTGTCTTCCACCAAGTGGCAAACAGCATGCATACACCCAACACAGCCTCAAAAACAGCTGGCAAAATAGACTTGGGAACAATTTTTAGTGCAGAGAAACTGTCTCCAAGGAATGGTTTAAAGAGCACAATTAGGAGTGGCAGAGCAGGAAAAGCTGTGAGGTTGGAGATAAATGTCTGAATTGGAAGAAAGCAAAAAGGAGCAGCCAAAAGGAAGAGCGATGAGGACAATGCAGAAGGCAGGCAGCAATGAAACGTTGCAGGCTTCAGAGCACAGCGCTGCAGGACTCCTCACTGAAGATTTGTTCTTCTGCCCCACACTAAGATAGAGCTTAAGAAATGTGGAGTTTGAAGCTGTCAAATGCTTGGAGCAGCTGCAAGCATGCAGCATCTTAAAACTCAGTTTAGTGGCAGCTTTTTTAGAGATTACCGTCAATGTGAGACAGCAGCAATAGAGGCAATCTTAAGTGCACAGGTAAAGAAATGTGGTCCACAATGGGAACTTAAATGATCTTAAGTGTTATACAAACACTGCTGCATTTCTATACTGTAAATGATACTTGTTTCCATTTTGGTGACCAGGGGTCAGCAGCAGCAGTGACATGGAGTCAGTCTGGAGGACCCACAAGGCAAACATACAGCAATGGTAGGGCAATATATTTATTTCAGAAACACACTTATTTTTTCATTACATTTATTTTAAATCTGCCAAGCCTTCCTTTAATATAGCTTAATGACAAATTCCAATCATCTGGTGTTTAAAGCTGTACTGCAGCTATGATCTTGCTATTGGGCACCCAGTTTCAGACACTGACCCATCTAGGTTGTCAGTTTTTGCAGCTGGACTCCACTTGAGTTCAGTTGCTGCATAGCTGGCCCAAATATATGTACTTTTACTGCTTGTTTGTGCAATGACTTCACTGCATTGCTGTTAATGGAGATTTATTAAAAACAGCAAGAGGCTATCTTCCACAACGGTGTAATCAGAGTAACTGATGATAATGGCAGTTTATTCACATCAAAGCATTTAATTCCCGCTACTGTTAAATCTCAGTTCTCACAGCCCTCCAGGAAGGACACGGATAGCTCCTGTCTGGAGTAAGTTTCATCAGGATCCGGGATTCTGAGGCCTGCAGAAAGGGATTCACAGATATGCTTCTCTCTAGCACTGGTACTTGACAGTGTTGTATGCTTTACAACAGAGGGGGTCAGTGAAGTATTTTTACTCTCTTTGGCTACTACACTGAGGAAATAGCAAGACCTCTATTTATAAATTTTATGGTTTCCGGTCTGTAGTGATTTTTAAAGCATCTTTAGCATGCAAGCAGCTGTTTAATGCATTTTGACCCCAAAGCAGGGCATTTGCATTAGTATTCCCACTAGAACGTCTGTCCTTTCGTGTCCAGGCATTAAAGCCCTGTTTAAAATCTGTCCCTGTCCCTAATCTCTCTGAGGAGCGTTCCCTGAATATTCAATGCTAGTCCACAGTCTGTAACAAAAGAGGGAGGAAAGAAGAGACAGAGAACAGAGTTTATGCATAAAGTTCAACAGCCTTTTCACATAAAAAACATACGCACACACACAAAAGCACCTCAATTACAGAGCCTGGCATTTCCACAGCAAAGATTTGACAGCATGTGCAATTTTTCAAGTTAACTAATTTACAATAAGGGCATAAAGCATCTGAGCTCCAGATGCACTCATTCAGGCAGATAGGGCCATAAATAAAAACAAAAAGAATTCTCTGACTCTAACGTGGGTTTTACAGAGATGTGTTGAAGGTCTAGCAGATGGGTTTTGCTGTCTCAGTTTTTACCTGTGTAACCAAGTAAATGCATAAAGCTGCTTACTGGCTCCTTCAATTCAAAACCTTTGCATTTGCTCCCATATGCTGCCGTCAAGATACAGCTAATTTAAACAATGAGCAAAATCCTGTCCCCCAGGGAAGCTGATGGCAAAACTCCCACTGGCTCCAGCAGGCTCTGAGAGTTGTTCAACATAAATGGAACTGGCTGAACTTGACTAACAGCACAACCAATACTGTAATCAAGTTTGTATTCTTTCATCTACAAATTTGCCACCCTAATGCTGCCCCTGGTGCTGCTGTCACCCTGTGGTTGTTGCAGAAGAGTAAAAACAGCGACACAGCTGCTGTCACCAAAACTGGGCTCGCTGCAGTCCTAACCCATGCTGACAAGCAGCTCTCTTCCATGGAGGGATTAGAAATCCTCTCTTGAATTAGAAAAACATATCAAAAACATTTTGTCATACCATTAACTTTGTTTTGCTCAATCTATATGCTAACACAGTTCTTACAAAGCAGAGAACTAGAGTCCTAATTGAAAGAAAGCATATCAGATATCACAAATTTCTGATTTTCAAAAAATTTTGCCAGTTGAGAAATAAGTTTTTTCCCTCACCCAGAAACAACTTCATCATCCTGATCATCCAGTCTAGCTTTCATAAACATCTCAGTATTCTTTCTGAAGCCAGTCTGCTGTTTGGGCAGATGGCACAGAAATTTCACAGTCCATTTCATCCCTGATGCGTACGGTTAATGCTAACTGTCAATAATGGGATACACACACACGGATACATACACAAACACAGATGCATGTACAGACATGCTAAGAGAAGAAAACATTTCTGGAAAGGGAATTAAATTGGTGAAGGCAGATACCTAAACTCACCACACACCAGAAGCACATCCCCAAAACTGTACATTCGGCTGACTTCAGGAAAAATTGTGCACTGTGAATAACTACGCAATGCTTCCTGGTTTAGTATTTCTGGAAAATCAATTCTGCTGCATTTCTCTAAAGCCTTACCAAAATATATCTGCTCACCTGTACTACTTAGTTCTAAAATATAATTATTTGGGTGGCATACTTCGTTTGGTTTCTGTGGACGGTCACTGTTTGCCACACTTGGCTCTGATCTGCATGTCTCAAATCCTCTTGCCAGAAATACACAAGGCAATTTAAAGGTATATGTTTGACTCATTCCATTTCACAACCAGAGAAGAACTTTTTTCTCTCAAGATTCCAGATTTAAAACTGAAATTCCCAGCATTGAGGATGGAGAGATGACACGGAGAGGAACACCCAGCCTCATACTCCCTAAAACCAAAAAGCCTGCATGAGAAGGAAGCAAGAGGGGCAACTGCAGGGACAGGAGGTAGAACAGGCAGTACAGAGAACAGGCACCAAGGATGTTGCCGAATTAATGCCTGGCTTACCCATGGTTGGCTATGTCCTTCCAGAGCCCTCCTTAAGAGGCAACACTTGACTCAAGCTGCCTTGCAACCTGGGCTCTGCTAGTCTTTCCCAGTGCCTTGGTTCAGTGCCTCCCCACTGTCTCCATCCCTGCCCGCACTCAGGAGCTCCCCTGTAAAGAACCCCAGCTTCCAGTCAAAGCGCTGCTTTGTAATACAGCTTCGGGAAAGATGGAGGAGGAAGAAGAGAATAAACATATTTGAGGACCAATGACTCAGACTTAACTAGAGAATGTGCTTAAAGCAAGTTTGTTTCATCAATGGCAGTGCTCTGCTGTTTGCTTTACCCCTTTTAGACTGGGTCATCCAATTCTTTTTCTCCATTTAATGGTGACATAACTAAGTGGCCAGCAGGAAGCTGTCTCACCTATCATAAAAGCACAGGATGCAGTAATCATAGGAGCCTACAGTTCGAGACAAAGCCATGAGCTCCACTTTTAAGAATGTGCTGGGCTGTAATTCTGAAGAACACATTTATTAGCAAACTCAAGACACAGCTCCCTTCAGCACTCGACCAGCTTTATGAATCATGAGCCCTGAAGTGCATTGCCACGAGACTCAGCTTTAGAAATAGAATTGTTTGTTCAACAGCAGACACCCCAGTTCAGCCTTCTCTTTCCACAACTGCTGCTTAGTCTCAAATCTGAATGAAACAGCTATGGAATTACATATGCACTTAATGTCCTCTTAGTATCTACCAGATTCAGCATAAAAGCATCATGGTGAGTTTCTAAGTCTGACAGCTGCTTAATTAAGGAACATTTCCAATATCTGGCTACTTAGCAAAACTAGGCAGCTAAGTAAAACAGGTCTAGCGCAGAGTCAGTTGTAATTTTTTTGGGGGGTAGGGCTGGTGGGCTAGAGGTTTCCCAGATACCCCTTATTTCAAAGCAAGAAAAAAAACAATGGCCAGCTCTGTACCAAACCACAGGTCAACAGATTTCAATGGTCCAAGGTTAAAGCTGGCCTCCAGCTAGCTGCACAGACTTATCCCACAGGTATTAAACAGGAAACTTTTAAAGGTTAAAAATAGTTACAGTTATGTGACTTATTCTTGTAAAAGGGTTTTTATTGTGTACGCGAAGGTTTGAAGCTTTCCTCCTTTGAAATGTTTGTGTTTGACACTTCCTCTGCAGCATAGCAAGTCTGTGTTTTTCTCTCTTACACAGGCTGTGGGTTTTCGTTTTGCTATTTTGTCCTTTTTTCTTTCACAAATCAAACTGTCAGCAGCATGGGGAGTAAATCTGTAACTGGGACACGTAAGAACTCTGTTCTGAGACTGCATTGCTGCCCCCAGTAAAGTCACCCTTGGAAACAAGAGCATTTGAGACTATCTTAGCACACAGTCAAAGGCTTTTCACTACGGTTTATTTAGCTGAAAAGGAAAAAACATAATTCAAGTAAAAAACTCCAGAGATTAGAGATGCTAAAAGAATGTGGTCTCTGCTGAGCTTCCTGCTACTGGAGGCCACAACCTCTAAAAACCAGTGTTTGAATATCCGCTTTGGTGGGGACAACGCTTTTGGTCTGGGAGATAAACTTAGTTTTCTTGGACTGATATGAAAGCTAAACAATAATATATGCTCCTCTCCTACTACCGCAACCACTCCCAAAGCTAAGGGAGTCCAGCCCAAAACCAAAAGGCCATGCTGAGCACAGCTGGTTGCTAAACAAATTGCTTTAGCCTGCTGTTACTTTCTTCCTCTACTCCTTACTCACTGCCCCATATCACGGCTAGGAGCTGTACTCTCCACATGTCCAGCCTCCATCCCCAGCAGATCTGTCCCATTGCTACCCAGATGCCACATCTAGCCACCGCTTCCCAGGTGGCCAAGTTTACCTAACCTTGACCTCCTGCTGGGCCCTGGAGCCTATCTCCACCGTCAGATGCACCATGCTCAACCAGCCCAGCTATGTAATTAGCAGTGCAGCTGCACAGCCACCAACCTGCCAGTACACATGTGGCAGACCACTTCTTGCCAACAATCATATATTGCATAAGAAACAGTCCCTTAACGCAGGCTAGTCTTTCCACTATGGAACATGTAAAGGACATAAAAGCTTTTGGCCACACAGAAAAGTGAACAAAATGAGTGGCAATTAACTCTCATGACTACAAAGGCTAACAACTTCAGCCCTTGCAAAAGGAATCAGAGGCAGCTGAGCTGAACAAGTATTTGCCTGGGAGCAAACACTGCCAGAGTGCTTATTTTAGAATGAATAGTCATGTTAGTTAACTAGAGCTAACTATTGAACAAATAGCTCACCGTTACAGCATACTGAGATACACTAGATGCATCCTTTGATCTACTGACTGACAGACCTACTGCAGTGTTTTTTTCCAGAAATCAAAAAAACCACAATTTATCCTTCATAGCTGGCTCTGGGTTTTGGAACATTGATTAACAGGAATGAAACATATATGAAAAAGGAACCAAAATGGACTTACTCATCGCAGCATGAGATATTTACATTCAGAATGAGTATGCAGTTTGCAAAGAAAAAAAGAGCAACGAAATTTAAAGTTTTTTCTGTAAATCAACATGTGTGACTGTTACCCTCTAACTCATATCTCCATCAGGACAGGCATTCTTTGGTGCACTACATGCCCTCATCGTTTCCGACCTTTTAACACAACTGCAGCCTCTCAGGATCAGGGTTTGGCCTGCTGTTCCAGCAGCATAATATATAGCCCACCACACTCCATGTGCCACTTTCTTAAACTACCAGTGTGGACAATGAATACTATTTCCATGGTTTTCAAGAAGTAGGGGAAGAGAGATGGTTTTTTTTTTGTGAGTGTTTTTTAAGGCAGACAAAAGTCATCCTGAAAATTACAAGTGAAATGTGTTCTGATTATCTCCATACAAATAAACACACCTCATCTGGTAATACACACGAATTGATGAGTAAAAGTTTCTTTTTTACATGAACTGCTTTACACTGGTCATAAATTTAAGGGATTTGACAGGGATTAAAGATTCACTTGTCAGCTGCTATGTCCTTTAATAAGCTTCTTAATGTCTATACTGACAGGAGCAGCATGTCCTCAATTTAGCAAACCAGGCTGTCTCTTTCCAGGTTTCACTGCAGCTCTGGAGGCCTGGGAAAAGTATTAAATGCAGTGCGTGTTCTGCCCCCTTTAGGGAAATAATCTACTAAACAGATTTTCTTCAGACCCAGCTTTTATGGAATGGACAATAAAAGTGTCAACTTAATTTCCAGAAGCCACACAAAGTGTGTGGCTCTCCATGCTATATTGAGGAGAAATTCATGTACCAAAAACCCGTGTTGTGCTCTGCTATGTTCTGTTCTTGTACCTCCTCCCTTCAGGTCCACAGCAAGCTTCTTCCTCAAGGTTTATTCAGCTCAGTAAGGCTAGCCTTGCTTGTAAAGCACCTGACAGCAGCTCGGGGTTCTCTGCTACAGGCAACACAGCCGCTGTCTAATCCAGTCTAGCCATCTTAATCTGTTTTGCACTCTCACCTGTAATATAGAGATGAAAAAATTCTTTCACCTTTCCAGATAAATATTTTTTTACTTGTCAAATGGCACACTCCTCAGGACAGAGGGTCGACCATATACTTATCCAGAAACAAGCACAAATCAACCTTTGCTTTAATTCTTTGGGATCTCAGGATAAGAATCACTGCCTAAAATGTTAAATAGCTTTTGTTTAACAGCACTTTTAAAGTTCAAACCAACTGTAAAGCAGACCAGGCAGATTCTCACTTTGGGCCCTTAGGTTTATCAGGTTTCCATCTTCCTCTCTTTCTGTGCTCTGGGCAATTCCAGACAAGTTTCTTGCTGGTCTCTTACACTTGTTTTTTGCCATGCTACACTGCTGGAGCCATGCAAGTAAGGAACTGTAATAACAATACTAACTGCTCAGCTTTGACAGGACATAGCTATTTTTACTGGATAAGTTTTCTGGCACAACACTTAAAGCACCAAATGATTTGACACCTGTAATTTTATACTTGGAATAACACAAGGTATTCATACTTCTTTCGTAATGTAAGATAAAAGCAAACACTACATATGTTCTCCTTCCAGTATTGCTGTCTGGTAACTATTTGCCTAAGGAAAAAAAAAAAGTACTGTTACATTGCAGAATATGGGGAAAAGTAAAAGCTATGGAAAAAAAATCATTAAATAGCTAACTTATTCCCCTGTTAGTACTAGACTACTCCCTGCAGCATGTTTCAGAGTGTTTTGTCCAGTCTGGTTTTACAAGTTTCACATTACTTTCATTTATATCTTTAATATAGTGCTGAGTCCAATGCGGTTTGGTGCTGCTTATTTTCCTCATCTTTCAACTAGAAGACTCAGTGCTAGACCAGCTGTTCATATACAGTCGGCTCCAAAACTACTGAAAAAAATCTGGACTCTTTCCACTGACTTCAACAGGCTTTGGATCAGGCTCACAAAAAGACAGAGAATACATTTCATGTAAGACTAAGCAGGTTACAGTCAGCAAAGTATAAAGAGGATTAGCTGTGTACAATCCAAAGGCATATTACTCTGCCTGATTCTGAGACAGCTGACTAACACACTTTCGCTTTCACAGAAAGGGCCAGATTCGTTTCTGGTGCACCGCCACGAAGTCAATGCCACCATGCCAGGAACAAATTTGATTTAGACCCTGCCCTGTTAGCCTCATTACAAATGAGGTTTTCCTAAACTGGAGGTGAGGAAATTTATTTTCTAAAAATACAAGAACAATAAGCAAATGCTTTTTTGCTTTCCAGTTGAAGTTTAGGTCTTTAGAGAGACCCCTAGGGAAGGAGTAGCAGGATAAACACAATGGGTTTTGTCTCCTTCCTCTGTCTGGAAAGGATGGACCCTCCTTCTTCAGAAACTGAAACAGTTCGTATTTGGTTTCAAATACATATATTTAGACCTTCGCTTTCTGTCACCAAAACAGATGGGCAGCCCCAAAGCGCTAATTTGTGCATATTTTACAGAGCACTGATACTTCAACACACACCCACTGTGTATGCTTTGAGTGCCCAACTTCTGAAAGCTAGAACGCCTTTTGTTGGGAATTATTTTTACCAGTGGGGGATTCATTCTCAACAATACAATCAAACGAAGACAGTGGTGCACAGTTACTCTTCCCACCCTTTCAAAGTCCACAGCAAAACATGTCAGAGTTAGTGACGTTCTCAGCCACTGAGAATGCTTTAATCAACCAGAGGGTTTTTTTCCTACTCACCCTGTTCCCTATGGACAAGGGACTTCATGGCACTGCTTTGTTGTGCGATGTGTACAGTTATAACCTACACTAACTGTGTGCCATCAATGAACGAACACTGGGTGTGTGTGTCAAGCAGATGAGAATGTTCTTTTGATCTTCTGTGCTCCACCATGGTGGCAGATGGATGTCTAAACTGCTTTATTAATGCGCTGAAGTCTCCCAACATTTCTCAAACAATACTGAAGGAATAATTAGAATTTCACCACATTTTTGATTTTCTGCTCTTCCAGCTCAAATCTATCTGGATGTTATGCGGTAGGGAAAAAACTGATTATATTTTAAATTAATTAATTTTCCAGTGAGTTGGGAGGAATATATCATGTGTTTGACACTCTGAGGCAGCCAACAGAAGCTTCTCAAATTTCAGTTTAATTTCTGCACAATATGGGTGCTGTATTTAGCTTTAGGTGCAATTTCAAAACTAGTTCAAGGGAGCAAGACAACCGATTCAACGCTTTTTTTTGAGGATACCTTAGAATCAGAATAAGCATGTTTAAAAAGCATAGAGGTTTCTGAACATGATGATAGCAATGCTTTTAGCCCCCAACATATGAATAGCTGGGGAAAACCAAACAATCCAACTCATCTGATGCCACAGAAGCATATTAAAGAAAGTTGATATGCAATTGCCTGTAAGACCACAACGTAGAAAATCCTCAATAACCCTTCCAAAAATATGATTCCTATGTGGTGGTGTGACAAAAACTGTGAATCCACCCAAGTTTCCCCAGACTGAATGATATAGATATAAATGACAAGGGGGAGAGAAAAAGAGTCAAAGTAGGGCCTCTGCTCTGTAAAAGAAGGAAATCAAACTACCACTTCACAGGCAGCTAAGCTGATCTAACAAGTCACTTGCAAAAGTGAGAGGTCAAGTCACTCAATCTCTTTCCCAAACTCCCAGCTGCAGTAGCTCAGGTATTTATCTGATCCTTTACCTTGTATCTGTCATTTAGTTGGCTGATTTATGTCACTATTCCAGAGAAAGCTATCCACCTTTGTTATTTTTCTTCCAGGCTAACAGGTCAAAGTGGCTAATGGAGGGATCCCAACACATGCCAGAAGCAGCACAAGGTAAGCAGCAGGACGACAAAAGAGCAAAGACTGCTGGGATGAGAAAGGACTGGGGACTACCTCCTCTCTTCTGGCAGTAGCAAACTGTGAAAGTGTATCGGGGCGTTTCATGGAAGCACTGTCTTAGTGCAAGAACGTGTCACTAGAAAGGAAGAGGGAATCAAAGGGAGAAGTGGAACAAGTATGGGTCCTGATCATTGTTGCTTTGGAGGAAGGTGGATATAAAGATGCAAACTAGAGGGGTAGGAATCCCATATGTCTGCAGATGATTTCATGGGTAGAGAAAAGTATGTGCACATGCAGCAGCTGCAGCACACCCAGGAGCCAGGGGATGTATAATCTGTATGCAAATAACTGTGTAGTTCTCCCATGAAAGCATGGGGCCGACAGCACAGAGTCTTAGTAACAGCGTAATATGTCCATGTTGAGTCTGCTGTTTCTGAAGAGTTTTGCAGTTACTATGCATGGCTGGACAGCACAGCACGCAGAGCTGCTCCTGCGAGGCTGCTTCAGCTTCTGTAGCTGCAGTGCATGCTCACAATGCTAATGTCCAGAGTTTCCAGGCATGCAGCAACTAGTTCAGAACTGTCTGCTCCCTACAGCTAACAGACATCCAGAAAGTTCAGACAAATTTATTAAGTCCTCAAAATCTGCCTAAATGTGATTTCCAGGTAGAAAGCGTAAATGTATCTGGGAGAAGGAAGCCTGCAACATGCAGAAAGTCATTCGCTACCTGTAGAAAAGCAAACACAGGACAAGAGGAGCTTAGGAACACCTGTTCTGATGAACCGAAGCCAGGGGTGAAGCTCAACTCTCAACTTCTTCACCTGTCTTCTTTACTGACTTGATTTACTATAACTCTATTGTACAACTAATTTTAGAGGATGTGCTTTCACATAATGGAAATATGAGAGATGTCTTGCAGTTCAGCTTCACAAGTGTTCCTGTTACTGTGGCCATTACAAAAGCTGCATAAGGAATTCACTTCAGTTCTAGATGCCCATGAGGAAAATAACTGTAAAAGAATAAGAGCCTATGCACTTATGTGAGAATCCACCCTTCTCTCTCCTTTATATGGCATTGGCTTATAAAATTAATTACTCACATACCTCACAGAGATGCAATACTTAATTAATATTTGTTAAGTGCTTTGAAATTCTGAAGGAAGACGTCATACTAGTGTGCATTATGACTAATACAGTGATGCCAGTAGTGTTGCTCAAGCAGAATGCTGGAAGGGTATCTATTCAGTTTCTCATTTAAAATGGGGAATGGATATGAAGAAGGTTTAGGAAAGCATTTTAAAACTCAGTTATCCTAAAGGAAAAAGGAGAACTGGGGAGGAAAGGAGCTAAAACAATTTTCTGAGGAATTTACTGTGCAGTATACATTAACTCCTGCAAAGTCAGAGAGTAAGCACCTACAGCAAAATCCTGGCTCCAGTCAAGTACATGGAAAATGTTTCACCAACATCAGTGAGGTGAAGATGGTTAGCTGTTGTCATAATTTCCAAGAGATGCATCCAGCATCCCACATGTAGGTTTGCGACTTTGCACAGACGGTTGTTTACAGTTTAGGTTCAGGAAATAACCTCATCAAGCTAGGGCATGCTCACCATGTAAAAGCAACTTCTCAGCTTCTAATCATCTTTCAACTACATCCCACATTTGGAATAAATCTTTCCATCCTGTTAATGAAGCTGGACCTGAGCTACCTACTTAAGTTGGTCCCAAAACTCCAATTAAATGGAAGCAGTGTGGAGATCACTGTAGATTTTGTAATAAAATTTGGGAAAAAAACACCCCATGTTTAACAGTGGTTGTAACTCACATATACCCCTGGAGTTAAATTCATTTACTCAGAGGCCTGTGGAATTTGTAATTAATTCCAGACTGGAAAAAAAAAAAAAGGAAGTAACAGAAATTCAGACAACTTATTTTTTCCAAATTAGTCCTCCATACCTAGCAGGATAAAGACTGGGAGAAACTTGCTCCTCACCACTTCTGGGTAAAACAGAGTTAAAAAGCACAGTTTTCAACTGTAAGCTTTGCACCTGGGGGCTCCAAGGAGAAAGCCTGCAAAGACTATATATGGTGATAAGCATCAAAGTTTGAGAGAAGGTACCTAGGTGCTTCTAGTATTAAGAGGAGCTATTTTACAGTAGAAGTCTACAGCTACTTTAGGAAATAAAGGAAATGAAAATGTGCTAGGATATAAGTTTTAATTTTTTGTATTTATTTTTTTAAAGGATTTAAGCCTCTTATTTGGTGTATATGGGGCTCTTGGTAAGCTATTGCTTGCCTTTTTCCAAGTGGTGTGTGATGGCTTCCACTGAGTATCTTAATGTACTCCTATACAGCTCAAGGAATCTTAGAGGCACTGCTTATTATAAGCCATAAGTTAAGGCAGGCTTTCCAACTATGCTACATGTAGAAATGTTGTACCACAGCAAACCAGCACTTGTAAAGCAGCTGTGTGTCTAAGCAATTGCCTAGACCAAATGGAACGATAAAGCTAGACAAAGCAAATTTCCCTCTTCACTTGTGCTACTATGCTCTATCTTTCTAAATGTACTGCAGGCTCTGAAGCATGCAGGCTTTTCGTTTTCTCTCTTAGTGCTTCTACAGCTGTGTCCATAAATGTACATAAGCAGTAAAACCCAAGGAAATGTTTCTGGAGGCCAGGATTAAGCTTAGATAGCTGCAGCTCTAATAACTCACATGCAGTCCTCTGATTTCTCTTTAACAGAGGATTTTCACAAACTTCCTGCAGCAGCTCATGCTGTAGCTCTAAGTGCTGACAGTTGCTTTCCAGTCCTAGTGGAATAAGCAACATCATTCTTCCATCTAAACTCAGTAGTCAAAACGGGTTGGTGTATGACCTACATCTTGTTGCAGTCCTCTGGATCCCACAGAGAGACGATGCCAAGGGGCCAAGGCAAAAATTCAAGCCTAAAGCTTTTATTGACTAAAAGTTAAAAGCCTGATATTGAAGTTACATGACAGTGTTGTGTTGTGTTGTAAAGACAGATAAGCTGTGTCTCCTTCCTCTGATAACTCATTCATAAGTACTGGACAACCAGTCCCATCAAACATGGTAAATGTTTCTTCAGTCTCTGCCTTTATAATGGCTGGACATAATGGTGGGCAGGCAGCATACAGGAAAAATGATTCTATCTACTGCTTGGCAAGGCTTCTTTCACAGAAGGCCACTGAAAAGATGCTTACTTACTGTGTGTTTTGGAGAGGTCTAATTTTGTGGAGGGACCAGAAGAAAATTGTACAGGAGATCAGCGTATGAAAGGCTGTATGTAAGTCAAAGACCCTTACTTAGTGATGTCTGCATTGAGCTGACAAGACCTGAATGACTTTTAAAGACAATACTGTTCCTCATTTTAAGACTTCAGCAAAAACACAATGCTGCTAATATTTCATGGTTTGTTGTTCTCACTGTGTGTCCATCTGTATTATCCTTGACATTTTACCTGGCTAGCTCTGGCTTTTGCCTATTGGCTTTCCCTTTTTTCCCCAATAGCCCAAAGAGGAGTCCAGGAGCAACCTCTAAAAAAACCACACCTATATGGAAAGCATCTGAATTGGCTCTAAGGGCATCTAATCAAGCCTAATCAGTCTTACCTAGCATACTTTCCTGAGTATGTTCTTGCAGTTCTCTAATCTTCTAACTTACGTCTCTGTACCTGGTTTTAATGTTAACACTGCCTTTTCTTAGGCCATGAGCAGGAAATAAATCCCTATTTTACTGTTAATCTGCGTCTCTGGCAAGACTTGTATTCCTTCTACCTACAACCTGCCAAAGAGAACTCTTGTTAGGCAGTCTACTCACCCTCTATGTACAAAGGGCTCTGCATTCTGATTATCTTCTTATCCTTTCCTACCTCCTGAGCACACCACATGCATTTTACAGCCTCAAGTGAATGATTTTTCATGTTTCATTAAAATGACTGTTGTTCAGATGAGTGTGTCTTTTCAAGGAGTCCAGATCTTGATGTGCCACCCTGTGTTTATACCTTCAGTTTGTGGTGTTCATTAACACCATACCACCAGTTGTAGAGGCTCCTGTGGAGCTCTAAGAGACTGGAAAGCACAGCTCTGAGGTCTTTGTGACTGTGTTAGACTTCCATTTGATCAAGTTTACCTATGGATTTTCCTGTTCTTTATGGGTCTTCCTTATGGAGCAGTTCAATACATCAATTTCTAATTATTTTAATGCTAGACTGATCCGTAAGTACTGCTGGCAGTATCTACATTAGGAATAAGTACAGGTCTGTAACTCAAAACACCTGATGCTGAGGGCTGTGTTCCCACCATGTGGGTTTTGTGTGTATGGTTTGTTTAGACTAGCTCTTGCCTGTTCTCATGGACTTCCCCCACCTATGAGCTGTGGAGGGTGTTAGACATCCTCCTGTGGTGCAGCCTCTGGTGGTCCATCTGAAAACTTGAAGTCCAAGTGCAGTACATGGAAACAATCTGCTTCAAAAGCACACTCTTGGCTCTAACTCATTTTAACATCATCAAAGTGAGAATCTACACTAGTGCTGGAGAATAGATCAACACCTGCCAGACAGACTGGGAGATTACTGCTGCCATTAATGAAGTTAATCTCCATCTGGAGAAGGCACCCAGGCATGTGGAAGATTTCTATCTCTTTGTTAGTTAATGGGAGAAGCTTACAAAGCCATTCTTCAAAGCAGATACAGCTACAGATATGAAAAAGGAACACTCCCTGTTCACGTGCCTCAGTGGCAGAATCCATTTTTAGGTAATGGATAATTGGGTTTAGTGATCAAATTAATAGCAGGAATGACTTTTTATTTGGTGTAGGCAGGGGTGAGAAAGGCAGGGCAAAATCCTCCAAATTATCTGCTATGTACTGAGGATATGCAGAGTAATCTGAGACCGCTCTGGAAACGGGGACTATGTATTTTAGCTGGTGGTATGCTGTGCAATTACTTAATGAAAATATGTAAATACCAAGAAAAGCAAATCACTCTTCCCTGGTGAAAGGGGGGGGGGGGTCTAAATACAACTGTTATTATTGCTCTGCAGTTTTTAAACAAAAAAAAAAACACCACTGCTATGCCACCAGATTAAAGTATTCTATCACTTAACTAAAGAGACTCTAATACCCAAAAGCACCCCTGAAACATGCTTAAAAGCAAATGTCAGTATAAATTGATGGTGATGTTGCTCACAACAGGGAAAGGACTAAGAAGCAATGTTGAACTGAAAACTGGAATCATATCAATAAAATTCCAAGTTTTCTTGTGTATTGGGTAACTTTTCAGAAGTACACTCTCAAGTAGTTTCTATTCCTTATGGTATGCAGATTAGAAAAATATAGGACTGCATCTTCAAGAGGTTAGCTCCCACACTAGATTTATGATCATGTAACTGCTGCTTACTTACAGAAACTGCTAAACAATACAGCCTATTTCTGCAACCTCCTCAGCTCAAAATTGTAGACAGAATCACTAACAGTGTTACAGACAAACAGAAAAATCCAGCTAAGTCCCTTTTTTCCCCTCTTCCCTCCCCCTTGCTTCAATATGCAAGCATTTTCAAGATCAAGTGTTCATGCATATCAGTCATTGACTTCTGTTTCTGCGGCATTTGTACAGTTGGGAGCTGGACAAGCTGTGAGATATCTGTACAAAAGTCAGCTAGAGCTGATGCAGCCTTCAGATCTCCCTCCTAATTCCCAGAACTACAAGTTGGGCTGACACAAAATCATCCTCAGAGCTGCTTTAAGGGCCGTGCTGCACACTAGGTAAGGTTGTACAGGCAAATAAGAGAAACTGCTGTGCGATAAGAATGCTTGCATGGAGCTATGTTGTCTTAACAGATAAGTTGCATTCACCTGTGCTAGCTAACTGTGGCAGGTATATAAAAGAAAGGTCAAGTGCCTTAACAGCTACGTTGTTAAGGAGGGCATGCCTGGGCCTGTTCCTCTGTGTGAGCTCCAACACTTAAGGTGCCCTAAGTGTAGTGAAAACAATCCCCAGCACCAGCTCTTCCTCCTGCTCAATTTTATGTTGTGGTCACAGCTGCAGAAGTAAGGATGTATTTTGCTCTTTTTGCTCCTCTGGCATTGAGTCAAAACCCAGAAGTTTGTATTAGAAAAGTGGCCTGGAAAGTACTGTATCAACAGACATGCAAAGCCTCTGACTTCCGGGGAATAACCAGCTTTCAAGTAAAATATGTGCAGCAATAATCCGTACACACTTCATTAATTTCAGCACTGCAACAGCAAAGTACTAGTTAGAAAAAGCTGTAAGATAGTAATGAAGGGTTTGGGGTTTATTTTTTTCATCTAATCCCCTTATTAGTTCCTTATCTCCGTTCTCTATGTTTTTCATTCAATTTACAGTAGTCTGAATTAAAGTTCATCTAACAAAAAAATGATACATTAAGTTTGACTAACCTCTTCACCACCCGTCTTGATGAGAACTGTTTCTTTCTCAAGGCAATAAATGCAAAAACTTTAAAATGGCTACATTGCTTTTTTAACATTAGTTTTCTTTGCACTTTATTTAATGGAATTTGGCTGATTTTTGGATATTTAAGCACCTTAAATTATTATATTGAGATAGTAAGGGCAGCCAAGTCTTAAACTAAGAAAAAATGATCTCCAGGCACTAAGCTCCCAGAAAGGCAATATTTAGTTATCTGTCAACATGCACGCATCTTTCTCTACCACAACCCCAGTCAAGTCTGAGAGCCCTTAACACAGGCTACTGCATGACATGAAACATCAAGTTTCTTCTCAAATTGGAGTCAAGGCTTAGGGTCAAAACAAAGAGTAGGTGCAGTTTTAGATTGCATTTAAGTGCAGCTGTGAGTTGCTGCAGCATATGCCATATCCAGAAAGCTATGATGCACTGAAAAACCAACTTTCAAAAAGCCAGCTGATCCCTAAACCTGATACAGGACGTACGTACAGCTGAGCAGTGGAATAGGGCCATCTTGCTGTCACAGCCTGCTATTACTCCAGCCTGTGGGGCTGGCTCACTTTTTTGTTTCAATACTTCAGTTTATCAAAAACTGTCACTGAAAGAAGCAATCCAAACCATATACCTCATGCTACATTCTTGCACTTTAAGAGTTCATATATATAAATCAGTAGGAAATAATTGATTTGAGTCAAAACCAACTAGACCGGGAGCCAGGAGGAGCTAGCCCCACCAATAAAAAGGGATGGGGGAAACCTTGTCTGGTTTAGTTACAGAAGCAATCTTAAACCGGAGAGCTGCAATTTTTAGCGAAAGAAACATCAATTTTTTTTTTCATGGTGTCAGAATATTAAACATGCTTAAGACAACTTGATCGCTTCTCAGGTTGTACCAAATGATGAAACAAACTTGGCTGTAGGTTCCTCGCTATATCGACAAGGAACTGCAAGTGACTTGCTTTACATGTTCCCTATTTCTTCAGATCTCTGCCACCAGGTTTTCCGCAGCACAGAGTACTGTGGGCCTGTGTTTGCTTTAACATCTCTCAGGCTACCGTATAGTTTACCCACCATGGGCCTCCGTGCCCCTTGGCCACGGGGCAGAAGCAATGGCAGCCCAGGGCTCCTGGACCTCAAACCCACCTGTGGGAGCTGACAGTGAATCACAGAACGTTAGAGACTGGAAGAGACCCGGGAAGATCATCTACTCCAATCCCCCTGCCATCTCTGGAAATGACACAGAAGGGGGTGGAACCAGCATTACAGGAGCAGGTCTGAATATTAGGCTTTTTTTTGTAGCTTGTTAGCTTAGTTTGCTTCACATCCCACTTCTAAAGCGGGTGAGGTGTATTTAAAATGCAGTTACCGTTACCGTGGTCCGGGTAATCACACTGTGAGCTGGTGCATGGATAATTACTGTGCTTCTTCATCCTCTTACGGCTCCGAGGCTCCTTGCTTAGCAGCCACCTTGCTGCTCACCGGCCCTCAACGCGACGCCACGCAGCTGGTGCCTGTTTTTCACCCCTACTGCTGCTGTAAGTGTCTGCAGTTCCCTTCACAGAGCCGGCAGAGCCCTGTCAGGCTCCCCCCGCGCCCCCTTCCCGCCTACCGCAGGGCCCGGCTGCCCGCCCTCTCCCTCCAGCGCCGCAGCCGCCATTTTGTGCAGCGCCAAGCCCGCCGGCGGACAAGGGCGGGGGCGCTCACTCGGCTGCCGCACCACTCCCGGGGAGGGGGCGGCGGAGCCCCGCCCTAACGGCCGTAACCGGGCCCCAGGCTTGCCTGCCCCTCCCTACTCACGGCGTCGGCGGTCACCGGAACAACTCAGGCGTGGGCTGTGGGGGCCGCCATTGCCGCGGCCTCCAGTGCGCGACAGGGGGCGGTAGCGGGCCGCGCTGCGAGCGGCTGAGGGGTGGGAGGAGAGAGTGTCGCGGTGGCTGTGGAGGCGGTATCGGGCCTCAGTGTGCTTTGGGACAAGGGGGCATTTTCTGAGGATCCCGCTCCTCGGGGGCAGGGTTGGGGGTTTACTCCGTTTGTACTTCGCCGTTTTGCCGGGGCTGTGGGGGATGAAGTGGGGAAAGGTGAAGAGACGCGGTGGTTTCCCGGGCCGTGATTCTCACCTGGACCCCGTCAGCTCCGTACCGATAGTCCGAGAAACACCTGGACTTGCCGCCTTTGTTCTGGGAGTTGCTTTTTTTGTTGTTGTTGTTTTTTGGGGGTTTTTTATGATGGTTTATTAGTGTTTCCAGGCCGTCCCTCAAACCAAGGGACACCCTAAAAACAACCTTATGCATTATAATTAAATTGAAAAAAAACCCAACAATTTCTGTGAGTGTCTTTCCAGCCATTCCCCAACAAAACTCTGGATCTAATCTGATGCTCTGATTCTGATTTGCATATTTAACTTAATTACTGCTGTCTTTAGCTTATTTTTTTCATTCCAAATTGATCCCTTGTCATTGTACCCCGTAAGCTGATGTCCCTGTCAGGGTTTATTGAAGCGGCAGTTCAGAGCTGGCACTGAGCTCAGCACTTGGGCTTGCAGCTTTCATAAACTGTGCGAGAGGGCTGCGAGCTTACAGGATCCCGAGCGTTGGCTCGCAGTTTTGATTCCTCTGAAATTAAACAGTGATTGGACCGATAATTTCAGAGCGTGCTCAGATACTGCGTCGTACCTGCTTTGATATTTATTGTATGTGCTTCATGGCTGAGGAGTTGAGTCAGGACTCTTCTCAGGGCTGTTGCCAAGCTGGTTTCTTGTCTTATCTACGTAGTTTCCAGCTTCTTGTTTACACTTTTTTTGGCTTACTATTGTGATTTATTAGAATATTATCTTCTATGGAATTCTCCCCAAAAAAACCTGTTTCATACCATGGAGGTCTTCTAGTGGTTTCCAGTCAACTCCTGTCATCAGAAAGACGATTACATTATTTTTGCATAGCTTAGTTGTTCCTGACAAAGTAATTGAGAAGTGAGAGGTTGCTAGGTTGTAGCTGAAGTTAATTAATACGTCTGCTTGCTAGGACTTGTACCACTCGTGGGACTGTGGAAGGTGAGAGCAGGGAGAAACATGGTATGGAAAGACAATCAGCGGAATAAAACCATGCACAGGTATGATCAAATGTAGGCAGTGAGAAATACAGGAGGAAAAAGGGAGCGGGTGGTCCAGCCTAGTGGGAACTCTACCTATACTCCAAAGAAGCCCTGTTAAGAGGCTGTTTTATATGCAAAGCTGCAGGTTTTTTTAACCTCTCTTTCCCTCCTTCTGCCCTTCCACTAACATCCCTTCTTTGTGGGAATTGGTTGCCTTTACCTTCAGGGGTGGTTGATTCCTACCTATCTAATTACTCTCTGAAAAATCTATTTCATACATTTCAGACCCAGAGAAGGATTTTGTGCCAAAAGCTTGTCAGCAGTTCCCAGCTATGCCTGTGTTGGCTTAACTACCCCTGCAGGCTTTCTCTTTGTAATTTTGCAATGAGGAAAGCTATACA
>WKFP01013355.1:18620-41303 GCA_011057875.1 Pterocles orientalis | reverse complement strand
TGCCCGAATGCTTACGGGGGCGGGGGGTTCGGGCCGGGGGCATGTTCGGGGGTGTGCGTCTGCGCACATGAAAAGAAAGGGAAAAGTTTTGCGACTCTGTCGACAACGCCGCCTTCTCTGTTACCAGCCCGCAATGCCGGCTGCGTCGACGTCTGGCCTGCGTGCGGCCAGGCAACCCCCTGGGCTCGGCTCCCGGTTGAAGCTCTCGCTGGGAAAGTAGCAGCTGCGTGCCCGGGCCTGGGCAGAGACCTGGGTCCGCTGGGCCGGGCTCCAGTGGCCGGGTGGCAGGGACCCAGCCAGGGCTGCCGGAGAGGCGGCCTGCGCTTCTGACAGCCGGCCATCGGCAGTTCGGTCACCAGAGGGTTACGTTCGAGTGAGTGCTGCCGAGAGGACAGGGTAGGCAGTCTTAGGTGGGGGGGGGGGACCGCGACATACTCGGTTTAAACAAAGCTTTGACGCCAGTGGAGGGTGAAAGGGGCAACTGGTCAATCTGAAAGGGCGTATTTTTGCAAACCGTTAAAGTATAAGCTCGGGAAGCAGTGGGGGATTAATAAGTTTTTATATATGCCCAACTCTCCGAAGGCCCTTCTGGGTAGAGGCTTATTGGAACAATGACAGGCAACCATTACGTTAAAAAAAGGGGAATTTACTTTGGAGGTAAATGATCAGCAGTACGTAGAAGTGTTGAGTCTAATATTAACAACCACTGAAACTGAAGAAGAAATTGAGGAAAAAAGAGAAAACCAAGTGTTTCCTAGGGTATGAGCTTCCAGTGTACCAGGGAGGGCAAAAAATGTGCCTCCCATATTAATTAAAGAAGGGAAACAATGAAACAACCAGCTAGAATTAAGCAGTATTCCTTGAGAAAGGAAGATAGAGAAGGAATTAATCTGGTGGTTGAGAACTTTTTGCAGTTAGGATTGTTAAAAGAGTGCCAGTCTCAGCTTAATACTGCCATTTTACCTGTTTGAAAACCTGATGGCTCATATAGGGTAGTGCAGGATTTACGAGCTGTCAATAAGATAACTAAATGTAGTGGCAAACCCATACACTTGGTTGACGTGCTTGACACCAGAGCTAACCTGGTTTACAGCTTTAGATTTGAAAGATACCTTATTTTGCCTCCCTATCCATGAAGCCAGCCAGAAAATTTTTGCATTTGAATGGGAAAGCCCTAAGAGTGGGTGTAAAACTCATCTCACATGGACAGTGTTGCCCCAGGGATTTAAGAACTCTCCCACTTTGTTTGAAGAACAACTTGCAAAAGGCTTGGAGTCCTGGGAAGCTCCACAGGAAGAAGGAAAGCTGCTGCAGGACATAGATGACCTCTTGATAGCCACCTGGACAAAAGAGGCATGTGTGGCCTGGAGGATAAGCCTCTTAACTTTTAGGACTCCAGGGGTACAGGGTATCAAAGAAAAAGGTTCTGCTAAAACAGAAAGGGATTTACTTAGGTTGTGAGGTTAGTGCTGGACAACAGACTTTGGGGCAAGATTGTAAGGAGGCAATATGTCAAACCCCGAAACCTCAGACAATAACAGAACTGCGAACCTTTTGGGGGATGACAGGATGGTGGAGATTGTGGATTTATAACTATAAGTGGGAACAGAGACTTCCAGTGGACAAAGGATGCCATGCCAGCCTTTTACCAGCTGGAGAATGCTCTGGTGTCAGCTCCAGCTCTAGGAGTCCCAGATGTGAGTAAACCATTTTTCCTGTTTTCCCGTGAGAAACAGGGGATTGCCCTGGGGATACTAGCCCAGGACCTGGGTCCATATCGAAGGGCAGTTGCTTAGTTTTTCAAACAGCTAGATGCAGCGGCCAAGGGATGGCTGGGGTGCCTCAGAGCTGTTGCGGCAGTCATGCTAAATATCCAAGCAGCATGCAAATTCACCTTGGGCCAGAAAATGACTGTGCTAGTGTCTCACATAGTGTCTGCAGTGCTAGAAGTGAAAGGTGGGCACTGGCTTTCCCCACAAAGGTTCCTGAAATACCAAGCCATTATGGTAGAACAAGATGATGTAGAAATAGTGATAACTAACATTGTCACCGCAGCTGCTTTTCTCAGCGGAAACCAAGGGGAACTGGTATACCATGACTACCTTGAGACTGTTGAAGCTACTTATTCCAGCTGCCCGGATCTGAAGGATACCCCTTTTGATGATGCAGAAACGTGGTTCACTGATGGGAGCAGCTACATCGTCAGTGGAAAACGACATGCTGGGTGTGCAGTTGCCATCTGCAGAGAGGTGATAGAATCTGGAGCTTTGCCAACAGGTACCTCTGCGCAAAAGGCTGAGATAATTGCTCTGACCCATGCCTTAGAAATAGCAAAAGGAAAGAAAATATTTATAGAGACTCAAGATACGCATTTGGGGTTGTACATGCACAAGGAGACATTTGGAAAGAAAGGGGACTGCAGAACTCCCAAGGGAAGAACATCAAACATGTTCAAGAGATAATGCGACTACTAGAGGCAGTCCAGCTGCCTGGGAAGGTAGCAGTTACGCATATTAAGGCACACCAGAAGTTGAGCTCAGAATTGGAGGAAGGAGATGAGCTGGTGGACAGAGAGGCAAAGGAAGTAGCAAAAGGTGAGGCCACCACTGAGGGAACATTGGTTCCAGATGGGCGAATTGTCCTTGAAGGTAAGCCAGATTATAATAAGGACAGAAAGTTTATTAATAGTCAGAAAGGAATTTATAATCACAGAATCGTAGAATGGTTTGGGTTGGAAAGGACCTTAAGGATCATAAAGTTCCAACCCCCCTGCCATGGGCAGGGACACCCTTCACTAGACGAGGTTGCTCAAAGCCTCATCCAGTCTGGCCTTGAACACCTCCAGGGATGGGGCATCCACAGCTTCTCTGGGCAACCTGTAATCAAGAAGGAGGGGCTGCTATAGATGGGAAATTGGTTATTCCCTCCCATTTATTATGGTCATTAGTAAGGGAGGACCATCAAAAAACACACTGGGGAAGAGATGTCCTATATGACTATTTAGTTGAAAGGATCACTGCCAGGAATCTATATGCTACAGTCACTCAAGTGACCGGGCAGTGTGACCTTTGCCTTCAGACTAACCCCAAGAATACCTGCAAACCAGAACTTGATCAAATTGGAAAGGGACATAGGCCTGGGCAACAGTGGCAAATTGACTTTTCAGAATTGCCAAGAAAAGGGGGGTATCAATATGTGCTGGTATTAACAGATACCTTTTCAGGGTGGCCAGAGGCTTTCCCCACCAGAACTGCCAAAGCCTGGGAGGTAGCCAGAATCCTGTTACAAGAAATAATACCATGCTTCAGAGTTCTAGCAACAATATCCTCAGATAGAGGACTACATTTCAAAAACAGTGCAGCAAATTAGTCAGCACTTGGGCATTGACTGGGAACTCCACACTCCGTATCATCCTCAATCAAGTGGCCAAGTAGAGAAAATGAATCATTTGATTAAACAGCAAATTGTGAGACTTGGGCAAGAAGCTAATTTGACCTGGCCTCAATCTTTCCTGCTGGCATTGCTGCAGATTCGGATTAAACCCAGAAACAAAGGTTAAGTCTCTTTGAAATGCAGAAATAGATGCAGTTAGTATGGTTCAGGATAATGTGTCTTTAACTTTCAGTTGTATACAAGCACAGTTATGGATGCAGGCAACCACTGCCTTGATTATAAGGGAAGAGGGTGAAGATGCTTTTCCGGTTGAGATCTGAAAGGCTATTTGGGACAATGCCACTGATTTTGAAAAGAAATTCCAATCTTGGTGGACTATGGTAAATTTTACCTATGATCCTACTACTAATGTGGCTACTGCCTTTGTGCTTACTATACGCAATGCCACAGTTTATATAATCCACCCCATCGTGGCACTAGGATTGAACCATGAGGGAACAATGCTGTATCCTTCAGAACACGGAGCGTGGGCCCAGATGGTGAATGAGAGATGGCAAAGTGTAAACTTACAATCTTGTGTTACCCGAGAACAACAGGGATTTGTCTCTGCACGTAATATAATTGATGCTCAAGACGTATGTCTTGACACTGAGCAAGGTGCTTACCACTTTGAGATTCATCCAGATATTAGTCAAAAGACTGTGCTTGTATATGTTTAAGAACTGCTTGTGGTTTTGTAGAGAGAGATAATGACAATGTAACTTTGCCTGTTAAGAATTATTCTAATTTTTGTATTTGTAATTTTGTTAAGATTGTTGGGTGTGACTTTTTATATTTGGCACCTGTGGTATCTCACCAGTTGATAAAATCCAACACGTCAATGTATCATAGGTTATCACCTGCACCCGTGGGAATGAACCTTATGGTAGTAAGGCAGTTAATTAAACACCAAGACCTGGTCAAAATTTTGAGAGAAATTCAGGGAGATGGAGAGAAAACTAATCACTGTTCATCATGATACAGAAGAAATAAGCAGTTTTGCAGAGAATAAAATAAGATGCAAGTCATCACTGGTAGGATGCACTCTTCTACATATTGTAGAAATTGGGAAGAAGAAGAAGCACCTGAAGTGCTCTCTTTCTCTCTGATATTCTTTAGTACTCTTACATTTCTCCAAAAGGAATAAGTTTTCACCATAAGGTGAGGGCTTTCAAGGCATCCTTTTAGTAACTGCAGTTTCTGTTAGTCTCTGAACTAAACCTGTAACACGAGGGATTGTGCAACATACTAAAGCTACTAATATGCTACCTACAACTGTAAAGAAGTAAATACAGAACCCCCCTTCCATTTCCCAAACCAAGATTCTAACCATCCTGTCAGGGATGTATCTACTCCTGAGTTTTCCGCTATCTTGTCTGCTAAAGTGGTGAGCCTTTGTAAAGCCCTTGTGATCGTCCCATCAGGAGCAGTATTATTTGGGATAGAAGTGCAGCATTTACCTCCTAACATTACACAAACTCCCCCTTTTTCTGGTAGCATCATGTATAGAGCCATTCTGCTTTCCTGTGTCATCTGACTATTAGCACTGGTTCTGCAGTTCCTCTTCCTGCATCCCTAGTGTAATTTATAAATCTCTGTTGATTACAGAAAATATAATCTATCCAATATACGTATTTATTGATAGCTACCCTCCAGAACAGAAAAGAATCAAATCCTGCAGCAGTTTAGTTTCTGGCTATTAAATTAAATTATTTCCATTAAAATCTAAATAGATACTTACTATTATCAGAAGAGGTTCCTGAAAGGTTTATTTTTGTTCTTTGTTTATTCTTTATTTCCTTCTTTTCTAATGCCAGGGTAAATGGTATTCCCAATTGTACAATTGCACATGTGCCTTTCCAGTTAGGAGGTAGTGTGGCTCTCAATGTCTTTCTTCCACAGAACCAGTACAAATCTTCTCAGGGAACCTTTAAGGATGAGTAGTTTCCATTTTTTATAATTTGTGACATTAAGGATATCTGTTCAGAACTCAAAATCGTTCAGGACTCAAAATCACCTGTATAGCTGCTGGCATTCACACCCTGCTGTGAGAGACAGGCTGTATGGTTACCAAAACTAGCAGAAAGTACAGGAGGCTCCTGCAGCCTTATTCTGTAATGGAGGTAAAGAGAGTGCCAATGTTTGGCAGGTCTAATTTTCTGATGCAGTCTTATGCTGATATAGAACAAGCATACATTCCATTCCCCTTTCATTGATAGTCCATCTTAGAGGAAAAGGGATTACCTGAGCAACAGATTTCCCTTAGGCACAGGCATAACAATCACTTTTAATAAAACTTCGTACAGTATATTTTGTCCATTCTACCCAGGCATTTGTTTCTCTATATCCTGTTTGTATCTTAAATGTTTGCTTTAGATCTTTAGCTCCTACTACCTGTACTATTGCAGGATCGTTTGACGGGGTCCAAGTTTTTACTAAAAGGTTGCACTTTCATATCTTTATCTCCTTCTCTAATACCCTTATTCTAAATCTACCTATTAGGTCTTTTCTTGAAACGTCTGTGCCAGGGCCAAAAGTTCTATTTACCAACCAATCAGCATAGTAAATATTACAGGGTTACAGTTTGGATCTGTGCACTCATGCATTGTTTCACCCTTGTGTGGTGCATTGAGACATGGACTCGGATAGTGGGTGAATCAGAGACAGCATCCGAATCACTTTATTGTTCCTTACATTGGCTTTTATATTGCAAGCTACTGTCCATCCAACATAAGCAATTTTTTAATTGTCTGTGTTAACTGTTGTCCACGAGCCTTGGTTACTGTTATGATTGGCAGATCCCTCAATTGTTACATGTTGTTACACCTACTGTTTCTTGTTACATTTTCCCACTACCTCCTGTTGCTGCCTCTTTTTTCCTTTGAGGGCGGAGTGTCCTATCTTGAAGATCAAACCCTACTCCAACAATTCCCTCTCTACTTTTCTGTAACAAGAAGTTGCTGCACCATACGTTCTGATGTTTTTTGAAGGCACGATAACAGGCACAGTACAACCAGCAAAATGCAAAGAAAAACTCCAGCAATCGGCAATCCTGTTTTAACCAATGACAACAACCACCCCTCAATTCCCCAACTTGCAAACAACTGATTTAGTCCAAAAAATCCATTGTCCTTTTGTAATTTCTTGGTTTGTTTTATCAAGTTCTGTGTGCTTGTATGACTTGATTGTGAATGATTCCTCAAATTCACACAGCACATTCCATCAAAGTCTTGACAGCCATGCCCTTGAGCTAGGAGCAAGAAATCGATTGCCACTTGATTTTGCAAAGTAGCATGCTGGCTTGGGATGTTAGATTATTTTGCTTTGTGAGCCAGCAAGCCAGTCTGTCTTAATTGTGTGAGAGCCTTTGCAGCAGCTGCTCCAGGTGCAAAGAATGAGGTAGTAAAAACTCCTCTGAGACTCCCTAAGTTTACATCATCTCGGCAATCTGATTGGTGTGAAGACCCCTGTGCTGTCCACTGTTATGTAAAGTGGAATGATTAAATATCATAGATGTATTAGGGGCTAGCACTGTTAAGCGTCCTAGAGTATATGGTCCTCCCCTGGACCACACCTGATCCCCACAAATTAAGAATATCCCCTGTGGTAATTTTTGAGGGCGATCTAGGGAGGGTAGCCAATCTGAAGTATTTGCAGGGTCCCTTGTTGTTTCATTACACTGTAGGCTATGATTCCTGTACGCTGTTTGCTCTGGTGTAACCTAAGATATTAATCTCTTGGGGCTCTGTGTTTGCTGGTGGTAGGTAATCGTCCCAAGTGTCCCACTTTTCAAAACCGGCTGCAGGGTTTCGTTGTCAATGCCTAACAATGGCCTAACCCGGTTAATAGCTCCCAGTAAGTTCTACAAATTATTGAGTGTGGAGAGTTTGTCTCCTGGAACTGTTCTCTGAGGTTTGATGGTTTGTTCTGTAATGTTCCATCTGAGATATTTCCAGGGTGGCTGACTCTGTATTTTTTTCTGGTACGATCTGATATTTTCTTTCCTTTTCACATGCTGCTTCAATTAATGGTGTTTTTATACTTTTGTATCTTGTAGTTACATAGATTACAATAGCACAGCCATTCTTTACCAGTATCAGATCTGGTTTAAATAAATAACCTCTCTTATCCCTTAGTATTGGTTCCTGAAAAGGAATCCATTCCTTCTTTCCCACTTCATCCGTTAATGCTTTACATATTTCATTATGCCTCCGTATACATGCATCTTGCATGGCCGTGCAGAACCCAGTGATGTGGGTGCAGGTCTCAATCTCGGCCGTGCAATGCCTACAGGATTTGTTCAAGATCTCAGTTCTACCCCTTGCTAGAAATTCTCTTGTGGGGTAAATGTTAGCTTTCAATTGAAGTGCAGTGAGGAGCTTTCTGTGAGGGATGCCCCTGTAGTTAACAATCCAATCATTACTGATTTTATCTTTCTCAAAAGTAGATATTCCTTGTCCCTGCGAGATTAATATTGTCCAATTATAATATCTTTTTTTCCAATCCTGGCCTGCATCAGAAATACTGTGGCCAGCAGGACTAGGGAAGTGATTGTGCCCCTGTACTCGGCACTGGTGAGGCCGCACCTTGAATCCTGTGTTCAGTTTTGGGCCCCTCAGTACAAGAAGGACATTGAGGTGCTGGAGCAGGCCCAGAGAAGGGCAACGAAGCTGGCAAAGGGTCTGGAGCGCAGGTCTTATGAGGAGCGGCTGAGGGAGCTGGGGTTGTTTAATCTAGAGAAGAGGAGGCTGAGAGGAGACCTTATCACTCTCTACAACTACCTGAAGGGAGTGTAGTGAGGTGGGTGCTGGCCTTTTCTCTGAAGTAACAAGTGATAGGACAAGACGAAATGGCCTCTGGTTGCGCCAGGGGAGGTTTAGGCTGGATATTAGAAAAAATTTCTTCACTGGAAGAGTGATCAGGCATTGGAACAGGCTGCCCAGGGAGGTGGTGGAGTCACCATCCCTGGAGGTGTTCCAGAAATGTGTAGATGTGGTGCTTAGGACGTGGTTTAGTGAGTTAGGTGTGGGTTGCTAGTTGGACTTAATGATCCTTGAGGTCTTTTCCAACCTTAATGATTCTATGATTCTATGAATTGTGCAGTCTGAGAATTCACTGGAATAAGTACCGGAGGTGTAGGAGTCCAAACCATTGCATGAATTGGGCCCATGTAATCAGCATCAATTACCCCAGGGAAAACAAAAACTCCCCTTATGTCCATCTAACATAAGCAATTTTTTCATTGGCTGTTAACTGTTCTCCAGGAGCCCTGGTTACCATTATGATTGGCTGATCCTTCAATTGTTACACTTTCAGAATCATAGAATGGTCTGGGTTGGAAAGGACCTTAAAGATCATCAAGTTCCAACCCCCCTGCCATGGGCAGGGACATCCTCCACTAGACCAGGTTGCTCAAAGCCTCATCCAGCCTGGCCTTGAACACCTCCAGGGGTGGGGCATCCACAACTTCCCTGGGCAACCTGTTCCTGTGTCTCACCACCCTCACAGTGAAAAATTTCTTCCTGATGTCTAGTCTAAATCTGCCTTCTGTCAGCTTATATCCATTACTCCTTGTCCTATCCCTACACTCCTGATGCAGAGTGCCTCCCCATCTCTCCTGTAGGCCCCCTTCAGGTACTGGAAGGCTGCTATTAAGTCTCCTTGGAGCCTTCTCTTCTCCAGGCTGAACAACCCCAATTCTTTCAGCGTGTCTTCCTAGCCCTCTGATTAATTTTGTGGCTTTCCTTTGTATCCAACAGGTCCATGTCTTCTTTATGTTGGGAGCCCCACATCTGAACACAGTACTCAGGTAGGGTCTCACAAGAGCAGAGTAGAGGGGGAGGATCACCTCCTTCGACATCCTGCTAATGCTTCTTTTGATGCAGCCCAGGACACGGTTGGCTTTCTGTGCTGCAAGCGCACACTGCGGGCTCATGTTCAACTTCTCATCCATCAATACACCCAAGTCCTTCTCCTCAGAGCTGCTCTCTATCTGTTTTCTGCCCAGCCTGTATTTGTGCTTGGGATTGCGTCAACCCATGTGCAGGACCTTGCACTTGGCCTTGTTAAATTTCACGAGGTTGGCACTGGCCCACCTCTCAAGCCTGTCCAGGTCCCTCTGGATGGCCCACCACACCACACAGCTTGGTGTCATTGACCGACTTGCTGAGGGTGCACTCCATCCCACTGTCCATGTCTCCAACAAAGATGTTAAACAACACTGGTCCCAGTACCGACCCCTGCAGAACACCACTTATCACCAGTCTCCACTTGGACATTGAGCCATGGACCACAAGTATTTGAGTGCGGTCATCTAGCCAATTCCTTATCCAGAGAGTGGTCCTTCTGTCAAATCCATGGCCCTGCAACTTAGAGACAAGGATGTCATGTGGGACTGTGTCAAAGGCTTTGCACAAGTCCAGGTAGATCATGTCAGTTGCCCTTCGTCTGTCCACCAGTGCTGTGGCCCTGTTGTAGAAGGCCACCAAATTCGTCAAGCACGCTTTTCCCTTGGTAAAGCCATGTTGGTTGTCACTAATCGCCTGCTTGTTTTCTATGTGCCTTAGCATCGATTCCAGGAGGATTTGCTCCATGACTTTGTCAGGCACAGAGGTGAGACTGACTGGCCTGTAGTTTCCCGGGTCTTCTTTATTTCCTTTTTTTAAAAATGGGGGTTATGTTTCCCCTTTTCCAGTCTGCGGGAACTTCACCAGAGTGCCATGACTTCTCGAATATGATGGATAGTGGTTTGGCAACTTCATCTGCCAGTTCCCTCAGGACCTGGGGAATGTATCTCATCAGGTCCCATGGACTTGTGCGCCTTCAGGTTCTTTAGATGATCTCGAACCTGATCTTCTCCTACAGCTGGTGGTTCATCCTTCTCCCAGTTGCTGACTTTGCCTTCTGCAACTTGGGCAGTGTGGCTTGAGCTCTTGCCAGTGAAAACTGAGGTAAAGAACTCGTTAAGTATCTCAGACTTCTCAATATCCTGCATAGTGAGGTATCCCTGCTTTCTTCAGGAGGGGGCCCACATTTTCCCTAGTCCTCCTTTTGTCGCTGGTACACCTATAGAAGTTCTTCCTATTACCTTTAATGTTCTTGGCCATATTTAATCCTGTTTGGGCTTTAGCTTTCCTAACCTGATCTCTGGCTTCATGGACAGTGTCTCTGTATTGTCCCCAGGCTACCTGTCCTTGCTTCTACCCTCTGTAGGCTTCCTTTTTTTTGTTTGAGTTTGCTCAGGAGTTCCTTATTCATCCATGCAGGCCTCCTGGCATTTTTGCCTGCCTTCCTCTTTGTTGGGATGCATCGCCCCTGAGCCTGGAGGAAGTGATCCTTGACTATTAGCCAGCTTTCTTGGGCCCCTCTTCACTCCAGGGCTTTATCCCATGGGACTCTTCCAAGCAGGACCCTGAAGAGGCCAAAGACTGCTCTCCAAAGACCAGGGTAGTGAGTTTGCTGTGCGCCCTCCTGGCTGTCCTGAGGATCTTGAACTCCACCATCTCATGGTCACTGCATCCCAGGCTGCCCTTGAGTTCCACATTCCCCACCAGTGCTTCCTTATTGGTGAGAACAAGGTCCAGCATAGCCCCTCTCCTTGTTGGCTCCTCTATCACTTGGAGAAGGAAGTTGTCATCAACACATTCCAGGAACTTCCTGGCCTGCCTATGCTGTGCTGTGTTGTTCTTCCAACAGATATCAGGGTGCTTGAAATCCCCCATGAGGACCAGGGCTTGTCAGCGTGAGGCTGCTCCTATCTGTCTATAGAGGGGCTCATCCACTTGCTCTTCCTGTTCAGGTGGCCTGTAGCAGGCCCCCACGATAAATTTCCCCTGTCCCTGCCCTCCCTTTGATCCTGACCCACAGGCTCTCTGTTGGCTCCTCATCTAACCCCAGGTGGAGCTCCATGCACTCCAGCTGGTGTTTGACACAGAGGGCAACACCCCCTCTGGGTCTCCCCTGCCTGTCCTGTCTAAAGAGCCTGTATCCCTGCATTCCAACACTCCAGTCATAGGATCCATTTCACCACATCTCCATAATGCCAATAAGATAGTAGCCCCAGAGATGTGCACACATCTCCAGCTCCTCTTGTTTATTCACCATACTACGTGCACTCGTGTAGAAGCACTTAAGTTGGACTCCCAAAGAGGCTGGACCTCTGTGTGCTGCTCTCCAGTGAACTTTTTCCAGGCTCTGGGCATTTGTTGCTGGCTTTTCTGTCATCGGAGTGGTAAGAGTGGGATGGATTTAGGCTCCCCTCCCCTGGCAATATTAGTTTAAAGCCTTCCTCACTAGGTTGGCAAGCCTACAAGCAAAGATTCTTTTCCCCGTCTTGGACAGATGGATCCCATCAGCCCCCAGTAGACCAGTCTTCTTGAAGCAACCCCTCAGTGTGGCACCACTCCTGCAACCATTTATTGATGTGCCAAATTCTATCTGCCCTTTCATACCCTTTCCCTTCAACTGGGAGGATTGAAGAGAAAATCTCCTGTCCTCCAGAGCCCTTTACTGCCTCTCCAAGAGCTGTGTAATCCTTCTTAATGCTCCTTGGTCTTCTCCCATCCATATCACTGTTGCCCACAAGAAACAGCAGTAGGGGATGGTGGTGGGCTGCACGAGGTTTGGAAGCCTCTTGTTCACATCTCTAATATGAGCCCCTGGCAAGCAGCACACCTCTCTTGAGAGAGGGTCAGGTCAGCAAATGGGTGCCTCCATGCCTCTCAGAAGAGAATCTCCTATTACTGTCACCTGTTGCTTTTTCTTAGTCGAGCTAGTTGTTAATGCTAGGCGCAGATCGGGCTGCCTTGCTTGGCTCCGCTGTTTCTTGTGGTGCACCACCTACTTCCTCTTCAGTTTGCAGAGCAGTGAAGCGATTCTTGCAAGGGCACTTTGGCCTTTGGAGGAAGTCTCTTCCTCCTATTGGTCTTTGCCTTTGCAAGCTTCCACTCTTCTGCATTACCAGCTTCCTCCCTGTCTGCACTGGTGGACACCCTTTCTTCTGAGTGTACTGGTGGGGGGGTTATTGGTTGTTTATCCATGGGTTGTGGCACCACAGGAGACTGCACCTGGAACCAGTTGCCTGTTTCCTCAGACTCCCTGATACTACACAGCCTTATCACTGCCTCCTGCAGCTCAGCCATCTGCGACAGGAACTCCTCCACCTGGGCACACCTTTTGCAGGCAGGTCTGCCCCCTGCAATCCAAGGTCTGCACCGCAGCCTCCCCCTTCCACAGCTCCATCTGGGTGGAGGCATCACTCACCAGAGGCGCAGATGGTGCAGAACCCCCTAGAGCTGCAGCCTTTTCAGCCTTCGCTCTAAGTCCAGTACTTACCATTCTGCCTGGAGGGTAGATAGCATGTCTGTACTCCAGCTGGTCCTCAGCCCTGCCTTCCCTCTCAGAGGTGCCCTGTGGGCTCACCCTCACACGTGAACCTGCTAGAGGCAAATTTAAGGGGGGGGGGGGGGGGGGGGGGGGGGGGCGGTGTGGTCACCATTGCCCTGGAAACACCCGTGTCACGTCAGCCTCTTGCAGGAGAGGCTGTGCGAGCTGGGTTATGCCCACTCGGTCTTACTGGTCAGGAAGCCTGTAGCAGACCCCAGCCTCGAGATCAGTTGGTCTGGTACTGGCTGGGCCAGCTCCAAATCAGCTGACATCAGCTGATTCCTTATATCTAGTCTAAATCTGCCCTCTTCAATTTAAATCCGTTACCCCACATCCCGTCACTACATGCCCTTGTAAAAAGTCCCTCCCCAGCTTTCCTGTAGGCCCCCTTCAGGTACTGGAATGCTACTATGAGGTTCCCCCAGAGCCATCTCTTCTCCAGGCTGAACAACCCCAACTCTCTCAGCCTGTCCTCATATGGGAGGTGTTCCAGCACTTTGATCAGCTTCGTGGCCCTCCTCTGGAGCCCCTCCAACAGCTCAACGTCCTTCTTGTGTTGGGAGGGCCCGGAACTGGATGCAGTTCTCCAGGTGGGGCCTCACAAGATCAGAGTAGAGGGGCAGAATCCTCTCCCTCGACCTGCTGGCCATACTTCTCTTGATGCAGCCCAGGATCTGGTTGGCCTTCTGGGCTGCAGGTGTACACTGCCAGCTCATGTTTAGGTTTTCATCTACCAATACCCTCAAATCCTTCTCCCCAGGGCTGGTCTCAAGCCATTCTCCACCTAGCCTGTATTTGTGCTTGGGATTGCCTTGACCCACATGCAGGACATTGCACTTGGCTTTGTTGAACTTCATGAGGTTAGCATGGGCCCACCTCTCAAGCCTGTCCAGGTCCCTCTGGATGGCATACCTTCATATATGCACACTGACTGCACCACACAGCTTGGTGTTGTCAGCTAACTTGCTGAACGTGCACTCAATCCCACTGTCCACGTTGCTGACAAAGATGTTAAATAGCACCAGTCCCAGTTTCCAATCCCCGAGGAATGCCACTTGTCACTGGTCTCCATTTGGACATTGAGCCGTTGACCACAACTTGAGTGTGACCATGCATCCAATTCCTTATCCAGTGGGTGGTCCATCCATCAAATCCATATTTTCCAATTTGGCCACCAGGATGTTGTGCAGGACAGTGTCAAATACTTAGGAGAAGTCCAGGTATATGACATCAGTTGCTCTTCCTTTGTCCACTGATGCTGTAACTGCATCATAAAAGGCCACCAGGTTTGTCAGGCATGCTTTGTCCTTGGTGAAGCCATGCTGGTTACCAGACACCTCTCCTTCATTTTCCATGTGCCTTAGGAGAGCCTTCAGGAGGATCTGCTCCATGATCTTGCCAGGCACAGAGGTGAGACTGACTGGCCTGTGTTTCCCTGGATCTTCTTTTTTACCCTTCTTGAAAGTGAGGGTTATGTTTCCCTTTCTCCAGTCAGTGGGAACTTCACCAGACTGCCATGACCTTTCAGATATGATGGTTAGTGGCTTGGCAACTTCATTTGCCAGTTCCCTCAGGACCTGTGGATGGATCTCATCAGGTCCCATGGACTTGTGCAGCTTCAGGTTCTTTAGATGGTCTCAAACCTGATCTTCACTTACGGTGGGTGGATTTTCCTTCTCCCAGTCCTTACCTTCACTGGGGCCAGAGCCCTTGCTGGTGAAGACCGAGGCAATGAAGTCACTGAGCACCTCAGCCTTCTCTGTATCCCTTGTGGCTAGGTCTCCAGTTTCCTTATGGAGAAGGCCCACATCTTCCCTAGTCTTCCTTTTATCACCAATGTACTTGTAGAAGTTCTTCCTGTTCCCCTTTATGTGCCTGGCTAGGTTTAATTCTGTCGGGGCTTCAGCATTCCTAACCTGATCCCTGGCTGCTCAGACAGCCTCTTCGTAAACCTCCCAGCTAGCCCGTTCTTGCTTCCACTCCCTATTATGTTTTCTTTTTGAGCCTGAGTAAGTCCAGAAACTCCTTGTTCATCCATGGAGGTCTCCTAGCATTCTTGTCCGCCTTCCTCTTTCTTGGGATGCACTCCTCCTGAGCTTGGAGGAGATGGCCCTTGAATAGTTGTCCTGATCCAAAGTCGGGGAGGTTTTTATGCGATCCCAGGAGTGGGATTAAGACCAAATGAGGTCAGATACCATACACCTGAACCAACTTTATTAACAACAATAAAACATAGAAGTCATAGGAAAAGAATGGAATAAAAAGGTACAAATTAAGCTTAAGAAGTCGGCATAGAGAGGTAAGAAACAGTTACCACCCAAGTTCCCGCAATGCTCTGACTATCCACAGGCCTTGGATAGTGAACACACACCTTTGTGCACACACATGTGCTCACACCTCCACTCACGTGCCTCCACACATGCACACGCCACCAAAACACAAGCACCCAAAACACACACAAAAAACACACACCGTTCGGGTGTGCTTTCCTGCAGGCTTTTATAGCCAGTCTGGAGAAAGTCCATTGGGCCGAGGATTTCCATGGCAGCGGCACATCCAACACATCCCACACGTCCAGCACCCCCTCTCAAGCGTGCCCATGGGGTATGTGTGCTTGCTACATGCTCCCTCGTGGTGTTCTGTGCATGTCCCAGCACATGGTGGCAGTCTTCACACCACACCTGACCGGCTTCACCATGCAATGTCAGTGGTGGACACAGTTCCGTTTCCAAGCAGTCCCTGAGACAAATATCCCACAGTTCAGTCTCTCACAATACTGACCAGCTTTCTTGGGCCCCTCTTCCCTCCAGGGCTTTGTCCCACGACACTCTGCCAAGCAGGTCCCTGCAGATGTTGAAGTCCACTCTCTCTAAGTCCAGAGTAGTGAGTTTGCTGTGCACCCTCTTTGACCCCTCAGGATCTTGAACTCTATGTTGCCTTCGTCGGCGTGGTGACCTGGTTCAGGAACGGCACGGCGACCAACCCCAGGCCGCTCGGTCCATCTGCTCACAGACACCAATGTGGTGGACGGCAAATGGCGTTTATTGAAGGGTGAACAGGCTTTATATAACTTGCATTTTACAACATCACTTCCGTCTGCTTACATCACAAACTAAACACTATTGGCTACCCGGAGAGTCCTATCTTTCCGTACAGCGCGACATCTTCCGACCGTCAGCCCTAACTACAACAACTCTACCATTTCACAGTCACTGCAGCCAGTGCTACCCTTGAACTTCACATTACTCACAAGCCCTTCTTTGTTGGTAAGGACAAGGTCAATCATAGCACCTTGTCTTGTTGGTTCCTGTACCACTTGGAAGAGGAGGTTGTCATAAATTCATTCCAGGAATCTCTTTGACTGCTGGTGTCCTACTGTGTTCTCCTGCCAGTAGATATCGGGGTGGTTGAAATCCCCCATGAGGACCATAGCTTGTGAACGCAAGACTCTTTGTATCTGTTTATAGAGGACCTCATCCACTCGGTCTTCCTGGTCAGGCAGCCTGTAGCAGACCCCAACTACGACATCTCCTTCCCCTGCCTTCCCTTCAACCCTGAGCCATAAGCTCTCCAGCAGCTGCTTATCTATCCCCAGGTGGAGCTCCATGGATTCCAGCTGGTCACTGACACAGAGGGCAACACCCCCTTCTCTTCTCCCTTGCCTGTCTTTCCTAAAGAGTTTATACCCATCTATTCCTATGCTTCAGTCATGAAAGCCATCCCACCATGTCCCAGCGATGCCAATGACATCATAGCCCTGTACACACACGCCTGTCTGTAACTCTTCTTGCTTGTTGCCCATGCTCTGCGTGTTAGTATACAGGCATTTAAGTTGGACCCCCATTGTGGCTGGATTATCAATTGGTGTTCTCTTCCTGGCCTGTCATCCTACTTCAGGCTGAGGGCATCCACTACTGTCATTGGCCTCGAGATGGATTTAGGATCCCCTCCCCTGGCAAATCTAGTTTAAAGCCCTCATGACTAAGTTGGCAAGCTTGTTGCTAAATATGCTCTTCCCCTTCTCTGAAGGATGTACCCTGTCAACCCTCAGAAGACCAGATTTCTCAGTGAGCCCCATGATATAAATAGGCAGAGCCCTGCCCATGACACCACTCCTTTAATCATGTATTGATTTTTTCAATTTTGTTATTCCTTTCCTTCCCCTTCCCTTTAACTGTGAGGATTGACGAGAAGTCTACCTGTGCTCCCGAGTCCTTCACTGCTGCTCCCAATGCCATGTATTCCCTCTTTATATTCTTCTGGCTACTTGCAGCTGTGTCATTGGTTCCTACGTGAAACAGCAGCAATGGATAGTACTCAGTAGGTCGTACAAGGTTTGGCAACCTCTTTGTCGCGTCCCTGATGCGGACCCCTGGTAAGCAGCAGACCTCTCTAGATAGTGGTTCAGGGTGACAGATGGGTGCCTCCATACCCTTTAGAAGGGAATAACCCACCTGCTATCACTTGTTGCTCTTTCTTAGTTGCAGAAGTTGTTGTGTGACAGGGAGCTGGTCTGCCTGCCTTACTCTCCTCTGAGGACTTACCTGCAACAGGTTCTTTTTCCACCACTGCACCTCAGGCTTGGAAGGTGTTTTTTTCCTCCTGTTGATTTTGCTTCTGGCAACTTGCAATTTCTCCCCACGCTTGTCTTCTGCTTTAGCCGGGTGTGTTGGTAGAGGAGTATGGGACCATCTAGCCACAGGCTGCTGTTATGGTGCAGGTTGCACTTGAATCCAGTTATTTCTCTCCATCTCTGCCTCCCTGATACTACACAGCCTTTTGTCTGTCTCTTGCAGCTCAGCCACCTGTCAACAGGGAGGTCTTCCACCTGGCCACACCTTGAGCACTTTGTTTTGCGACTCACCTCTGCTCCAGGAGAAAGCCCTGAGCACACCCCACAGACCAGGGTCTGCACAGCCACCTCTCCCTTCATCAGCTCTGTCTGGTGGAGGCCTTGGTCGTCACCAGGGTGGGTGGTGCACACCCCCTGCCAGAGCTGCAGCCTTGGCTTGGTGTTGAGCGCTCCCCGTTCTGCCTTGAGGGTCAGACGGAATGAGCACCCTCCCTTCTGAACCTGGCAGAATTTCAGTGTCCTGCCATGCGAGCTGCCCCCTCTGCTGCTGCAGTGTGCTGTGGGTGGTGTGATATATTGTGGGTATTTGTTCATTGAAATTGCTGTAAAGAACAAGTTACACTTTAAGAATCTAAAGATTAACAGACAGCCAGGGACGCTGAGACATCCTGCGATAAGAAACAAGATGTCTCAAGACAGAACGATAAGGGAACAGCATGCGACCAGCAGTTTCAAGGCTGATGGAGCAATTTTGTCTTTTGCAAGAAGACCAAGAAGAGCAATAGATGAAAAACTGCTGCCCTAATCTCTCGAGACAGGATGCCCCCCTGCCTTAGCGCTGGACCACCGAGCCTGAGAGATCACGTAACCCAGAAGAAACCAACAATAAAAAGGGGGACTGTGGAGAGTGTAAGCGCACGCTGACGGTAGAGCACAGATTCCCGTGGCTGCCCAGCGCTGTTTCGCTTGTTGTGCTTACTAATAATTGCTAGTTACTAAATTGATTCCTGTACAATTTATTACAGGTGGCACCTCCACACTGCTTGCGCTGTGCGTGCACAGTGGGCAGCGGCTAGCCTGAGGCAGATTTAAGGACGGGGGTGGGGGTTGTGGTCACCATTGCCCTGGCAATACCCTTGCCACATCAGCCTCTCGCAGGAGAGCTGGCAGTGGGAGCGGGGTTACACCACTTTCCCGAGGTTTCCCTGTGAAAGGAAACTCCTGAAACCCCCTTGTACCTTGAGATCAGTTGGCCTGGTGCTGGCTGGGACAGCTCTGAATCAGCTGACCTCCGTGACAGAGTGTCCCCTCCTCCTGTCTGACTGCAAGAGGGTAGATGATATGCCAGTACTTTCAGAGCATCTCCTCAGTGCCTTTCTTGTAGGGATGGCAGAGTGTGACTCCACCAGTCTATCTCCTTCTCACAATCACTGATGGTCCTCAACCTTCCCACGTCCTCCTTTAGCTCTGCCACTAGGTTGAGCAGATCATCCATCTGCTCACACCGCACACAGGTGGTATCTCTGCTGCCCGCTTGTAGCAGTGACAGGCTCAGGCACTCTACACAGCCTGAGACCTGAACAGCCTTATGGATATGTGCTTTCTCTCTGAGTTGACACATTCTTTTTGGAACAGCTCCCTGCCCCACACAGAGACCATGGCAAGGCCTAGGTGCTTCAAAAGATCAATGAGCTGTTAAGTGCTCTGCCCACTTGTTTGGCAAGGTGCCATGCCCTGCCTGCCCAAACTGCCATGCTAACTGCTGTGCCACACCCTGTTTGCCCATCCTGTTCCTTGTGCTCCTGGGTCGCTGGGCTCCCTAGGGCCCACCTTTGTATGCCTGGGTGGGGTGCCAGCACTCCTGGCTCTACCCACACATGTCAGAGCTGGGGGAGGTGGGAGGGCTGCCTTGCTCTCCCTCGGCTTCTTAGAGCTTCTTTTTTGAGATTTTTTGCTGCTATTTGGACCCTCTAAAAACGTGCCTTCAGCGTGAGCCTCCTTTGCAAAGCTAATCTGCTCGAGGTCTGCCCTGAAATGGTGGTTACAGACACTTTCCACGAAAATCCACGTAAGACTACTCCCAGAGGATGATGTTCCTTTTTTCACATTGTGTATTAAAAGCTGTAATAATTTCAGATTCTCAGCATGACATGCTGACTTAATAAATCCAGTTTGTTGTGGGTTAATGTGATGTGCTTTAGTTAGCCTTATTGTTCAATCCTTGCAAAAAACTTCAGAATGGTCAATTCAAGAGTAGTAGGTCACCAATTGTGGATGTCATTTTGGCACTCCGGTAAGGCAGATTTTAATACAATCTGGCGTTCTTTCACCATGTCCAGAATAGCGGCAGTTACCAGCCATAAGTTGAAAAGTTCTATTACCTGGGGGTGTTGTGGTATATTTGGCCGTGATTCGTGTGAATATGAGACAATGTTGCCATTGTCAAAAGCTGATAATTAATTAAGGCTCGGATCTATGATCCTCGTATGACTGAAGTGGTTTGATGTAGGTTTTATAGTTCATCTGTTAATTACTGTGTTAATGTTATTACTGGTTATGATTGTTATTTACCTGTTAAGAAATGAATCTGTGAGAAAGCAAATGAAGGACTTTACAGCTACCCTTAGACCGAGCCACCGGAATAAAGAACAAACACCCTAGACAGAGAGCAGGAGCTGTGGAACATTCTGGAAGCAAGCACATGCAGCTTGAAGCAAGACCAGGGATTGAAACTTGCACATCTGATTGGACGAAAACTCTCGACAACACTCGACAATGATTGGACGTTATCCGCAAGCGCTGATTGGACTTTATCTCTCGAAGCCGATTGGACTTTATCGAAAATCACCAATTGGTCAGTTTTTGGGCCAATTCGGACCGAAGCTGGACTGCTGCCATGCGGTGTCGATTGATGATTGGTTGATGATTTGTGGGTTTTCAATCCCTCTTATGTAACACCAAGCCTATAAAAGCGGGTCAGTGGTGTGCTCGGTGCGTGTTTTGGAGAACGGTGATTCTCGCGCGCCAAGGGCCCATTTGCCTGTCTCGATTCGAAATAAATTTTGATTCGATTTTTTTAAGGCCCTTTGTGACTCGAATCATTATTTCCAACAATTTGGGGGCTCGTCCGGGATGGCAATCGCTACCGCATTCTAATTTGCTTCAGGGGAGGCGCCCCACCACAGTTTTTGGTGGCCCTTGAACAGATTGGACCAAGAGCATCACCATCCTGAACCTTGAATCGGAGCAGGCAGAAAAACAAATAAGGATCCTATTTTTTTTTCCTTTGAGACTCCCGACGTTTTTTGAGGAGATAGGGTTTGAGTCCCTATTGACACCGGAGCGAGAGAGGCTGCCGGTGAGAATTGCCCTAAGAAACATTCTGTGCGCACGGAGCCAACGGGCCGTTGTAGCGGCAGCGGGTGACATACAGTTTAGCAGAGAGCTGTCGGCAGGAGTTTTACCTTCTCTGGAGGAGAGCCGGCAGGGTGGGCCCGAGGCCGTAAAGTGGCTAAACTGTAAGTAGGATGTCAGTTGGGCAGGAACTCCCTCTGCGGAACCAGCAGGGAAGAGAGTTGTGGGAAGGTGAGTACCCGATTCCGCCGCTCGGGAAAGGGAGGGAGCAGGTTGTCTGAGTGTGGTGTGGAAGGAGAGTGTATGAGACGGATCATAAGGTTCGAAGCGAGTGCGGAGGTCTTCTAACCGCAGTTCCAATCTCCCACGAGGGACTTGGCCAGTGAAGGACCAAAGCGAGTGTCGTCGTCCAGTGTGGACTTAGGACACCGAGGGTGGGTTGTATGGGACAGGGATAACCTGTAAGCATTTAGGTACTACATGTGCGGTCCCCGTGAGGTTGATCCCCGCGGGCATTTTGCCTTAGCGTGGGCGGTCCCCGTGTGGTAGATCCCCGTAGGGCACTTAGGTGCTGAAAGGAAATGCCTAGTTAGCGTAAGGTTAGATCACCTCCCCCCCCCAACCTCGCCTGCACTCGGGGGAAGCTCCGTCTGGGCTGTCGGAGGGCGCTGGGTCCTAGACTCTAGCAGAGCACCTTTCCGTGGGGTGCTGGCACTCTCCACAGGCAACCTAAGATGGGCCAAGGGAAATCCAGGGCTCGGAAGGACCATGGGAGCATTTTTAGTTCAAATTATCCTGAAATACCGGTAAATTCACCTTTAGGTAAACTAATTCAGAATTGGCACGAGGAATCCTATACGAAAGGGAGAAGTAAACTGAAGCTAGTAGAATATTGTATGTGAAAGTGGCCAGGAAAGCCGATAGGGCAATGGTCAGAAGGACCAAGTGTGTATTGGCCAATGTTCGGGTCTTTCGATAAAGAGTTATGTCAGACCCTATGTGAATTTGTCCGTGCCACTAAAAGTAGTAGAGAGGAGAAAGCATATGCAGATCTGTGGAAAAAAGCAAGTGAGAGCCTTGCCCCAGCTCCAATTTTAATGGTGAAAATGAAAAATTCGAGCTTGTCATCTAGAAGGGGAGAAAGAACAGGCAAGTGGGAGCCCTTAGATCATTTACCGCCCCCATACCGTAATAATTCGGAGGCTCCTATTCCATCCCCCGGACCCCCGTCTGTGCCTGCCCAGCACGAGATTGGTGGACCTACTCCGGTACCTGTTTCAGCCTCGGCACCCTGCTTGCCAGCAGCTATTTTAGATCCTACACAGGCAGCTGAATTTTTAGCTACGTCATCTTCATCGGCTGCCATTTTAGAACCGGGTGTTGCGGGCACTGCCGCTTTGAAACAGGGAACCACCATATTAGGGTCGACAGCAGCGTGTTGCGCAGACGCTGTGGCTCACCCTTCAGCGACGATAATACCGAAGTCGCTGAGCACACCGGATTTAGACCAACCTCTGGCTGCATGCACCCGAAGCAAGTTACAACAGACTACCTTACTATACCCACTACGAGAAGTACCCTAAGGAGGAAATCAAGGAGGGATTGGCTTTGTAGCTGTACCCTTAAACACTAATGATGTAAGAAGTTTCAAAAAAGAAATGGGGGTACTACTAGAAGATCCTTTAGGTGTAGCGGAGAAATTAGATCAATTTCTGGGACCGACTACATACACCTGGGAGGAAATACAATCTATTTTAGGAATACTATTCACTGCTGAAGAGAGGAGCATGATCCGGCAGGCCGGCATGCGACTGTGGGAAAGACAAAATCAGGGGGGACCCCCAGGTGAACAGAAATGGCCGAATATAGACCCCCTATGGGACCATCAGCAGCCTCAGGGGAGACAAAATATGCGAGACTTAAGAACTCTAATAATTCAG
>WKFP01013354.1:53703-80715 GCA_011057875.1 Pterocles orientalis | reverse complement strand
ATAGGAGGTTCCACTTGAATATGAGAAAAAACTTCTTTCCAGTGAGGGTGACAGAGCACTGGAACAGGCTGCCCAGAGAGGCTGTGGAGTCTCCTTCTCTGGAGACATTCAAAGCCCGCCTGGATGAGTTCCTGTGTGATCTGATCTGGGTGTTCCTGCTCCGGCAGGGGGATTGGACTAGATGATCTTTCGAGGTCCCTTCCAATCCCTAACATTCTGTGATTCTGTGATTCTGTTCATCACAAAGAACTAGCACAGAAGAACATCCTAAGGTAGAGATGGCCCCTTTTAGCAGCTGACATTTTTAACCCATTAGGTCAACTGGGCCAAACCCCAAACACTTCCTTTACACTGCATCATGCATCTCCTGCACACAAATACCACACTCATACGCTTAAGCATTTTGCCGTATAAGGGTTAGCAGTGTTGAGCACCTTATAAGTTTTCAGCCCCTGTCAAGAAAAACATCACTTGTCATTTTATTGCACTTGAAGTGAAGTCTAAGAACCCTCTAGAGAGGGCAGACAGAGTCTGTAAAAATCTAATGAAGATACAAGAATAAATTGCAATGACAAGAAAATTATAGTGAATCACCAGTATTTAATAGATTCCTAAGTGCTAATTCTCTATAATGACCAGTTATAAATGAAACTTCTCTAAATTCCAGCAGCAGAATTCCAAGCCTAAAGGTAGCTTTTCAAACTTATGCAATTGTTCTTTTCAGCACTATTTTTTTTTCAAATGAGACTTACAGTCATTTCCAAGATCAGGTCTTCCATTAATTGTTTTGACTGGGTTTGTTGCAGGTAACATGTTACTTTTGTTTCCTGTGAAAGGATGTATGGACAAATGTCCCCAGGTTAGCTTTGCACAGTTGTAACAACAAAATACGAGTAAAACACCAGAAGATGTTTTATTACCTCTTGGATAGAGGCACACATAACCACAAGTAAAACCTTCAAAATACAAAGCACCTCAATTCATAAGAAAATATATATAGTCAAAAGAAGGTTGTAGATAACAAGAATCAAGCTTTTGAAATTCTACAGTATATATAAAACATTTTAAAAAATAGCCTAATAGGAAAGATTTCATCCCACACACAGAATGTCACCAATCATTATAATACAAAAATTTGCATTTTCGAATTAACTCAAAAGTCAAAGTGAAAGTCAACATCCAGTCAGGCACCTCAGCACAAATCTGAAGCCACACCTTTCTTATTAGTGAGAAAGTGGTTGGCGGCCCTGCATATGGCGGGGGGGTTGAAACTAGATGATCACTATGGTCCTTTTCAACCCAGGCCATTCTATGATTCTATGAAAAGGAATAAATAGGCATCTAACACATCAAGGGAATAACTTAGTTTTTTGAAACGGAAACATTTTTATTTCAAAATTACTGTTTAGAACAGAAGTCACTGCTCCATTGTATAAAAAAAAATTTTACAAAAAGGAAGGATCAAAACACATTATGTCACTGAGATTGAAACAAGACAGTTGGATTGATTTTACTGTTTTATTATTTATTCCAGATTTTGGTTTTCATTTCAGTATTGGGAAATACGAAAATTCAGACTTTCCTCATGCTAGTAGGTGACTGAGAGCATGGAACAACATTAACAACTGGAATCTGAGGACCCAGGAGCAATGTAATATAAAATCATCTCTGGGATTTCTATCATGTTTGTGTTTCGTTGTGAATCTGTGACACTGCTGCCAGTTATTCCTTGAATCCATTTTCTATTTACTTGCTCATCCTACAAATCTGACAGTTCTGCCAACTTAGGTGGTAACTGCTGCATTTGGTAGTTGTCTGCCGTCCCATTTCTTTACACTGTGATCTGCTGCCACACACTTAGAAAAACACCTACTGAACACCTGCAATCAGTTACACATGTACAGTAGGTCTCGAGGCAGATCTAAAAAGACCTATTAATTCTCTCATTCTTCCTTTTAAATTAAAAACTCGTTCTCAGATCTTCCTGTCACTTTCTGCTGTTTTCTCTTAATAGTCTAGATATGTTAGCAATGCATTAATCGTTCCCTACCTTTTTGCATTTTCATTAAAAGAGAACTATTCTGTAGGAAAACCTGTATTCCCTAGTAAAGGCAAAAGATCGCTCACTGAAATAAAGATGTTCTCCCTGTAGATGCAATACTTCATCTGTGTAAGCATTGGCAGGGATATTAATTACATACTCTGAATTTCTAAACATTTAATACTGTGATGACAGATGACTGAAGAAAGCACAAAGTGGGTACCAGAAATTTGTATAAAAACTAGAATGAAGACAGATTTACTTCACTAAGATTTCAACTATTAAACTGAGTCAGTAACCAGTATAGAAAATCATGTTTACTTGTTTTTTTCTCTTCATAAAAATCACTATTTCATCATAATTTAAGCTGATGCAATACAAATGAAATGCAGAAAACAGGACCTTGAAGTTATTTTTATTTGGAGCTCAAGTTGCCAATTGAAAACACCAGGAACCCCCAAAAAACATACATAAACTCTGAGGGTTTCCTCAAAGGCCCATGTCAGTTGTGAATATAATGAGGACAACCATTATCTTCAGATAAGATTCAAATAAACTCTTCCAATAAATACGGTATCCTTTTTTTGCCCTCAAGCACTTTCTGGTTTTAGTTCACATGAGCTGTAATCTTCTATAAGCAGCAAGAAAAAAAACTGCTGATGATTTCTTGTGGTAGTACCTTGCTACGAATCCATTAACTACCACCTAAAGACAATAAATAAAAATGCATGAACTTGACCAAAATCCAGCAGGAACCCTCACCAAGCCTTTATTGTGAGGGGAGGGACACCAGGGAGAAACAACACTTTAAAAGAAAGTACAGACAGCCTCTAGTTACCAGTGACACTTAACACAAAGGGGCAAGCAATGAGAGCTACTGGCATGGAAGCAGAGAGCAGAAAAGGCCCAGATGCTGAAGAGCATTCACTCTCCTCCTTTCCACTGAAATCAACAGGAATTGGAAAGTCTAAATCCTTCAGAGAATGTAGTTCTTAACACAAAGTACAAGGAAAAAGGCCACATTAAGCTGGTCTACATAAAGATGAGTTGAGTTTTTGTTTAGAAATTTTCTTTTACTTATGGATGTTTTTGTTTCTACTTAACAGTCCTAACAGCTTTCTCCTCAACAAATCCAAGATGCAACGGATTAGGATCTACATCGGATGCACTCAGAAGTAGCATGCACCCACAGAATTCAGGTACTACATGGTGGAACAGTAAAAGGTCTGTTAAATATAAACTCTTAAATTAGTGTTTAATTCAACCGTAATGTCAGATAGTTTTATCTTTCCATGAATCAGACAAGTCAGCTGATTCTAAAATATCCACTGTGTATCTTGATTATTCCCCATATTTAACTGTTAGCTTTTTGTTCTGAAAACATTTTCCTTTTCATTTATCTTGGCTACAGCTACATTAAGCAGCTTGATGGTTTTCCTTCTGTTTGGATTTCATATTGACACTGTTACCTTCCGTCTGGGGATACATTCAGCTTCATTAAACTTCTGCAGACCTGAAATTTTTCAGTAGCTTGTGTACTGTGACGATTTTTCACTCTTGGATCCACATTTAATGCTATTTGGAGCATAAGACCTTTAGAAGGTAATGCTTTGTGTTTATTCTTATCTTCTCTTTCCACCTAATATCAAAAGCAGCCAGCTGGGGATAGACGGTTTTCATATTTCATTTTCATCCGTCTGCAGTTCTCTCATTTGTAAATGAGATTAACATCTTCTTAATTAATTAATCAACACTCTTTCAGGCTTCAGAGCAATACAAATCACTGAGGTATGACCTCTTGAAAGCATTGTATTGAGCTGTATCTGCCACAGGGCTCAGTGCAGCACTAATCACAGGAATCACAAGGACCACTTACATGCAGCTTCTCTGCAGACAACAGCACATTGCTGTATAAAGAATGGCCAGTGGGCGAATCCCACTGAAACCGGTCATGCGGTAGAGTGTCATAGCAGCTGGCAATGCCTGCCCTGGCAGACGTTTGTACTTTAGAGGTTGAATGGCATTCATCCCCAATTTCACCTCAACTTGTCAACTGTGACTGATGCAAGAATTGCTCCCAATGCCAAGAAAGGAAGAGTATGAATACTGAGTTTAGTAACACTAACACTTGCTTCAAGACATTGACAATGTTAAGGTCTGGGAAAGAAGAATACAGATTCCAACAACTTGCACATACCTTTATGTATAAACTCTTTCTTAAAAATATTATAAAAGTTGTAAACTATACACCTACTCATATATCACGCATATAACATTTGGCAGACAATATCTGAAAGAGAATTCATTCCAGTGAAAGTAACGTATTTCACAGAGTTCTGCTTTCAAAAATTCCTCTACTCAAAAACCCTGCTTGAATGAGCAGAGTTTTAACACCAAGTTTTATATTTTCTGGCCATTGAATTTCTGTCTCTGACAACAGAAAAAGATGTGGTATCACCCCACTATGACACCATTAATTGTTTTGGGGTTTTTTTCACATGTGTTAATTCACTCTCAACTACCCCCAATCAACTCCAGCTGTAGTCAAAGGTTAATTAAAAGGGATTAGTGACTTTCTCGTTCACATGAAATCATTTAGTGTGAACGGCCAGGAAGAACAGTGACACCTGACAAAACACTTTAGGACTCAAAACTCTTAAAAGTAACCAGGACAGGTTTTTCAAAAACATTTTGACTGCAGTGATGACTAGTTATAACATGATTTTTTAAATCCTCTGGACTATGTTCTTTTCTAGGAAGTTAACTACCTTTAAAGATTCTTACTGCTTCCCCCACACTTTTCATAATAGTCTTTTCTCAAATGGTAAATAATAGAAATTAATGTTTCAACTTACGCTTCTCCTTTGCATTAGTTGCCTCGTAACTTAGAGATCTGACTTTTGTTTGATGAATTGGACAACAATAAACCCTGTCACAAGGCAACAAGTCACAGAAATTCACTTCAGGGATGCTGCTGATGGGCTGTGTGCTCTGAGAAATTGTGCTTTCCTCCTGCAATGCTAAAGGAAAAAAAAAAAAAAAAAAAAAGACAATTCTCACTAGTGCTGTGTGTCTATTGGCATTTTATAACAACACTGAAATTGAAAGCCTCTTACGTGTATGCAGACCAGCAGAGATACAGTACCTGCTGCAGTGGTAGAAGGAGAGAGCGGAACAGAACTTGAGGTACTGCTGATGAAGAAAAACAATTTGTTAAGAAAATGACAGAATGGTGGACCAAAACAGACTGGCCCACAATCTATTACTAATTCTAATTCACTAGCACTAATTTAACTACTTGCCTGTAAATCGGATGTTTTTCAAAAAGTCTGTCATGAATGCTAAGTAAATAGAGGGTCGATATTGTCAAAGCGCTGTAGAAAGAGAATTATTCTGTAGATTTACACCCATCTCTTATTTGACATAATATGAATTATACCTTAACAGCACCTTGTCCAAATGTAGTAATACAAGAGTTAACTATCTCATCACTTCCTCTCTACTGGAAAAAAAACTGACTGATTTTAATGTGGTTTAGATCAGATACTTGTATACAGCTAAATTCAACACAAAATATGGTCAGTTTTCTATTATAAATAGAATCACAACACCAGTTCAAAGTACTCAGTTCACAGAGAGATTGTAAGTCATAGGTTTTTGTACTGGAAACAGAAAATGGCATTCTCAAAAATCCAGGCCATATTTTCCTTTCAACAAGTCCAATGTCATAAGTTAAACTTTCAGAGTTATACGACTGCCCACCACACTGGGAGCAGCAAGCCCAGATTCATTTCACACAACAGAATCACTCTGTACATCAGAAATTGTACTTAGGCACAGAATGACTGCATAAAACATACAGAGTCTCACAAGTCCAGCTTTGGACCAGTAGCACAAGTCACCAAGACACATTCAAGGTGCACCATACATTGTGACATGGACAGAGATTAGTTGTGTGTGCAACGCATGAGTTTCTCACTTTTCTAAAATTATTTCAACTTTATAATATTACCAGGCATATTCACTGTTAATTTTAATACATAGTGTTCTTTGAGTAGGAAGAGTGAGAAGAAAAAAAAAATGCAGTCTTCTTTCTGATAAGTAGAAAGAGGAAGGGAGAAACAAGTCAACTTGTTGATAATTAATTGTTACCATAGTGCCATAATAGCAATCAAAGCTATTATAGTCACCCGGAAAATCCTTATGGAGCAAGACTCTTTCATTGCTGACAAACCAATCTAGAAAAAAAAAAAAAAAGTTTGGTTAATTTAAGTGGCACATAACCAAGGTAGTACTAGTAGATTAAGAAATACTACACTAGCCTGACTTTAAGTTAACTTAGTTTCTTTCACAGAAACCATACAATTCATCCTTATATAGAGGACAATTTCTAAAGAGAAAAATTTAATGAAAGGCTCCCTACAACTGTGAGTAGGCTTCACACAGTTGACAATCTGGGAACAAAAAACATTACACAGCAAGAAAGGATGGATAAAGTATTTCAAAATCAAATGAAGAACTCAACAAGCAGTGGCCACATCTAGAAGATGAGCAGCTTCCAGGATACACTCAGACCACGTTAAACGAGGGCTGGTATAAACACAGAAGAAAGGCGCTTTCCAAACAAGTGGGATGACCTTAGAGATATTGTAGCATTTGATTGTCATTATGGAATAAAAAACATGGCAAATGAGCATGAGTTCATTTTAAAGGACTCAGCAGTCTAGGAAGACTGTCTTGAAAAAGGTCAATAAATATTCCCTAACTCATTTCATCCCTGTGAAAAGGGGTCTCCTCACCCTATACCAGGATATGGGCAAGATGAAGTCATTCAGCAACAGCAATGACATCCTATCGAGGTCTTAACCACCTGAAAGACAGCATTATCCAGTACAAAACAGGAGATGCTAGCTGCAAACCATAGAGAAAGACTCATCCAAAGAAGAAAGCTGAGGAAGAATCATCACTGTGCAGACTTCCAAACTGAAACCAGAATTTCTGTGTAAGTCTGCACTGCACAATGTGAACGCACCTACAGACTCAACAATTCTCTCCTGTTGGTCTCCTCCTTCACACCACTACACACCATGGCTCCACTCTCATACACACAAAGTATATGCAAGAAGAAATGTCCATTACATATTTTCTATCTCAGTAAAGTCAGTGTTTAAGCTTCTAGCATGACACCAGATAATTCTGGCTAAGGAATTTGATTCTATATTTAGAAACATGAAAGCTTTCACCAATATTTCAGCACTTACAAAAACTCTCTCATAGGCATATTTCGTATATTGAATTTCACTCACCTTGTTGGATTTTTGCGGGACTGATTTTTTTGATGGCAAAGGACTAGTAACTCGACTATACCTGCTGTAAGAGACAAGATCTCTTTAACATTCAAATGCTTCAGAAACTAATAAAAGAGATATTTTCAATAGAGCATTAACGTCACTTGTTTTTGCAATTTTAACACTTAAAAAGAGAAAGGCAGAAGTGTCATCAGACCTATTTTCAAGAACAAAGGCCTCCAGTTAACTTATTCAGGTGAATGCTACTAAATGCTACATTTGATTTAAAAGATAACTTGGGGAAATGGTTTAGAAATAGGAAATTCTCATTACTTCCACTGAGGCACTAATGAAGATTCTTTCTTGCAGAAGAAGCTCTGCAGATTTCTCTTAGCAGCTTGCTTTATGCAATCGAAGCAATTACAAAAATGTCTGCAATTTAACAGCCATTTCAAATATTAATTTTGTCAGTAAGTTAAAAAATGTGAGAAATTTGCATTTTTTGCACAACTGAAATGCTGGAAATGAGCTGAACTCCACTGTCAAGCAAAATCAGTTTTCACTTCTACCACAGAGACCCCTTTAACAATTTCTGTGACAACTATCAGAGAACATCCCAGACAGAGGTACCTGACTTTGCTCTCTTCACTGACTGTTGACTTTAAACTGCTCATCCGTTTCAGCCTGGCCAGTTTCCTGTTCCACTGTTCCAGTTCTTCTATTCTGACTTCCAGATTGTTGGTTAGTTTACAAAGCTGCTTTACAGCACCAACATTCTCCATAAAGATCTGATCCTGAGAAGCAAAACAATGACAAAAGTAGATACAGTATATTCATCAGACGCAGCAAGCAGTAGTGAGTACAGAATTCACCCATGTAAGGATACATTGAATATTTAAAATGCAAACACAAGTTAATGTCACTGTAAATGAAATGCTCTTATGGCTACAAAACCTTTTTTTTTTTTGGTAGAATGTAAAAATGTTCAATTTGCAGTGAATTGAAAATGAAGACTTGCAGAAATATTTGATGATGCTAAAGGGCTTTGTAGACCAAGAACTCAACCTACATTTGACCCTCATAGTGTATTGAATTTTAAATCTTAACACTGTCACAACAGGCATCCGTAGTGCTGCAGCTGAACGTAGATTTCAGAATCCCTTAGCAAAATGTATATCTAGCCGTATACCTGCAGGATTGACTAACCTGGCTCAGACAAGCCAGAGTTTCTATCCATGTCGTACACATAACATCAATGACACAGGAATCAGTAAGACAGGGAAGGATCCAAACCAGAGGTCAAGCTCTGATGGCATGGTATTTTGTTCTCCCCTTCAACCTCTCCAGCCTCTTACAAGAGTACTGTAAATTCTAATATCATGATCAGCACCACAACTAACACAGTTCAGACATTCTCCATTTACCACATCTGAATATTTTACCCAGGAAAAGCCTTCTGTTCTTCTACCCCCTGCTTACAATCTAGGTATCAACCTGCTCCTGGAGATGCCCTCAGCACAGCCATCCAGGTAATAAGAATTTTATGCATTTCTAAGCCAAAAAAATGGTTTCTGATCCACTGCAGGAGCACGTAACCACTTATTTTCTTTACTGTGTTTGAAAGAACAGCTTTCTAATACTAATATACAACCAGACTGATGGCATTAAACTTTGGATGAAGCTATTACTGCAGTTAATGTTCCTAAGTGTTCCCATCTAGTCACGCAGAAGGTGAAAGCAGAGTTTTGCCTTTCACTTTGTAAATGCCACACACACCTTTCTTCTACAGGTGACTGCATTCCACAAAAACAGACAATATTTTGTATCAAGAGAACCAGAGCACAGGTAACAGTGGTAAGCTGCAAATTTCTCTACTGCCAGAAAACAGATTGTTTAACTACAAAGTGACTTCAAAACAACCTCCTGTGCCTAGAACTGTGAAATCATTTAAACGGTCACTTGTCCTCATGCCAATGATATGCAGCAGCTGCCCTTTCCATTCTCTTCAAATTATGCACAAATCACTTCTAGGTGAATTCAAGTAGCTGAGAAAATGGCTCATGTGGCAAAATGAAAGAATACTTTCTTTGGGAGAAAAGGATTGATGAGCATTTTACTGCCTCACTGATGACAAACTACTGAGCAGAGTGGGGTTGAGAAGAAAGATTCCTGTCCCAAAACAGCAAATTTCCACGCAGTTGGGACTTTTCTCTAGAAAGTAGCAGAGCCTGGTTCAAATGTGTAATGCAATCAATTAATTTTACAGAGTTCAACCATGCCAAACAGACAGGTAACTGACAAACAGACACAAACAAACCAGCCAATATCTTGCTTATCTGGAACTAAACTTGGAATGTGAGATAAAGTTCAAGGCCTCATCACCTGCCTAACTGGAAGCAAAGATAAGCAGCACTGTCCATTTACTACTCAAGGTGCTGAGCTATTCTGGAGTTGGGCGCTCCAGATATTTAAAGCAGATATTACACCTGAGACACCAGATGTTCCAAAGCTCTGAATTCAATATACATCTTAAGCTGCTAGACATAGATGTCTCCTGTCCCAAAGGTCACAGAACTGACATTCACATGCTCTGCCACAGGCATCAGGACAGAGGAGAAAGCACAGATTGCATTGCAGTCATTTACCTAACCGTATTAAACAGACAAAGTGCTTGTGAAGTGATCTCAGACCTAGCCAAGTAGTCAAGAAAAATCTCAGTAGTAAATAAGCCATTACTGTAACAAATCATTCCCGCTTGGGCCACATCCACGTCACCCTGTAGGGTACAGCAGGCTTTCCCCACTTGCTAGGTCACATCCCTGGAGCACACCCTGGCAAGTGTTGTCCAGAGACCTAAGCTACAGAGGAGAAAGGGAGAACAACAGGATCAAACAGTGCTGTGAGGTACTGTTACAGGCAGTATTTCGTGTGATATTTCAGCAAAGAGAGATGTTTCCGTTAGATCCATTTTTGTAGCATTTTTTCCACTAAATCAAAAGCTCAATTGACCAACCTAAAAGTTTTGTCAGAAAAAGACCTGACTACCGCAAAGCAGTGGGGAGGGAGGAAGAGAGGGGTTTAAAAATGTAGCTGCTGCCACAGCTGTCACACAGTGTAACAGGCAGGGCTAAAAGGCAAAACAAACCTGCTGATGCTATCTAACACCACTGCTCTTCTATGAGCACCTGGAAATCAGCTACGGGCTGGAACCCTGACCGAATACAGCAAATTTTCTGAAAGTCTCCTTTTCAACACTATCTCTAGAAAGCGCTCTTTCCACAGCTTTATTCAAAGTGTCTGATCCATGCTTCCTTTACATGGAATACAGCCTAGCAGATTTAACCCATGAATGTAACTTATCTGTAGCCTATCAAAAGAAGACAAGTTATTTGCAATATTTTTTATAGATACTTTCTCCAAGTTTTGTGGTGTAAATTTGTGTTTTGTATAGAATAATAAAATAATGCATTATCATCATGAATACAGGATCGTGTTCATTACATCATCCAGACAAAAAAGGGTTACCAATCTGTAAAACCTCCCTCTTCCCATTATCAACTGTAAGCGGGGAAAAAACTGTGAAGTGGTCCTTGACCTGCAGTGAACCCGTGTACAACAGAGCAGCTGCTCTGAGCAACGTTCTAGACAAGCGCTGTCTGCAGTCACGTGTGACTGGACTGTGTGACTGGCTGTCCCTCGCAGTCCTATTTCTACAGGAAAATTAGAGGAAGAGAGCACAGGACAATAGACTAAGGCATTGTTTCCAACCTATGAGCATGGTAATTACTTTGTGTGCCATAAAAATTTTATACTCCGTGATCTTGAAGCTATAGTAAGGAAGTGTTTATTTAACAAATAGAATGCCATCATTCCTTAATTCACTTCCAGAACATTTAATTAGCTTAAACACTTAAACACAAAAAAAAAATGTTTGGAGTCCCACTTGTTGGACCAATGCTTTGAAATCGCTATCCACCTTTATTCAGCAAAGTTAAGTTTTTCCTTTTCTCTTTTATTGCATGTTTGTTTATTATTATAACAAGATTTTAATGTAAATACTTTATTCACATTAAAAGATTCAGCCATTTACTAACACCTAGTGGTTCAGTTTTCCTCAACAATTTGCCAAACGCTATTTTTGTAAATACACGTGGAGGTCTGCAGCTTTGTATGAAGCATAGTGTGTGGTTATAGCTCCATATACAAAAGGAATAGTCTAAATACACACCTTCACTTTCTTTCTCAAGACCATACCTTGTCAACCATGAGGAAGTTTTCTATTTTTTCTCCATCATTACAAGCAACATCTCCAACTTCTCTAACGGCTTCAGGTAAAAGCTCCTTCACTTCCTGGGCTATTATTCCTATTCACAAGATAACAGAAATGCAAGTCAGGAAACACAGTGGCATACCATAAACCATGGTTGTGTGCTTTGAGTTGCCCGCTCTAAAAGCTGCAGGTGAGTCCAAACATGATTGAGAATTTCCGTGTGGTAGGAAAATCTAGGATTTCACTTTTTTTTTTTCTTTCATTCCACAAAAAACAAACAGAAAGCCTTATAAATCCCATTTCTCTGCAATAAGAGCAAAATTGTTTGTGATCACGTACTTCACTCTCATTAAACCACTGGAAAAATAAGCTCCCATATTTAAAAATTGAAACATAAGTTGGAAAATTACCCAAAATACTCAATTTTGTCATTTTCATATCACAAGAGAAACATAAAGTGTGCAATGGTAATATCCTAAGAAACGAGGATGAAACAGCAGGATGTTAAAAGGCACAACAGCACATTGAACAACAGTGGAAGTTAATGAAAAATGGGAACAGAGCTGACTGAATACCTGTTTCATGGGTATTTTTTATTCCCATAACAGATGCAAATTCAGGCTTGTAGTCATACTCCACCAGCCTCATCTGTGTTATTCTTTTCAACTGCTCATTCGTATCGACCTAGTTGAACAAATACCAAATTGAAACACAAAGAATGTCATGGCATCTAGGACTCCACTGAGATAGCAACAAGCCCAACATGGCCACTTGGCCAATCTTCAAGTCAAAAAATATGGACAATCTTCCCATTCCCCATTAGCAGAGTGCTATTTATATTTGCGTTGCCAGTTACCCTTCAGTCTGATAACTCCTATTTACACAGATATCCCCAGCTTCTATAGTTACCCTCTTCCAAAGCCCATAGGTGATGGTTCTACAGAGAACAGCAGTACAGCCGATTTCTTCAGAAAATCACACCTAAAGAAGCTGCTTCATGTGTCAGAACAATGATCCACACGTGTGCTGCGGTGCAAACATAAATGCCCTAAATACTCCACAGCCCTCACCTCCCGGATATTCTGTTTTGCTCGGCTGTCAGATGGATGCATGACTCTGCCCATAACTTTTGCATTTCCACAGACAACCAGTGCTTCGTCTGGTGCATCTGTGTTAATTCCTACTCGACCATGATAGACTATCGTCTCTGGAACATGTCCTCGCTGCCACAGTCCATCACTGTCATTCTCAAACTGCCCTGGGTTAGATGCCTGGAAGAAAAATTACGTTTAAAGGTATACTACAGCATAGATGTACTATTGCTTATTCCATTAGAAATTCAGGAAAAATGAAATGCAAAATCTTTAATATTTAAATTGTATTCAAGAGCTTTTCTAACACACCAACAGAAAGAAACAGAGTGGAGTCACTTCTAAGTGTTTCTGCTCACACAGCATTGACCTCATTGCTTTTTTCCCTTGAATTCTACTTTATTACCACCTTAGGCTAAATTATGAATGTCCAAAGCTTTCCAAATTTTAACCTTGACATTATGCCACATAATCATTCTTTATTTACCATCAAATTTCATCTGAAGCTGGAAGTCGGAAAAGAGGAAACAAGGCAGAGAATAAAAGTTTGGGATTTTTTTGGTTTTTTTGTTATATGCTTTGACCATATCAGCTTCTTTCCTTTGCATGCTGTTTCACAAACCTCTACAACATGTACTGAAACACTGTGCTGAAGAGATCAGAGGTGATTGTGGCTTGCATTCACAGGTCCTGTTCTCCTAAAGTAGATGCTCCAAACCATAAATGGCACATATTGTAAGTTTCTAGAACGAACTCTTGAAAACAAGTGAAAAAAAAAGCCGCCCAACTACATTACCTAAATATTAAATTACTAATTTAATTGTAAACAATTTGTGGAAAGAATTAATTTTGCTCTCTGTTTACACAATACCTATTAGAGTAGAGCCTTGTCCCACAGTATAAATATTAAAAGAAGGAGCACGGGAGGAAGCAGGAAGAGGCATTGAGACTCCTCCACCCCACCCCTTTCTTCTTTTTTTTTTAACAATCATCAAAACGTCTGCTGGGGAGACATGACCATGGAGGAGGTTAGGTTTTGTAGAGCTGATGTTTACTTTTCAGGCCCATTCTATTTCCTGCAACCATTTTGCAGCAATGTCACACAGACAACCATCTCAGCACAACTGAAGAAATGGAAAACTGTGGCACAGGGGGAGGAAAGGCATCCAAACTACACCCCGGGGCTGTAGCTTGAGGTACACTTTTGGCGGCAGAACCAGAGTAAGCAGCCCGCTTCCCATTACACATCTCCACCTGCCAGCCCTCAGTTCTGGCGATACTCCAACATAGACAACGATGGAGGAACCAAACTGACTTAAAATTAACCAAGCACAAAATTTTTAACACAGACCAGTCCCCCTTCCTGTTCATTGCAGCACTAGCATGGCCGAGGAGGAGCAGGAGATCAGGAACAAGAAGTCTGATAGGAACAGAAATTAGTCAAGCTTTATTCATTCAGTTCTGCCTCAAAATGAAGTATCCAACAAACTATGACCCAGGAAATACTTGTCTCTTTGTGGGCATTTCCACAATAAAACACATGCAAAAAAATTAAGTCACTAAATCAAAACTCTTTTGACATTCTGAGGAGCTTAAGTCTTACTAATATGCCTTAAAAATGATATGGAATAATGAGATTTTTTTCATTTATTTGTGGTTTTGGACTGGTTGAAAACACTGCACAATGAAATGGGCAGGAGGAAAATCACTTTCTAATAGTAATTTCTCCAAGTCACAGCTATCAAATGAATTTTGCTTTTATCCAGCAACTGAGACACTGAAGCATAAACTACGTTCAAAACCTGTTTGCTATGTTCCAGAGACCTATGAAGTCTAAAAATAGCAGTTCCTGAAGAGGTCACCATGTGGAAAAACAAATAATTACTCCTGTTTAGTTATCCAAATGTCATTTTAACTGAGAGATCACAAATAAACATATTAATAAATTCTCTAAAATCCTCTGTAATGTTTAAAATTTACTCATATTAGAAATTGCATGTCAAGGAAACATGGTATTTCAAAGAACTCCAAAAACAACGGAGTGTGTATAATTAGAAAGGGCATTTGGTTTCAACAATTAATTTTGTTAATTTTTTTTTTTTTTACTTTGAATTCAGGCTCTAAAATTTGAGTCTGAACAAAAATGTGATCACAATAGAAAGTCTGCACTCATTTAAAGAAGCCAGGTTTTCACAAGGCTTTGCTATCCGTAATGCATGGTGCTGTGCACTTACCACCATTTGTCAAAATTAGAGCATGATCTGATACACCTGATAACCACTACTCAGCTGGTAGTTTTGTTATGTTAGGTTTGAGCGTATAAAGGGCCAGAGCACGAGCTGCTTTCTCTCACAGTGCATTTGTACATCTTTGCCACTTTAAGGTAACCAGTGGCTGGCTCCCTGTACCCTGTCACTGAGGCCCTGTCAGACATCTAGAAAATTATTTTTTTTTTCTTTCCAGTTTTCCTGTTGACATTTTCACCACTTGAAATCACAGCCTCTTGAGCCTTCTGCTTTTTTGCCTTCTTTTTCTTTGTCTGAAAGAGTGGCTTGGTTTGCAAAATCTCATTCCCTGGATTCCTATTAAAAAGCTGTCTCACACACATCAAAGGAGCTCTCTTCATTGAAATTTCAAAATAGTCTAACATTTTAAATGGTAGAAAAATGTAGATTTCTAAATCTTACATAAAAAAATATAGATCTTATAAGGAAGGTGACAACAATCCCAAGGATGAGTCAAACGTGAAAATTCAAAGGCTTTCCCAAATTAGTATAGATACAATATTTGTAAAACTGCTCGATGCAGAAAGAGAAATCCAGACAAAACGCAGTATTGTGGAAATTAATGGACAGAAAAGGAAGAGAACTAAATATATAGGAACGATACAAACACAATGCTTCAGTGTCCTGAAATAAAAGAACCCACAGCAATGGCCAGCGTGACACAACTTCTCAGCAGAGCAGAAAACTTCTGAACTCCAAACACTGCATTCAAAGCCCTTTCGCAGCTCCACCCAGAAAGGAGCTCTCAGCCACAGTGCCCTCCAAAAACCTCACTGTAACTTCAGGAAGAGGGTTTATGGCATAAGAGGACACAATGTTATGGCCCAGACGAAAAAGGAGCCAGGACTGAAACTGTCTGAAAGCCCTTCTCTTCCTTTGGCAGCCCCTGTGCAACAACACACGCACTGGAGGGTTTGCACCTTGGCTCTCTTCGAAACCAAATGCTAAACCAGGCTGTCACCACAAGCCTAGGCAGACAACGTGCCACCAAAAAGGACCCAAGCAATGGCCTACAAAAACTGATGCAAGGACTAAAAGCTGTTGACAGCCTTCACCTTTCTTCAGGAGCCCTTTCCCAGCCCACTAGAGCTCTTGGTCTTATTTGAATCTAAACAAAACGCTGAATCTATTCCTCACCGTAAGCCAAGGACCAGAAAGATGCCATGCAAATAAGTAGCAGCTCCTTGATTGACCCACAGGAAAATGTTCACTGGACCGCAACCTTCCAGAGGCCCTCACCATCCTTTGCAGCTGCACCATATGGCACCTATGCATTTCCTACCTTTCTAAACCCTAAACAGAATCTTCACCCTAGAAACAACCATAACCCTAGACTATGCCAAGTTCAAATGTTAACTACCAGCTATCGGTCACACAAAAAGGGGTCAGGACTGAAAGCTTTTGGCAGTCTTCACTTTCTCTTGGCAGTCCCCTTGCAACCCCACTCGTGTTGGAGCTCTGTGCTTTCTCTCTCTCCTGATCCTAACCCTCCACAGCTCCTGCTAAAACAGAGCTCTGGCTTTTTTCTTTCTTCCAAGTCTAACACTAACTGTAGGCTAAAGCTGAGTACCAAAAAGAAAACTTTATGTGGATTGGGGGACTGAAAATAATGGTCATGAGGAAGAGACACCAATTCTTCCTTCTTCTATTTTGAAACCTGTATTACAACCACCAAATGAAGACCTGGGACCCTGTGGAAACACACTGTAAAGGGGCAGCTATGGGTCTTAATCTTTCTAGAGCTGCTTGACCTTCTTTCGTTGCATTTTTTTCCTTCTCATCCTCCTTTGAAAATGAAGCATCTAGCCAATGAAAGCCATTACCAAATTCCTGGCAAGTGCAGGAAATTGTTTTACCTCAAAGAAAAAACAATCTTGAAAAATCAATGTATTTGTATTAGAATTCACAACAAGCTTTCCTTTTAAATTCTTATATAGCTCTACTTTTAACATTTTAAAATCCTGGTAATTAAAAGATAACAAAATACTCATACAATATACAACTATAATCTTTTTTCTTCAATCCTTTTGAGTCAATGGTAATTTTTATGCCCAAGAATCAACCCCCCATAGTCTCCTGGGAATATCAAAGCAGTAAATACTTTTCACACAAAAGCAATATAAATTTCTACCTACCCTCACAATGATCTTTTCAGAGACACTTGCAGACAGTAGATAGAATTGGTCCTGAGAGACAGCATACAGTCCAACTACCAGCATGAAGTATCTAATTTGAAATGGATTTAATCAAGACAATAATTGAAGTAATGTCTTTTCACAGAAAGAAAATTAAATGTTTTTAATACAACTGCTATTATTGATACATAAAAAGATAGCCAGAATGGATTTTTAAAAAATATTTGTTACAATATGAAAGAAAAAATATTGCCTTCACTCTCAAGCAATAAACTCTTTCAATCCCCACAATCGCTGAAAATGAACAAAGATTACAGTAATTTTGAAAAATTTAAGTAAAGAAGACTCAAAGATGAAGACCCTTCCTTCCTCAGAAGAAAATTATCATTATTTGGATTTTTGGCTTCCTGATTTCATCAGGCATCCTTCTTTTCCTGAAAAAAATCTTTAACTATGAGAATGAAGTCTTTTCTTCTATTCTCATATCAATTTGTGACTCTAGAAGAGAGGCCTTTAAGCAGATACCAAGTTATCACAGAATTTGACCAAAAAAATCACAGATTTGGCAACGCTAAGATTTTTCACAAACATCAGCTCCATTCTAAAGCAGACCTCCTCTTTTCCACTTCACACACACACAGGCCAGCTAGTTACAGCAATACCTCTGGTCAGGATTAGGTTTCCCCTTTTTTCTCATGTTATTTGCTGTTGTTTCACTGAAATGCAACCTTCCCAGTGTTACTTTAGTTACCTGGTCCCCTGGCAGATCAACTCTAAAATAGAAAAGGAAACAAGATCAGGGAAATAAGCATTTAGAGATCTACCTGGCTCAAGCCAGATTTCTTCAAACTCATTAAAACAGTTATGAGAAAAACTGACAAAAAAACCCAGAACCCCCAAAAAAATGCAGTAACCCTCCTTTATAAAAAATGCATTAAAACCACAATTACTATGTCAAGGAGATAAACAGGATAAAGCACCAGCAGTAGGAAACTGCTTTTAGTAATAGGAGTCTTGTGTTTCTTGGTCTGTTTGTACAGTCCTGAACATAATAAAACCCCATGTGCTACGTATGATGGGTATTTGTTGCTTGCCAAGCTTAACACTGCTTATGATTGGATCTAAATCTCCACGTTAAAAGAAATACATTTTACTGCTTCTCCTTTTTTTTTCACCTGCACTGAATTTGTATGTCTGCAAGTATAAAATATACACCTGAATCTCAAATACATAGTGGCACTGCTCCTGTAAGTGATAAATAATATGAATAAAGAGTTTGCATGGAGAAACCAGTCCACCAAACAGTCATCCATGAAACAGTTTACACACACACCCAGAATCTATTGTCAGTATGCAAAAGGAAGAAAAATGCCATGACAGAAGTAATTTAGTAAAAAATGACCTCTTCTCCCAAACTCAAAGTGCATTTTTGCAGATTATATATTGCAGCCTTTATCCCAGCACTGTCCTTTCAATCTTGACACTGTCCTATCTTTTTTCTGGTTTAAGGTTTATTTAATTATTTATGGTAAACAGAACAGTTCCAACAGAAGACACTTATACCAGAAGAACAAACATCGATTCTGCCAGTGAGTTAAGATGCAGAAGAATGGCAGAGGGTTCCGGGGAGAAGCTGCACATACGTTTCTAGCTGAGGCACTTCCCCTTAAAAGCACCGCAAATACACCTTGTGCCCATGTAAAACAGGAACATTACTTACATTTTTTAAGATGGGACCATACAGCTCCCAACACCACACAACAGTGTTGCTAGCTGAAGATAAATATTCTGGGTAGGCATACTTAACACATTTGTAAAGCTGATGAAAATTTCCTTAATGAAGAGTTACCAGGTCTATATTACTACTGTGATTCTATGTGCGCACCACAACTACTTCACATTTCAGACCAATCACCTACTGAAATAAAATGGAATAGTTTTCTCAAAATTCTTACTTAACAGGATGGAAAGTTTTTTTGCTTCGATCTGACTGAGACTGTTCAATAGCAATTGTTTGATTTGGAGCTTCCACCTAAAAAGAAAAAAAATTCTAAATTACAAGAATATTAAATTTTCAAACACATAACACTTGAAATAGAAATTAATAGGCAAATTGTGTCTGAAACTGTGAAATCTCTCTCATTCATCATGGAACTACATAGAAATTATCACAGGAATTAACTCCTGATTAATTGACACCTAATGGCGAGTCTGAAGACCCACCCAAATCTTTCTGTGGATGTCATTTGAAAAAAAAAAAAAAATATTTCCAAAGAAAAATTGCCTTCTTAATCTAGACTGTTATTGGTTCATTCTATCCCAAAGCATAAACGCAAATATTTAACCCATGCAAGGTAGTTCCATAAGTTATTTTAATGTAAATTTCTGTGCCTTTCTAGATTGGTACCAAGCAGCACTTTGCTTCAGATAGGGAACAGATGACCGTAATATTCACCAATTTCTTCTGCAGCAGAATACATTAAGCAAAACTGGTAGTAACTGCCTTGTAAAACAGCTACATGGATTTTTTTTTAAATCACTGAATTTTGGTGGTAAGTCAAAAACCTGGTAAAATCTTTCAGAAAGATTAAAATTTCTTACTACTTCTGTATATGCAAGCTTGTGGACCCATATTGACTGGCAAGAATTTGGTTCTTAAAATAGAAAAGGAAAGCCTGGCAAGAAGAAATGGGGAAATTTTGTTGGTTTTCTACACACAAAGTGTTCAGGAAAAACAGATTTTATTGTTTTTCTTTGCTTTGTGAATTTATTTTTTCAACACATCTTTTTGACCAACGGGTAGACTGGCCACATACACACCAGCTGACAGCCCTTCACTGCCCACAAAGGGAATAAAACTTCAGCCAAAAAGAGAGAAGTCAGTGAAACCATGACAAACAGACAAATGTTGTCTTTCAGCATATATCAGCACAAGCATCCATAAAACATATTTGTTGCAATACAGTTCCACACAGAAGTTACTAGTAACTTAAAAGACTTCTCTTTTGTCTGTTCATGATCAAAAATTACTAAGAAGAGTTAATTTCAACCATTTACCTCATTCTATGGATAATCACATACTAACTAATTAATAGTCACAAAGAAGATAAATACTTGCCTTTATTCCAAAAGCTTTCAAGTAAAACTTTTCTATTGGTTTCCCCCCTAGCTGAGTTTTGACATATTTTGGATGTCCAGTGATTCTAATATGGACAGTGATTTGGAAATGATTCTTCTTCTGACACACAAAAGCATCATCTGTTACTGAAAAATTAAATCCTTTATCTGTGACAATGTGATATCCTATAGCGGGTCTACAAAAACAAGAAGAAAGAATAGCAAATTTAAGTCCAGGCATATTTGACTGACATCTTGAGTTCCTATTTTTTACATGGTTTGAAAATACATCTGATTCTTACTGACATAATGGGAGCTGAAATACCTCTTTACCAGTTCTACCAGTATTTTCTTCTTCGCTTATTAGAGGTATAAAAATGAAAATGCATATAAAATGTACTCTTATTCTAATCTGACACATGAAATGTTTGGAAGCCAGAGGTGGAAAAGCTTACATTAAACCTCACTTAAAAGTCTGCTATAAAGGAACTCTGTGCACCTACAAGCACAACCAAACCCTTTAGTGTATGCAAGCATTCGTTACAACATTGCTATAAAAAAATAGAGGTGAATGAGCACTGCAAACCACAACATGCTAATAAGCCAGCAACACTCCCTAGTTTCTTCCTGAATTCACATACCAAGTGCTTCTGCAGAAGCTGCTGGGATTCAAAAAAGGCTTTAGTCGAGCTAGGAGAAAAGTTATCAATACTGACCCTCTGGCCAGATGACTATAAAACTCTCTTTCATAATGTTGCCCATCCTACCCCAACTAACGAAACCCTCTTCTATTTATTCAAAAGGCTAATTTGTCACCCAAAGAGTATTCTGTCCTCATGATTCACAGTAAAGAAAAAGGTATCAAAAGAGCCAGTGAACTCACCATCTCAGCAATGCTTCCAGTCCTCTAATTTAAATCATGGAAAATTCTGAAATAATAGGACTACATGGCAAGGTTCTCTTATATGGACATAGGCTTTTCCTGCTAATGAAAGTTTGATAATGATGTTCTCATCTGACGCTACCGAGAACCTCTCATTACCACAATTACTGAAGATGGCTTTTCAGAACTTCAGTGAAACATACAGACTTTATTATTTTTTTATAAATTATGAACAAAAGATCCCTTTCAAACAATCATCGATTATCTGGGACAAGGAATAAAGAGAAAACCACTTTATAACTACTTCAAAACTACTAAGTCATATGTTAATTCATATTTAAAATTATAATGAAGTGTCTACCATCTCCTCAAACCATCATTATTAAAGAAGCAAAACTTCTTCAGTTTCTTCCTACATCTGGCAATTCTTTTATTTAGTAGGAGATGGGTGTATTTCATAGTAGGGAAGGGAGTAATTTTTCAGATTTAGGCGTAAAGCACGTTCATTAGCTGATATTCTTAAAACAATTTCAGAGTATTTGCTTACATACAGGCAAGCAGATTGAGAAGCAGAAGTACAAATTTCCATTTCTCCAAGCTGAATTGTTTGGAAGAAAGACTCCCAAAGAGGAATTTAATGTTTAAATTAAAATAGGCCATTTAACAGTAATTAATACCAAATACATATTTTGATCTAATTGCACAAAGAATGGTCAGTCTTACAGTAAACTTGAAAGTCCTACAGTAAACTTGGAAGAACTTTTAGGTAGCACGGAATATATATCCCTGTCACACAAGCATCCTACTAGAAATACACTTCAAATTCCTCTTTCTATTCAGAATTTGAGTCTTCAGACAGCATCTTTGGAACCGAGTCCCACCAATCACAATATTAATGGGGCAATGGGCTAAGAAAGTGCCAAGCAGACACAATGCAGGGTACAATTAATGGTAGAGTAACCTTTTCTAATGAATCTACCTCAGCTAACAGCATTTTATTGTGAAAATGAAATAATCAAAAGGTTAAAACAGTGGATGAATAAAATGGAAAAAAATAATTAACCTGAGAAATGCCCTTAAAGTGGGCACAGCAATTTCGAGGTACAGAATCAATCCATCTACACTGAGCAGTGATAAGCACATGACTCTTTTGAGGCTAGCAGAATGCATGATCACAACTCAAAAAAATCTGTGCACTATGCCATAATCACAGTGCACCTTGGAACAAAGGCACTGCCGTTGACCTCGCTTAAAACTAACACTGACTTCCTCTGCAAATATTATCTCAATCCCCTTCCACAGTAATGGTAACAGTGTGTGTATTTGGATGTTTTAATGCTCAGCATCGCATTGTCTTTGTTGACACAAGCCGCCAAGAAATGTGAGTCTGGAACTTCAATTTCAGGCGTATGGGAACCAACAAGTAATTGGGTAGTGGCAGGAGAGCGATCTCCCACCATCAGCTTACAGCTCAAATGTAGCCATCGTCTGAAAGCATAACAGGAGTTGGAAGCCACTTACTTCCATTTAGAGTGACAATTCACACCACAAACACAGCTGGAGGTTTCTTGGCCCATCCAGCTCCCAAGAAGTAGCAAGGTGTGGACACTGAGCTGTCTGCTCTCTTGTCATGTCAGTATCTTAGGAGAAGGGTTGCACAGGGCACAGTAAGACGTGTACTGCCCCTACCACGCTGTGCACAAACAGGGAATGTCAGTGTCCAGCAATACACTCCAAACTCCCATGAGAGCTTTTAGCAGGTTGGGCTAGAGGAACACCAAAATTTATTATGTTATTTAAGTCCTGTGGAGACAGTGACAAATTGTTTGCACCAAACCTGGAGAACGGACCAGATGCTGCAGAAGGGTTTCTGTTAAAAGGGATCATTCAATAAATACTAGAATGGAGAAAGCTAGGGATGTAGAGTGAACTTGGAATGACCTTTCCCAGATCATGTGGCCAAAAAAACCAATTTACAGTTCTGATTTATACAGGAAAACTCTAAGTCTTTAATTAAACAGTTGCATGCCATACATATATGTCTATAGTTATTAAGATTTGGGTTATATGAGCACAGAAGTAATACAGGTATCTTCTATTTCCATTTTTCTTTAATGTTTTAGGCCATTAGAGGGAAAGGTGCCATATGCTCAGTAATTACCTGCCCCAGTGTGCTTGACAAAATAAACAAAAACTAACAAGTATCTTAAGTTAAACTGTTTGGGTTTGTTTTTGTTTTTTTTTTGCCCCTAGATTGCTGAAGGGAAATCAGAAAACCTGTCAAGAATTTCAACCAATGTTTGAAGTTCTGCTTATCTGATACACCTGTAGGTTCAAATTCCAGCATGCCTGCTATACCTCCTTCTCCAGTCTTATTTTTAGTAAGAACAAGAGATTCCAAATATAGAATTTATTCCTACAAAACTACAATACCAGCAAAAAAAGAAAAACCCAAGGAACCACTTTTTACAAGTGCAAACATCCGTGCTTACAGTTTTTCATAATTAGAGTTAAATAAGCTGTTCCACTGAGAAGTTTGGTATGGTTGCCATGTTAGAGCTTGACAGCATTTTTCCAAAGCTGCATTCTGTCCATCGTTGTCATACTCTTGCACTTCAGCAGCACAGTCCTTAACAGTTGCTGTAAGGAGATAGCGACAATTCAGTTATTACTTTTGTGACTAGGCAAAAATCCTGCAAAAACATTTTCAATAAATACATTTACATATATATACATACATACAAAGCACAAATATATTGCATATATATTTAAATCGGGTTGTCCTTTGCAGTTATTCCAAAAGACTTATGTTTGCCCTAGCAAATAAATTTTTCAGCTTTCCTGATTTGAAAAATGCTACCCAAGTAGAACTTCCTAATTTTATTTTCTCCGAAAGGATGGATAGTTTCCTCGGGGAGGGCAGGGCAGGGGGGAGGAAAAGTAAGCATTCTACTGTAAGTGTGCAACACCGCAAGAAGCAATTAAGCAAAACAATTACAGATGTTTCCCATTCTCTCTACTATACATTTAAACTGAATATACTCCAACTCACTGCAACAGGCACGTCATCCTAGAGCAGGAGGCAGTTTTCCAATGGCAAGCACATGCACCACTGCATCTGGTTGACTGGCTAATGCTTTCTGACTATACATTATAGTATTCTGAGATAGACAGGGTCAACCACAATTCTCTGAGATATTATACATTTTAGGAAGACAAAGGAGAATGTAATAAAAGAGACAGATAAATGGAGCACAGTAAGGACGGAAGAAAATATATTATTGAGCATGCAAGCTAAGATCTGTCCACAGTCAGTGTCAGCACAGTAATTATTTCGGGCCCAAGCTTAATTCACAATTTCCCACTTTTCACATACAGCAGAGTGAAAATATTAAAAAAATAACCCCAGTAAATAAATTCACACGTCATTTCTAAATGATCCCCATGCCATTTTTAACAATGGCTACGTTCTTTTTCCAATAGCATGGTATCAGTGAGATCTGATTAACAGTGGCTCCCCAGGAAAGCATATTTCAAAGCTGTGTCTTTAAGTATCAAAAACAGCAACAGCAATTTTAGGTACAGAAGCTTCTGCTTGCCCTCTCTTTCCAGCAGCAGCAGGCTTAGAGGATACCAAGGAAAAGTAACATACTAAATCCAGTTGCTACTCATTAAAAGTGTTCTAAAAGATTTATTTAATGCTGAAAAATAACTTACTCTGAAGAAATAACAAGCAGCTCTCAGATTTCCACTAAAAGACAAGGGTGAAATTCCTCAGCTAAACAGTTCATTACAAACTGTTCATTTGCAGAGAGCCTCACACTTCCCAGAAGCTGATCCATTTCTGTACATGCCTAATAAGCTTTTCTGTATCAACTGGTATAAGCTTAGCATTTTTTCCTTAATGAAACAATAAACCAAATCAATTTGGGGAAGGGGTGTGGAGGAACACACTGCTTTTACCAAGCTTGCACATGGATACACTTTGTAGCAAAAATACGGAGTTTAGATGATAAAGGGAAAATGCAATCTGTTCGCTTATCCACCACATTAATTCCCAGTTAAGCTGACCCAAGACGGTTTCTCTGCCCAGTCAATTTAGCACCAAGCAAAGTCAGCAGAGTATGGTATCATTTATGTACTGCAGGTTCACACGTGGAGAAGGGCAGAAGATTTTGTCCAGAGAGTCCTCAGGAAACATCAACCTCTAACACTTCTCTCTTTGACAAATATAAATACGTCGTGGTTTTCAAAAACACTGAAAAGGTAAATTCCTCTGAACTTGATAGTAGAGTACCAGTACCTTTTCAGAGACAGCAGGAGCTGTGCTCTTAAAATATTTACTTGTCTATGGTATAAAACATCAAATTTCATCTTCACACAGTTGCTTACCTTGTGTGGAGTCCTGAGACTGGACTGGAGAATCAGGGACATCTCCCAGTAATTGTGAGAGCTTCCTTTTTTTGCCTGCCGCTGCAGAAGTACTTTTTTAAAAAAAACACCTTGCATTACTCATTTATAAGTTTGAATACAGATATTACAGAATCATAACAAGAGAACACCCAGGTATCTGATTCTAACTGTATTGTCACCCAAATTCTGATTTGCCAGGGTGTGGAGACTGCTGTTGGCTTTTTAAAACTGAATAACGCATTTTTTCCTTCCAAAACATAGATTAGTTTATTTTTTATTTCATATGAATAGAGAAGTGGATCTCTTTTTAAAAATTTACACAGTGCATAAGCAGCAGGGTTTTATTGTTTCCTGACATTTGCATTAAAATCACAACTTTATCTTGAATAACTGTGCTGCACCAAGCGTGAACTCACTTTCTTTCTTACACAGAAAACACTAGGTGCAGTTAACCTAATGCGTTAATGAAGAGATCTCAAGGGGCAATTCCTGGGTAACAATTTTCCCCTTTCCCAGAAAATAAGATTTCAGAGAAATGCTCCTTTGTGTAAAGGGCAAAAAACTTATTCCAAAGTTTTGATATTATAAAATGCAAACTAGAATATCCTAACAGATGGTTACTCCTTCTGGATGGGGGAAAAAGCAAGACAAACTCTAGGTCTCAATCAGGCCCTGTAGGTATTCAAACTAAGGTGCAAACACGAGTAGAAGAAAAACTTGTCCACCACATTAATTGGTTGGTTTTTTGAGGTGTTTTTTTTTCTGGGTTTGTTCAAAAGTTCCACATTTGGTCAAGAAGTATTTTATATTTTAAGTTCCAATAACCAAAGCACCCTCCTCCACCCCCCCCAAAAAAAAAAAATTATTTCAACTAACTGGCTCCTTCTACTGGAAAACAAAACAACAAAGAAAACAAACAGCTCCACTGAGAAATTCCTTCACCCACATCTAACATGTAATTGAGCTCTGTACAGAAGAGGAGACAGAGACAGAGCATCTGCAAACCCAGGACTAACACTGATGAATTCACATTTCTTTCCCAAGAACCAGAGAGGTTCCCCTCTGACAGTCAATTCATTCTTTCTACGTATCATGGTTGGATGCTCGGACTAGCCCATGTATTTTAAATAACTAAGCATCCACAACATGTTGGTGGGTGAATATGGCAGACGGTATATGAATACCATTTCACTTGTTTACATAGATACGACAATTTTTTTTCTTTCATGCCACCTGCCAGAACACTTACAAGATCCTTGCACAGTCCCTGCAATAGGTATTGTAAAACACCTGAATATTTTTATAATCCACTTATGAAACACCTGTTGATCCCACTTTAGCCTTCTAACATTTTAAAAACTGAAATTCACTCCTTTTTCCAGTCTGAACGTAAACGAAGATGTTTAAAGAACCCTAAACCACAAGTGTCTCAAAAATGTCTGAACACTGCCATCCTGTGGAAAACCCCACACCCACAAGGATTTTACAC
>WKFP01013354.1:28404-51746 GCA_011057875.1 Pterocles orientalis | reverse complement strand
GCAGCAGGGTTTTATTGTTTCCTGACATTTGCATTAAAATCACAACTTTATCTTGAATAACTGTGCTGCACCAAGCGTGAACTCACTTTCTTTCTTACACAGAAAACACTAGGTGCAGTTAACCTAGTGCGTTAATGAAGAGATCTCAAGGGGCAATTCCTGGGTAACAATTTTCCCCTTTCCCAGAAAATAAGATTTCAGAGAAATGCTCCTTTGTGTAAAGGGCAAAAAACTTATTCCAAAGTTTTGATATTATAAAATGCAAACTAGAATATCCTAACAGATGGTCACTCCTTCTGGATGGGAGAAAAAACAAGACAAACACTAGGTCTCAATCAGGCCCTGTAGGTATTCAAACTAAGGTGCAAACACGAGTAGAAGAAAAACCTGCCCACCACATTAATTGGTTGGGTTTTTTTGGGGTTTTTTTCTGGGTTTGTTCAAAAGTTCCACATTTGGTCAAGAAGTATTTTGTATTTTAAGTTCCAATAACCAAAGCACCCTCCTCCCCCCCCCAAAAAAAAAAAATTATTTCAACTAACTGGCTCCTTCTACTGGAAAACAAAACAACAAAGAAAACAAACAGCTCCACTGAGAAATTCCTTCACCCACATCTAACGTGTAATTGAGCTCTGTACAGAAGAGGAGACAGAGCATCTGCAAACCCAGGACTAACACTGATGAGTTCACATTTCTTTCCCAAGAACCAGAGAGGTTCCCCTCTGACATGCACCAGTCAATTCATTCTTTCTACGTATCACGGTTGGATGCTCGGACTAGCCCATGTATTTTAAATAACTAAGCATCCACAACATGTTGGTGGGTGAATATGGCAGACGGTATATGAATAGCATTTCACTTGTTTACATAGATACGACAATTTTTTTTCTTTCATGCCACCTGCCAGAACACTTACAAGATCCTTGCACAGTCCCTGCAATAGGTATTGTAAAACACCTGAATATTTTTATAATCCACTTATGAAACACCTGTTGATCCCGCTTTAGCCTTCTAACATTTTAAAAACTGAAATTCACTCCTTTTTCCAGTCTGAACGTAAACGAAGATGTTTAAAGAACCCTAAACCACAAGTGTCTCAAAAATGTCTGAACACTGCCATCCTGTGGAAAACCCCACACCCACAAGGATTTTACACTAGTCTTAAACCACATCTTCTACCAGCTCTACTTTTTTTTGCATCTGTCTCCTCCTTTGCATAAAAGCTATATCATTTACCCAGAAATCTGAGATGCATTTGGCTGAAAGTATGAATAATTAAAATCCAAACAGCTCGAGGATGTAGAATTATTCCAAGGAGTCACAGCATTTCCTGTCTTCAGACAGCAGCCTTGGGGGATGGTGCAGGGATGCCCACTGGCACTGGGGTCAGAGTAAGTCTCCATGAACCTGCAGGGAAGCTTGCTGGGTGCCACAGCAGATGGGCATGGGAGAGGAGGCTGCAGCCCACTGGGCCATGTAGTGTCATACCATGGGGCTGCAAGAAGTAAACAGACAAGAAAGTAATGAGAAGGAAGAGGAGCCAGAGACCTTCCTACGAGCTTGGGAGAAACCAAATTCACGTGACCTACTCTGGAGCTGTGGCGGAGAACACAGTTCTGATCCAGAGTCCGGTGGAGAGTCTGGCAACTGGCTTTGCCTAGGGATGAAAAAAAAGATATTAACTCCTACTAAGAGGAGACATGGAGGACAACCACAAGGCAATGCTGAAAGCAGATGGAGGCAGACCACCAGCTTAGTGGTCTTACAAGGGTCTTCAAGAAGCACTGCTCACCATGGTTGCTGCCCCTTCTCACAGGAGCAATGTCACTTAAACTTCATCAGACCATCTCCTATGGCCCTCCACTTCTCCCCCATGCAGGGAGACCCCATCCCTACCAGCTCTTGGCCAAACTCCCCTCCACAACCCTTTGACTTCAATCTTCCTTCCTTCCCACAAGCCGTTCTTCAGTTACCTCCGGGCACACCAGCAACTCTGAATACACAGAGTTCACAAGGGCTTCAAACCCATTCTCTCTAGACTACGGGCTACAGTTCTGTAGCATCTTCACCAGCTAGCTGATTTCTTAAGAGCAGAGTTTGGCCAAAGCACCCTCAGTCCCTCTCAAATGTTAGCAGGTCCCATTTCAGCACCTTGCTCTCCACCAGAGGCACCCCAAGTGTAGAGGGAAGCAGGAGCTGCCGCACTCGTGGGAAGAGCATTTGCTCAGTTTGAAACAAGAGCTCATCAAAAAGATCCAGAAGCTTAAGGTGGGGTTTTGAATGGGTGACAAGCTGCCTTCCGTCCTTTCAGTCCCACACAATCTTCCAGTTCCATTTGGAAAAACATAGTGGGGGACTAATAATTAATATATCCTATGCCTAAATTACAAAATAATTGAAAAAAAAGAGTGCTAAACAGGACCATCCCAACAGCTCCCCCAAAGAAAAGCTTCAAAAAACAAAACAAAAAACCCCACCCTAATCCCTCACAGAAGACAAAACATTTAGCCATGTTTTAACCCAAACACCATTGCTGATGGATATTTTATAGCACCTGAGTTTATCACTGGGAAGAATCTTGATGCATTCACGAAACCTGACTTAAGAATAAATTGCAAAGGTGCACCGGGCAGGCTCTGGGCAGCAGGGGCCACGCTTCACACTGTGGCTGTGCTGCAGCCACGATCTGCCTGCTGCCGTCCCCGCTGGCTCTGCCCTGCTGCCAGCAACCCCGAGCCCACCAGAAGCAGAAGCACTCACTTTTAATTGAGCCTCAGAAAGACAGGGGGAAGGAAGGATGTTTTCCCAAGTGTTTAATTCTTTATATTCTCTTTTTCTCTATGCACAAGCCAGTGATCAAAAGTTTGTGCTAACTGGTAACAAAAATTTTTTTAGTCTCGGCTCTCTTGCCCACATCAAAGGGTGCTCCCCAAGTGCAGACCCCTGCCGCACCCCATGTGGAACCACCGTCCAGCGGCTTCTGTGTCACCTGCCATGAAAACGCCTGCTGAGCAACACCGCACTGTGCAAATTCAGGCAGAGCTGGGCAGCTTTCCTCTGTGTAGAGGTACATAAGCAAGGATGAGGGCTATTGACAATCAGCACGGCACAGGAGGAACACCCTTGGCATCCTGGCGAGGCAAGGTCCCAGCATGGCACAGCACCTTCAGTCCTCTTGTGGGAGCATTGCAGGGAGCAGGCGCAGAGGCACACGGACGATGACCATATGGGAAGGCAGTTAGCTCAGACAGTCATTAGGAGAGCCAGAGACTGGGGGCCTGACAGGGAAATCCTGGCTAGGAACCAAGAAATTCCACGTGATCCACAGCCACCTCCTTGCTAAACCCCATAGCCAAGCAGGAGAGATTTATGGTTTAACACCTCTCTCTGCTAGGAGAGGTCACCGTCGAAAGCCAAACAACGTCAGTGTGCTCTGTGACTTTCAGTGCCCACAGTTTTTTGTTACTGAAAGAAGTCGATCTCTGGAAACACCACCTCTCCTGATTCCTTTCTAAATAACTTCAAGGACACTGCTCCGCACAAGAACAGGCCAGTCTGTATTTTAATGTCCAGCTTTCTCCTGATTGTCAGTCAGGAAGTGAATGTTTCCTTGTCTGCAGCTGACACTAGGAGCTTTGCTTTCAACTTGTCTCCAGCAGCTCAGCCCATTCACATGCTTGAGGTTTGAAAGAAGGTCCTTGATTATTTATTCTTCAGTACATACACTTGATTATATTGTATTATATCTCCCTGTCATACTTTTACACTTAGAGTGTTTCTCCTATCAGACAGTGTGTAAAGGATTATGCTCTCAGGGCAAGACCTAGGACTACACCATAGTTTAAGCTACACCCAGTCCTTCATGAGTAGCTCACAGCAACAAGCAGATGTTCCCACACTATGTAGCAAAACCACTTCATTCCTTTTGCATCGAAAATAGGAGCATCCTAAGCCACCAGCAGACTGCTACAGAGAGGCTATGCTTCTGTCTCCAGTCAGAGGCCACAGGTCTTGTCACGTCTCCTACTTTATCTCAAGCTTTTCATGATGGTGCTTTCAAAGCAGCTTAAGGGAGAGAAAATCCTATGCCATCTTGCTGCCATTTAAAGGAACTACAGAGGGTTCCTCTATTACATTAAGAACAGACACAGGTTTGAGAAATGGACTCTTAACCCTTTCAGGTAATCCTGTGAATTGAATCCTGTGAAGCACTACCTGAAAGACAAGTACTTAAGATACACATTAGGCTAAAATGCTTGAGCAGATAAAGGATGACAGACATTAGTGAGCCACACCTCCTTTACTAAGGCCCTGTCTTCTGACAGAAGTTGAGTACAATAAAATTGCTAAAAGGGACACCCTCATATTCAGAAAACGTGTTCCCCCGTACACAGCAAATATTTTCAAGCATTAATGGAAAATTTCCATTATCTGATTTTCATCCAACTGTTTCTAATTCAGATTTTGTATTTCTGAGTTTGAATAGTGTGAGAGAGAACAGTTTTGGTTTTGGTCACAGCCTATGAGTTTTGACACGTTCTCGTGTACTTCATAATGGTATCACTCCTGGTTTTCTAATGTACCACATCCACAACCCTGCATTCTGGGTTAGCTTCAACTACACAATTACTCTTAAAGAATAAATTTAAAAAATCCACATTAGAATAATCTTCAACTTCCTTCAAAACAATTTTTCTGACGCTTTTAAATGCTGTGTCTACTGCTCTAAATGTTTTCAACTTTGAATACAGTAGAGAATTAGTAAACATTTTATTTTTTTTTCTGTGGGATACTTAACCCATAGCTCCTGAATTCCAAATGTGCCTTGCAAAATTTAAAAAGATACATCCACAGAAGTCTAAAACTTTCCTTCTACACACTCAATTTATTATACATCAGTCTCACTTATATCACTTATTCTAGCATTTATAGGAATATTAAAGTAACAGCTTTGCATTTAATGCCACAATTAGCATAACAGTTGTGAATTATCCCACACTTCATTATTGCTCATTCTGTTGAGCTAAAAGACCACATTTCCATTACTGTCTGTAATTCATTTTTCCAAGTCTTCTTATACAACTTCAAATAACAATATCAAGAGAGCCACAATCCTCTTGAAATTTAGGTTTCAGGTCTGACTTTTGCATTCAGATTTTATCACAGCACTAATGAAAAGAGAATTTAAGAGATATTGCTGTAATACTTACAAAGTTCCAAACTCTACATCATTGCTGATGAATTCTTCCAACATACTTGTATCCACCATGGGATTCTCCAAGGCTCCACGGACATCTTGCCCTAAAAATTAAAAATGTCAAAAAGACAGAAATTACAAGAGTGGAATTTGGAGAGAATCAATCATCAGTACTTCAGAGTAAGTAATGCTGCCTACTCTTCTGAAATCTGTCCTGTCACGTCCCCCTGCTCTCGTGAGACCCCACCTGGAGTCCTGCGTTCAGCTCTGGGGCCCTCAAAATAAGGAGGACATGAACCTGTTGGAATGAACCCAGAAAAGGGCCACAAGGATGACCAGAGGACTGGGTCACCTCCCATATGAAGACAGGCCGAAAGAATTGGGGCTGTTCAGCCTGGAGAAGAGAAGGCTCCAAGGAGACCTAATAGCAGCCTTCCAGTACTTAAAGAGGGCTACAGGAGAGATGGGGAGGCACTCTTGATCAGGGAGTGTAGGGACAGGACGAGGATTAATGGTTTTAAGCTCAATGAGCGTAGATTTAGACTAGACATTAGGAAGAAATCTTTACTGTGAGGGTGGTGAGACACTGGAACAGGTTGCCCAGGGAAGCTACGGATGCCCCATCCCTGGAGGTGTTCAAGGCCAGGCTGGATGAGGCTTTGAGCAACCTGGGCTAGTGGAGGGTGTCCCGGCCCATGGCAGGGGGGTTGGAACTAGATGATCTTTAAGGTCCTTTCCAACCCTAACCATTCTGTGATTCTATGTGTAACAGATGGGTTACGCTTCTGGTTTAGTCACTCTGGAAGAAATTTTAACAGTAAACGCAGAGTTAAAGAGGATATGCGGGGGAAGATGAGGATGACAGAGCAGCTCCCAGCAAACAGCAGTTCATGGGTGGCATTAAGGCTTCGCTGTATAACCACAGCAAGAGGATGAAGGGCCCCAGTCTGCAACTGGAAAAAAGGGGTTTTGAAGATAACTTCATACTCTTTTATTAAGAAAGCAAAAATAAAACTTCAGAAATGTTACAGGGATTGGTGGATTCCTTTTATTCCCCCTGAAAAAAAAACAGCCCACTAACATGTTACACATACTAATAAATAGAAAGGTTCAGTACTTTGTCCTTTGTTGCTTGGTAACTAAAGGCTATAAACAGATTTTATGATTATAAAGTCTCCAGAATTAATTACAACTTTTGTAGAAAGTCATCCGGAACTCTCTAAAAAAGCCAAACAAGCAGAACCACTTTGTAGGCTCCCCACCTCACCAGCAAGCCTTCCATAAACACAGGTGTGGCCAGTCAGAAAGCAAACAAGATAAGGGCCTTGACGTTTCTGCTCCCTGCAGGGAGGAACAGGAGCTCTGTGTGGCTCTGTCCCACCACCACACAAGACGAGATGGACCAGCCTGTACATCCAGAGGTGTGTGGCTCAGCCCCAAGTGGCTGACACCAACCATTTCTCCTCAGCTCTGCAGCAGAGTGGGAGAACACAAAAGGTTAATCACTGGCATCGAGCACAGGAGCAGTGACTGCCTTTGGTGCTTTTACTGTCTTCTCACTCTACTAGCATCAGAGGTATGCCTAGTAAGAAGTCATCCTATTAAATTTCTTCTGTTCTTTTCCTGATGTCTGTCTGACATGGCTCCTTTCTAATCCAGTGTTTAGACATTACTTAACTGCAAGCAGCATCTAAAAATCCACTTCCACCACCTTGCACAGGAATTTCCTTATGTCTATACATAAATTCACATTGCTAATAAACAATTCCTGAATTGCTTTGTGATCTCAGATTAATCTAGGCATCGTTTGCTTATCGCTGCTGCAGGTTTGATTTTGGCTGCCTTTCACTGTGCAATAACAAGTCACAGGTGTGCTATTGATAGATCCTCGCATCCCAGTGTAGTGGCATTGTATACAAACCCCTCCTCCACACATCAGAGAAGAACAGATTCAATAGGTGCAGTGTACTTACTTGCCTCAGCAAAATTCTAACATGAAAGTCTTCCAAGCAGCAACAAAGCACTTTGCAAAACCAGCTTGAGAGCACAAAAGAGCCCAGCTTTCCTTAGCAGCCTTCCTCAGACTTGTTGGATTCTTACCTTTTCATTCACATCTGAATTTAGTATTCGAATCTCAAACACTTCTCCTTTTGCTAACATAGTCCATAGAAAAATTATTCAATTACCTTCTCCTCCTTTTACCCACCTGTTCCTCCTGTTCAAATTGCCTAGCCCTCATGCAGAATGATATAATTCTGTTATTAACATGAGGCCAGAGGTCAGATAGAAAGTGTTTTTCCTGTAACAAACAAAAAATTCCTTATTTTGACCAAGGTCAGAGACAAGCTCTTTTGAAGTACAGCTATGAAACAGACAAGGACAGGGCCTTTAATATGGGCATCCCACAGTCCAGAGATTAGCTCTGTTGCTAAGTGATGACAACAGCAATATGTATCACTCCCTCTTAATCTCTCCACTTTGCATAAACAGTTAAATGGGTAGAAGGAGAAGAAAGGAATAACTAATTCGGTGCTGGGAGAGTAAGGAAGTGCACGAGGAAGACAGGCCACCTCTAATGAAGTTCGCAACACAGGTGCATGGAAGAGCCAGTACATTCGGCTGCCCTGTAGAACATTATTCTTTCTGAAGGTCAGTGGCATCACGTGCTTGCATTGGCATCTATTCCAGCAGAGGAGGAGCTGTTGGATCATATGGAAATTTATTTAGAATGGTGGCATCCACTTCACAGGCACTTGATCACAGTAAGTACTTAATGGATATTTACCCGTAGTATGCAAGCCAGTTGCTGACCTGGACGCTAGGTAACTGCAAGAGCAGAGAACTGGGTGCGTGCAGGTGGACAAGCCCTGCTGAGAGGCCCGTGAACACACAGAGCAGTGTGCCTGGCTAAGAGCTGCTGGAGGATATGTGGAGTCAGCTGCCTTATCAGCTTGGGGATCTCCACTCCCTGTCCACACTCCATGCTGCAATGTGCCCAGACATCTTTGGGAAGAGTCTGCACTGGGTGACATCTTCAACTTCAGAGTCCCTGTGCAGAGGATTGACAGCTATCCAAGAAACCGATAAAGATGAAAGGCCGAGACAGTACAGTGGTTAGGGTTTCCTACACAGTTGTTTGCAGAACAGAGACTGCAGTCATAGGCAGCATGAGACTATTTTTTTCATTTCTTCATAGACTTGATATTCTGTTGTTCTGTCCCCTTCCATCTGAAGCCTAAAACCTCTCAGTTCTACCCCTGGCTTCTGTTTCCCTGTCCATTCTTGCCTAGTCTGTTCCTATTCCCAGCCCCAGGCCCCCGAGGAGTAATCTGAACCCCAGCCTCCAGATCTGGCAGTTGCTTGCTTCACATACCTCTTTTTGACAGACATCCCTTTCCTGCAGCCACAAGGCTCTCGTGACCTGGCTCCTGAACTTCACTCTATAGTCCTGTAGCCAACAGTCTCAATCCCAGAATAATCTGCCTTGATTAATTCTCCCAGCACTTCCATGTAGTGCCTTACATATGTCTGCATTTCAATCAATTGCCTCCTTTTCTGTATTATCTAAATGCAAAGTGAAGGACGGGGGACACAGAACCAGAAACTCCTTGCAGCAAGTTTTACGTCTTTAACAGAGGAGTTATTTCAGAGAAAGTCACATGCAGTCGTGAATTTGGTATGAACCACAGCCATCATTTTGCAAATCAGTACCCAATGTTAAGGTGCTCTTTCTGCAAACATAAATTCAGTCCACAACCAATAAAATATTCTCTCAAACATTTTATATGGACTAAAAATCGTACTAAACTGATCCTTTCCTGACATTAAAAGAGGATGCCAGGAGGTTCCCAGCCAAGTCCAGCTATTTGTAGTAAGATCTGTGTGAAAACATGAGCTATTCTATACAGGACACAATCCTTAAATAACTGCTTGAGGTGTGAAAATGGCACACAGAACATGGTCAGAGCTCCTTAACACCTGCTTGCTGAAAGGACAAATTAATTATGTTTGCTACAAACCCTTGCAACTTGAGGGAAATGCTCCTGCTTGAGAATTATTAACTGATTTTCATCGGAAGATACTTCACCATCGAGGCCCAACAGGCCTCAACACCTGACAGGCTCCACTGTACAGGATCAGTGAAAATCCCAGCTGGACTTCATGGACTTACACTGTGCTAAGTCTTCCTTAGGGTGCTGATAGTTCATAAATTTCTTCCACGCTAAAGGACTCCAAGTACTGGTTGCAGCAGCAGCAGACAGGAAAGTGTTAAGGGCAGAACAGCCGTAGCTGGGAGACCTGCAGCCAGACAGGTCGCAGTTTGTGGTTATTCAATAGCAGGAAGACCTCCAACACTACAACTGGTCAGGAGTGGGCTTGAGTCAAGGTAGATGTTTTTTCCCCAAAGCAACATTTGCCAGAGAAACAAATCTTATCATTAATATTTTCCATTTCTCATTTTGTCTTTTACCCTGTTTCAATCTCACATCCTTAAGATGGCAATAGACACCTTTGGGTTTTAAGTGTTTTGTGTTTAATGGCATGTTTGTTCTGTGGCATAACTTATTTACCAAGAGCTTTAAACTATATTCTGTATTATTCATGCAGGATACAGAGAGGCTGTGATTCCACCAAGAGACTTCTTTAGATGACAAAGAGCACTGAGACCAAACACACACATTTCAGACACCTCAGAGTACCTCCCAACAACAACAACAACAGAGAAGACTGAATTTAACAGTGTAACTCCACTGGCCTTCCTTGGGTTTCTCAAACCGTTGATAACATCAGCAAGAAGATTGCCGGAAGGTCTGAGCTTCCCTAAATAGATAGTTACCGATTAAAAGTCCAAACATTTTAATTACAAAGTATTAATTTCAACAGAAATCATAGGAAAAAAATGTTGGAAGATGAAATCTCTGGTTTGTGGGACAGAAAAAAAGACAAGAACTGCCCGGAACAGCCACACCACACAAGAAAAGTCGTTGTACTTGAATGAGAAAAAGCCAAGGTCAAATCCCAGAGCCATATCTAATCTAAAAAGTCTATTTACTATTGAAAGGAGCGACCAACAGAAAAACAAACATCACATTATCTCATTTCAGGCTGTCCCCTCTCAATATTGTAAATGTGAGTTTATCTTACTAATGACTGTCAAAACAAATATGCACTATAAGGAACTAAAGCAACGGGGAAAATGGGGTCCTTTTTGCTCATAAAATTTAAATAATCTTACAAAACAGATCTATAAATGTGCTTAGCTGCCAGATGATGCATTTTGAAGCCAAAACTGAATTACTGACGAAGCAGAGAGACTTCCTTAGTGGCGGCATTCTCCGCTTGGTATTGCAGGACTCAGCTCTTTTATATCCTTGAAAGACAATGTTCTAATGCTGTTATGACTAATCTCGGAGGCAACCAAGTTAGAACTAGGAGTTTAGTGCTCTGGCCTCATGAGGTGGCATTATAAAGCCAACCCACAAGCCGCAGTGCTAAGCTGGAGAGAGGCCATCAGTTAAAGTTGGCCTTGCATTCAGTGAAGCTAACCCCTGCTTGAGAATAATTCAAACACAGCTTTTCATCAGCTTGTTCCCTTTTCAGATTTACCTGTGGTTTAACAGCAAGAGGATATTAGCTACTACATGCTAAACGAACGATTTGCTCTTGCATCCTTGAGACATATCTCATCTCAGTGTCCAGATAATGAGATTCAGCCATCTAACAGAATCCCTGCACACTGCAGTGTTAGCAGACCTTTCTAGCACTACACAGCAGAACCACGTATTACTTAAAGAACATAACCTCTCAAGATGTTTCATTTTTCCTGCAATTAAATGGAATCAACAGGGCTTCTCCCCCTCATGCTGGCCCAGAGATACGTTCTACCAAACTACCTTCTAAAAAGAGTTAAATTAATAACTCTAAAATTATAACTGTAATTCCATTTAAAGAGCTCATACAGCTCTGAGATATCGTCTACCATCACAAAGTATCATTGTCACAAAAACCAACAGAAGCTAACCCATACTCCCTAGAGAGTCCTGTTTTCCAAGTCAGTTCCTACAAATTTTTCCAATGGAGTTAAATAATCCACGTCTAACACTATTTTTATTATTTACCAGCTATACAGTGCAGAACTTGAACAAATAGCTTGATAAAAACAAAAATTACACTGCTGAGAGCAAAGCCAAGAAAGTTTGTTAGCTTTTAATCTCCATGACTTAAAGTGAACTTAACATGGTATGAATTCCCTAACATCCATAAAAGACACATTTGCTGACTAGGAGCCCTACACTGTGAGTCAATAATTTACATTTCCTGGCTTAAATAAATTTTCTTGATCAGTGCTGGAGAATCTTTAACTTCCTAGTTTGAAATCAAAATTCAAAAGTTAAGAGTTGTCACCTCTCACTGAGGCCAACACAGTGCCAGGGGGGAAAAAAAAAATCACTTATTTAGCACAACGGAAATTAAATGCAGGGAAACAATAATTCTTCATGTTACCTAAAACAGGAAAGGTAGTTTTCCAAGTTACTTTGACATCAGTATCACACGAACAATACCTGCGCAGGTAATAGAAAGAAAACAAATACAGAAAGAGAAGCTTGGAATTGAAAGATTAACATTGAAAAAAAAATGCAAAGTAAAAACTAGAGCAAAGAAAATAGTAAAAAATGAGAAAAGATGTACACAAGCCTTTGAACAGCCATTTTGCCTCACATTATAGTGGGGTGTGAGAAATGCAGTTTGATTATGGAATGTATTAGAAAGTAAATTTTGTGGTAAGAGAAAGGTAAGAGACTAACGGGACCTGCTTGAATGTGAAATATCTTTGGGAAAAAGGCAAAAGAACAGATTCCAGCCAAAAGACAAAAGAAAAAAAAAGTTTAACTTCTCAGAAAGATCCCAAGGATACTGTCACAATTAACATTTTACCAATTATGATCAGGCCATTTCAGAAGAATGACGCCACCAGAAAGAAAACCCTCTTTAACCTGACATGGTATGATAAAGCAGGGAGGGAGCTCTCTAACCTTATGAAAATCACTAAGGTTTCAGAAGTGATAAATTACAAGGAGATTTCAGACACTTCCCACTTTTCTTCTTCCTGGCAATTACTACAGCGGCACTGCAGGCTCTGCCAGGTCCACCTTCCCTTTGGTCTTCTGGCCAAAGTACAAAGAAAAGGCACTGCAGTGTGTCTGTAACAGATGTACTATTTCATCCTGGTATCACCTTACGTGACAGCTTTGTGTCAACAGAGCTCTGGGTTTCAGGGCTTTTTTTCTTCCTCCTTTTCTTCTTCAGTTAACACCAAACAATTACTGTATTTTTTGCTGCCACCAAAAATTGTTAAGACACTTAAAACTAGACTCTTACCTTCAAAGAACTGCTGCAGGGCCTCATTTTCTCCCACCACATCCATGAAAAGCCAGTAGACGTGTTTTGCTTTCCTACTGCTTGAAGAGTCCCACTGAGAAAAATGCACCGTTTCTCTTCCAGATGATTATGAACGTGCCAAGGAACAAATCATGTTTTTGTCGGAGGTTTCAACGACTTTGTCCCAGCCAATTTCATTCCTTCATAAGTAGGGGCAGGGCTGTATTTAAGCTCTGCTACACGTAAAGGAGAATCTGACAAGGCTTTTGAGGCAAGACGAAGGTGATGTGCATTCTTCCGTTCAGTATGTCTAATGTTCACGCTTTAAGGACCTTTGGTCCCAGTACTAACCATAATTACACATGCGCAAAAAATGCAGCAATAAAAAAATACTTATCTTGTCTCTGTACTTTCACGAAGGTGATGTAATTAATACTACTGGTGAAAACAAGAGTAGTAAAAAATGCAAGAGCAAAGCCGTAACTGGTTGCACCATATCCCATTTACACAGCTGAGCGCCAGACTATCCAACTGCTCTGAAAAAATTATATCTCAAAGCAGTTTGATTACAGGGAAGCAGAACTTCTCCATTATTATCAACAAAACTAAATTACAGATTAACCTGTTTGTCTACAGTAACACAGAAAAATATCTGTGAAAACTGAACATGGAACAAAGGTATTTTAAGGTTGGTAGGAAACCCTGTCTCACTTTCTTTAAGTTGATCTTTGTACACTGAAAAATTGCCCCTGTTCTGTCACCCCTAAGGAAACAGGAGAAAAATACTCAGACATTTTGAGTAGGCAACTTTAAGAGCCATTTGGTTATCAACAAAAGCTTCAATTAAGAAGTCTGGAATAAAACCATTTTCTGAAGTTACATTCACCAGGCAAGTAACTGTTGCACAATTTTGAGGAGCCCAGACACTCAGGGTGACACAGGTTTCTCATGAGAGGCAGATTATAATACAAATACAGAAAATAATTTTGGGGAGGGGACTTGAAGACAGTATTTACAAGATATTGTTGTAATCAAGCCAAATGGTCATTAGCACTCATACACTGGGTACATCTTTATAGTCCCTAGCACAAGAAAAATCACCTCAGCATAATATACTTTAGATGCTGTTTATGTCTTGACACTATCGGGTACAGAAAGGACTACTTCTTTGCTTGAATAAGCAATATTTGTAAAGGATTATTAAATCAGCATAGCAGCACCTACCGGCTATAATTTAACTACTGTTAGCTAATGCTGGAAACAGTTCCATCTCATTGTGTAAACTAAGGATTAACAACCATTTAAGAAACATTTATGAGCCCAACATAAAACATAATACCAACAAACACTGTTTTTTTTTCCCAGAATGAGTAAAAACAGACTTCCTTGGCATTGTTGAAATAATAAACAAGCTTTTAACAATTTAAAGTGAAATTGTTACAGGTCTCGGTAGTAGGATCTAGTACCCACTGATAGGAGATTGATAAAAATATTTCATCAGTACTGAAATAGCCTAAGGTGGGCACACTCCATTACTAGTAAAATATTTAGGTTCAGTTGTGTGGTTTAATCTTAACATTGAAATGCCTGATTAAAGCCAATGCTTGCAAAGTGTTTACAGGCACATATATGTGCAACACAAGTATGGTATTAAATTTCACTGCTCATTCTATTTACTTTTGTGAAAACAGCCTTATTTTTGTTGTGCACTGAACAAATCTGTATCCACTCAGATGCTTCTTGTTGAAGAACCAACTATATAAACTTGCCTTTACTCCTATGTTTCTCACTTTACCTGCCACTGTTTTAATCTTTTCTGTAATTGACAAATGGCCCTTATGATCAAGACCTAGTGTTTTTCCAAAAGGGCTTTCACATAGCAAGTCTACTACATAGCCACAACTATGGCCCTTGTAACCTAATCAACTGTCTGCTTTCAGCTTAGACTATGCCCAGGGAAAGAGCAACACCTGAAGTGCAAAAGTAGCACTTGAACAGAAAAAGCACCTTCCTTAAGAAGCCATGATCCTTTTTGGGGTTCTCTTTGGAACAAATTGTGTGTGTGAAGAAACTGCTAACAGTACAGGGAAATTATCATCACCATGTTAAAGAAATCACATAATGGATATTTTCCAGCTTCAAGGGCAGCTGTGGGAAATCAATGTATAAAACACTGAAAACTGTAAACCACCCCCCCCCCAAAAAAAGGAGAAAAAAATAATTTGCAGGAATGAAAAAATTCCAATGAAAGAAAATTAGGAGTGAGAAGAAAGTTTTTAGCAGTGAGATAGGGATCAGGAAAGGTTTCTAACCGAAGAGTGAACAAGGTGATTTTATTGGTCCTTGATGTTTGAAAAGCACTCTAGAGAGAAGACACCCTGATTTATTATGCTGTTGACTCTTCATTATATATGTTTCTCTTCTTACATTGTTTTAAAAAAGAAAAATATAGGAAAGCAAGTTTTTCTGTCTGTTAACTGTATTGGCATACATGCATAAAGAGTACATACGTGTACCTAAACACCACAAAGAAGAAAACGTCAGGCATTTAATCCCTCTTCATAAAATCATCTCACTTTTACATTTTAGAATGACTTATCAGGGAAGTTCACATAATGCTTCATTACAAAGAACAGAAGACAGACACTGCTTCAGACTAACACTTTAATCAGAAGTTTTGTTTTTAAATGTAAATTACAATCACTAAGACACCTGCAAGTGCTTACCACATTTGTTCAACTAAGTATTATACGTATGCATATACAGCATAGGTCAGTTTAAAACAATCACAGTACTTCTTAGTGCAATCTGCAAAAGGAGAAAGATCTTGGACCCACTTTGTGGAAATAAATATCAAATGACAAAAAAAGATTCAGCAATTTTAGTTATGTCTATCCAATGAAGTTCATGCATGCGCAAAAGTAAAAAGATTTAGAGCTCTTCCTTGTAATAGCCGAGTTTTGCTAGTGACATCTCTCTTCGCAGCTGCATAACTTCCCAGAACATCTGATCCACTAAAAAAAAGACAGAAATATCATTAAACTTATTGAATTCATATTTTATTTCCACTGATGTATACAGGCTGCCTCACTGTACCTCAGTTTAGGGGAACTTCAGAATTAAAAAACAGCTAGTAAAACCCGAATTAACATGTGTGAGGGCTCTTTGTGCTTGGTTGTGACAAAATTTGTTAAAATACTTATTTTGAAAATTCTAAATGATGGTCCTTTAAAAAAATCCCCAAATTTTAGATTATTTCTTTTTAAATAGCGAAACAAAAATACATCGCTACTTCTTGTCAGCTTCAGTTAACTGCTGTTTCTCACTTTAAATACCCTACCCTTTGACTCATTTTCTGTAAAACTAAAAGACAAGAAGAAAAAAGCAGAACTTGTTGGATAAGAATTGTTTCATCACAGAATCTGTAATTTCGTCATACAGTCTCTCTATCACCTCAGGTGATTTCTAATCTTCAGGTTAGAAATGGAAACAAAACTACTGAGCTCCTGAAATTTGGAAACATCAGAAGAGATAATTATAGACGAGGTAGATCAAAGTGGGGCTAATTCTAGCCAAAATCTTGATTAAGCAAATCCACACATACTCCAAGACTGGAAGAATGAAAAGCACAGACACCCATACATGTTACAATACTGTTTTACTCCACTTTCAAAAATGCAACTCAAGTAAAAAAAGAAATACATTTTAAAAGCAGAAGCAATTTTTTTTAAATTGAGACAAGGCTAATGATACTTTTTCTGCTATCTGCACTTAGCAAATACAGGAGCCTAAATGATAAGGTCTGTTTCAAAAAAAACCTTGGACTGAAGGCTGTTGAGCAATATTCTTTGCCCTGGACAGAAAATACAATTAAATTAATCATGTACAGTTTAACACAATCAAATCATAATAATTTTCTTTTACGGTGATAAACAGGCAAAATAGTCTTGTAAATGAAAATCATTAACTACAACTCCAACACACAATGTATTTTTAAATTCCAAAATCAAGTAACTAGGCGTACATTTTCATAGCCATCTTCTTCTATGTGGACACACTGAAACAGAATAGCAGGGTTAAGCAAATTTCCGAATTACTGTGCAGATACTTGAACTGTGCAGGCAGTTGTTGGATACGCTATTCTGACAGGAACAAAGTGACTGGGTAACAATGGTGGGGAAAAGACCCCAGTCTGAAGTAAGGGCAGTAAAAAAACACATTTCCCTTTTGAGGTAGGGGGTAATCAAGCCTCACATTTGTAACTAGAGCCCTAATCAAAACACTTTGCCATACCACAGCAATGACCGAGACCTCATTTCTCAGATAAATTATTACAGTATGGTTTCCTGTTTATTTTTTTACAATTTAACGCAAAATATTGTCATTCTTGACAGTTGTCCCCGAAAGATACTCTGACAAGAAGGGCTGTCTGAATTCTCCATGCATGAAATGAGAAGATGCACCAAAACACCAAGTGAAAGAAGAAAAAAATGGCCCAGATCAAAATAAACTGAAGGATTTTGTTCTAAAATATCTCCATATTCTGTGAAAGACTAGATTTTTGAATATAGTGTGGAAAACCTGACTAAAACCTCTCCTTAGAGAATTTTTCATAACATTTCTTACTGAAAAAAGGGGTTTTTCAATAGACTAAAAATCACTGCTCTTTAATTTGTTGCTAAAAAAACTTTATGGGAAGGTGGGATATCACCAAATTCTTGTAATTACAACAATGACTACCAGCAGATAGCTTTCCTGTAACGTCAGGTCACTGCTGCCGTCCACAAATAGAAAGTTTTAGGCACACGCACTCTGTAAACTTCTATTTGTATTCACCAAATACAATTTTCTACTCACCATCTTGCTGCTTCAACAGTCCTTGCTGGATGTATCGAATATATGTAAAGAAGTTACACACAGAAGTGATCTGAACCCATATAAAAATAATGGTGGTTAATATCATTTTGTATAACAGTACAGAAAAAATATCTACTACTCAAAATGAAATCACAGTAAATCTACTTACCCTGTAACGACAGAAAGGAGAAATGTAGTAATAACTGCTTGAATCTCCTAATTTGATTCTATGCTTGCATGACTTACTTTGTCCACTGAGAGCACATTTCCTACAAAATATAAAGTATGCATGATTTAATAAACAAATCTGACATTAATATCTAAACACCTGCTAGTGTTTAAGGCATTAATGTAATTGCTTTATATTGGCACAGTTACCCAACTCCCTGCCTTCGTTTTACAAGTTGCAATTATTACATTACGTGGTCAATTATTTGAGTTGCACACAGACTAATTTTGTTTCAGTATTGGCACATCATGATGCACTTCTGATTTTCAAAACTTTCTTCAGCTCTGGTCATGTACTTCCATATTCAGTAATTCAAGTTGGCTTGACAACTCTGGAACAGTGGGATTTCTTTAACTCTTCATATGTAAAATAAACACTGTTTAAATTACCAGCTGATGCCAACATTTAAACAGATTTTTTTTTAAATTATGCTTGATGGTGCTTCTCGTCATTTAAAAAAAAAACCACCAGTCATAAAGAATAGCAGTCAATTCTCTGAAGCCTCTCTCAGATGCATTCTAAGACCAGCTTTGCATTTCTAACCAAATTGAAATAATGTTTAATGTTCAGAGTATAAAATAATTTGGGACAATGGAAAACAGGCTGGCTGACAATAATTCTTTCTGTTACCACTATAAAAAGTGATGGTAAAATAATCAAATTTACTTCTTCTGGTGTATGGCAAGTATGCTGTACTGAGGAACAAGGAAAAGTCAGTAGTCACCACAAATCCTTTCCAAAAAACATTTCAGGAAGAATTAAAAAAAAAAATTCCTCCAACATTCTTTAGAAAAAGAATGAATCTCATGAAAAAACTGCTCCTAATGCAATCTTAATAAATGTAAATAAAATGGGAATTTGATTTATTTGGAATTTTTATATTGTAGCATCTCAGATGAACTGGGTTGTCATGGCATCCACTGTTTCATTAGTTTTAAAAGCTGCTGGCTCTTCTCCCTTCCATTTCTACCTCACAAAATTAGGGACTCTATGAACAAGCAGCTTTTCAGAAGTGAAACAATTACTAAGCTTTTGTGGTTCTGAGCAGGGGCTCAGAGGCCTTTTAAATAGCCTGCAGCTGGTCCACAGTACCATGTAAGACAGGTGAAAATTGAAGAGCATATATGATTTTCCATAGCAATTTATGAGGACTGACAGCAGTCCATTGATCCAAGAAATCCTATAGTAGCTAAAGCAAGGTGATAATTTCAGTCAAACTTTTGTGAGAAGATAGACTTTCAATGCTAAGAAAATAAAGACCCTTTTCCTTCTGGCTGTAGAATTACCTTCTATATGTTATCTTCCACCACACCAGGTTACACGCTGGCATCACAGTTACTACTAATGACCCAGTTCTGCAATGCACACATGTAGCTCAGCGCTTTGTTCCCCATGGGGACAATTACTCAAATCCTGTGGGCAAATCCATCTGTCTTTCGTTAAGGCAGCATTTACTACACACCATCACAAGCACCATTCAATAACTTCTGTATATCAAGAACCTTTTTTTGCTATTATCAGAGCTCTCTGCCCTCTGCTCCTTATTTTGCTGTTGGGCTATTACCTGCTATTTTATGCATTTGTTCCCCCATCCCGCAGGCAACTGTGCAATAAAATCATTCCTTAAAACATTACTCTAGTTTTTGTTATCATTTATTTACAGTTTTTTCTATTACACTACCTATTTAAGTACATGGCTTCAATAAAAATAATGCTTTGCATTGTATAAAATTTAAAAGTGTGAAACTGCAACTCTGATTCAGTGAAAACTGGAGCACCTGTTTCCTTTTTAGTGTCAGTAATCATATATTAAGGCAAAGTATATTTGCTGTGAAAATACACTCAAATACTGCATATTCCTTACCTATTACTTATCTACAAGCAATACCACAAAAGGTTTTGTTGCTTCGTGACCATGGGAAAAGGGAGAAAGGAGTATGCCTGGCCTTTTGATACACAGAACCATGGAATGGTTTGGGTTGGGAAGGACCTTAAAGATCATCTAGTTCCAACCCCCCTGCCATGGGCAGGGACACCCTCCACTAGCCCAGGTAGCTCAAAGCCTCATCCAGCCTGGCCTTGAACACCTCCAGGGATGGGGCAGCCACAGCTTCCCTGGGCAACCTGTTCCAGTGCCTCACCACCCTCACAGTGAAAAATTTCTTCCTAATGTCTAACCTAAATTTACCCTCTTTCAGCTTATACCCATTACCCCTTGTCCTCTCACTACACTCCCTGATGCAGAGTGCCTCCCCATCTCTCCTGTAGCCCCCTTCAGGTACTGGAAGGCTGCTATTAAGTCTCCTCGGAGCCTTCTCTTCTCCAGGCTGAACAACCCCAACTCTCTCAGCCTGTCCTCATAGGGGAGGTGCTCCAGCCCTCTGACCAATTTTGTGGCTCTCCTCTGGACTCTCTCCAACAGGTCCATGTCTTTTTTATGTTGGGGGCCCCACATCCGAATACAATACTCCAGGTGGGGTCTCACAAGAGCAGAGCAGGTACTAAATTACAATTTGTCATCTTAAAACATTAATCTATACTTAGCCAATTATTTGAGTATTACACAATCTCTAACTAAAAATTTATCTTACACTGGTGAAAATAGGTTAAAAATCTCACAAAACTTCTGAATGAGGCAATTGAGTCTCCTGGTTTCGAGTAAATATTTAATCACGTCAAGACACAGGAAAGTTGCTTAAACCACAATGATTTTAAACCAATTTGACAATTGTTCTTTAATGACACATGACTTGTTTCAAGAGCTTCTGGAGTCCAGATTCTGTATTGCATTCATGCAACACAGCTCACAGTGGACTTGAAATCGACACCCCCTGATCAGCTCCATTAATGGTGGTGGGCCCTTCTGATGAGGGGCTGTTACAGCTCAAAGAGCATGTTTTCTGGTGACAAAAGTAGGCTGAAGAATTTACGAATGCCTGAATTTTGCAAATTAGAAAGGATCAAAGACTAACTCATAAAACACAACTTTAATTTTATACAGCTTCTTTAAAGTAAAAAAAAATGAAATAAGTTAAATTTTCTTTTAAACTCAAAACCAGAGGAAAAACAAGAACTAAAAAACAACAGTGACAAGAAAGAAAACAAAAATCTTAAGAGCCAGATGAAAACATTTGATCAAAGTTTTCTATCAGAAAATTGAGCTCTGTCAAAACAAGTATTACAAAGGAAATTGTCAACTTGTCCAAAAGATCTCCAACAGAAGAGTCAAGGCTTTCGCAAGATTTGGAAGGCTCCAGATTGCTTGACCTTGCTTGCTTAACCCTGACATACACTAAAGCACATTACAACTTCCTTCTCCTCCATACCCATCAAAGCCCCAGTGCCTCAGGTAAGTCTCTCCCACCTACCTTTAATGTCTGCATCAGTACCTGACAGCAAGTCTTGCTTCAGAGTCCTCTAGGACCATTCCAAAATTTCTAAGGTAACCTTCCTGCTAGGCAAGCATAATTCCTGCTTAGGTTCAAACTCACCTTCATTCCCTGCTTCATTACATTCCTCCCTGCTCAAATTCAGAGGATCTACTCTATATATTACCTCTCAAATCCTTCAGCTACCTTTGTCATGCATGTCCTAAATTTCTTATGCCACAAATATTCTAAATGTCCAATATTCAGCCTGTACTACTTCAATACCTATTTCTTTCCTGACACTTTCCAGGTGATATGCCCTAGTTCAAAAGCATCTGTTTTAAGTATCAAGATGGTCTTCTCTGAAGAAGTGAATGTTACTTTTGCAGTCAATGCATCATAACTGAACTAAACAGCTCTCCCAAAAAAGGAATTTATCCTAAAAGTTTGTTCCATGTTAAGCTTTTTTAAAGCTTAATTTATTAGTTGCTTACTTTCCCCCAAAAAAATTGTGACAGCAATCTTGAAGTCTTAGATTTTAGGAAATAAAGTTTAAGATACACAAATTTGACTGAGGTGATCAGTTGATAGCAGTTTTCTCAACCCAAGAGTTATCTCAAATGAGCCAAGATTCCCCCTCTGTCTGTTAGCTTAACATACTTTGGTCCCCCACATTCAACTGCAGAAGCTTTCACAAATCGAACAGGTTGCAAGCCAACAGGTTCAATGCTCAGAGTGTTGTTTTCAACAGCTTCCAAAACAGCTGAGGCCAACTGCAAGAGAAATTTAGAAAGCAGTTAAAAACAGCTCTGCATTATCGATTGCCTTAAAGCAGTGACATATTTCTTCTTCTGTGAAGTTAGGAACACAAAAAAAAAAAAAAATCAACTCACCAAAAATAAATTCAATTACAAATGAGATTTTGCTTTCATTGTAAGCAAGAGGTCCCATTTCCAGGATCCTGTTTAAATTCTGCCCTCCCTGAGGCAAGATAACTGCCTTTACAGCTGGGAATGTAGTCAAGCATGTTTAAAATGCTAACTGTATTTTCAGTCATTCCTCATAAGCTCAAACAGCACATACATTTGTACATGTAGTGTTCTTATCAGAGACTGGATACAGCACAAACTTTGTTAATTTTAAAAATTGCTCTAATTTTGTTATGTTCTACGGAAACAAAAAGTGATGCAGCATGCTTCCTTGTCTTGTAAAAAACAAGCAAATATTATGTCACCGGTTTTCAGCCAAAGATGTTCAAAACAAGTAAAGGTGTTCAAACAAGTAAGACTGAACAATATAGAGAAAAGCTAATACGATCTATAGAAAAGCCAGTTGCAACTTTCAAACACTAGTCTAGTTAAAAGACCATCTTCATGAAACAAAGTGCAATTTTTCTCAGGCTTTTTAATGCCAATTCTTTATAAACACACAATCATAAGACACTAGAAATATGCTCATTTTGCTTGACTGGACTCAACATTTGCCCAAGACTACTGTTTAAGCATCAACAAGTGATAGCCATTATTTGATTTAAAAGAAGGTGCAATTTATGTTATTAGTGAAATAATTCTGCACCAAGATTCCTTCCTATTGAGTAATATTTTTCTATTGCACTTTGAATATTTTAAAAACAATGTTACTATTAAAGTTGTTCATATGAAATACTCTCTCTGCCATCTCCCAAAAGCAACACAAAACACTACACATACACAAGTGGCTACTAAGAGTTAATCACAGAATCACAGAATTATCAAGGTTGGAAAAGACCTAGAAGATCATCTAGTCCAACCATTACCAATACTTCCCAGCTAAATCATATTCCTCAACACAACGTCCAAACGTTTCTTGAACACTCCCATGGTCGGTGACTCCACCACCTCCCTGGGCAGTGCATTCCAATGCCTGATTACCCTTTCCGAGAAGTAATACTTCCTAAAGTTCAGCCTGAACCTCCCCTGTCTCAGCTTGAAACCATTCCCTCTAGTTCTATCACTGATTACACGGGCTGCCAGCTTTTGCAGGAGGATCGCATGGGAGACAGTGTCAAAGGCTTTGCTGAAGTCTAAGTAGACCACATCAACAGCCTTTCCTTCATCCATCAGACGGGTCACAGGATCGTAGAAGGAGATCAGATTGGTCAAGCAGGACCTGCCCTTCACGAACCCATGCTGGCTAGGTCTGATCTCCTGGTCATCCCACACCTGCCGCGTGATCTCCCTCAAGATAATCCGTTCCATTACCTTCCCTGGCACTGAGGTCAGGCTAACAGGCCTGTAGTTCCCCGGATCCTCCTTACAACCTTTCTTGTAAA
>WKFP01013354.1:18358-28372 GCA_011057875.1 Pterocles orientalis | reverse complement strand
CTGGCGTTCAGGAAACTGGTACTAGGTTGCTATTAAAATCCACGTTTGCATTATGGGACAGCCTGTCCCATGGGCTGGCTAACAACAGCTGGAGTAGACTGAGGTGCTCCCAGAGCAAGTCTTCTGATTTCGGGTTACTTGAGAAGGATCTTGTTTATGGGCACCAACACTGCTCCAAGATGTGAACCAAGCAGAGAGGGGATGAGTGCTTCTGACGAACACTCCTAATCCAACATAAAAGGCTAATGCCAGTCGCCAATGGGATATTCAAAGCCATCCTGCTCCTCAGACTGGTTTTGCCACTCTGCTGACGTAGACATCAGCACCTTTCCCCTCCAACTGGTTGTTAAGTCCCTTTCTTGTACTATAGCAGACCTATACTCCTAAAACCCAAACCTAAAGCTATAGGAAGGGATGTACATTGCAGGCCAAAGACATCCCAAGATGGACTTTTAAAATATCTTTAATATTAAAACCAAATAATATAGATGAGATAATGAAAGAAGGATAATAACGTATGCTAAAAATTAAATTATTTTTAACCCTATTAAAAAGATCAGTACGCTGCTCTGAACCAACCTCTTTCAGTCTTTTGTTCTTTCCCCATTCATCACCCTTCCTCTGAGCTCCCAGCACTTTCTCATTCTTTTACATATACATTTTGGGGAGTTCATTATTTTTTTTTAAAGAACCTACAAAAATTAGACTGACAAATTTGTTTTCCATGAGAGATACTTGCCTTACACTCAGGTACAATCAAGAACAACCATCTTAATTAATGTTCTGGTTGCTAAGCCACCAACCTCACTGTACAAATGAAATTCAATAGGTGTAACTTGCTCCCTAAAGGACCATTTCCCATACCTTAAAACCCATCTCAGGTCTGGCTTTAAAATGAATACAATCAAGAGACACCAGCAGAAAAATATTGGTTTTGATTTGTACTATATGATTCTAAAAACTAAAACACATTTTTTATTAACTAGGTCATTTTCTATATTTAACTCAATTTCCCCCAAACCTGCAACCTCTAAAGAAGCTGCCTTGGAAAAACTGCTCAGTCACTATAGCTTCATGCTCTTCCTTTCCAACGTACGCTGCGCGCTACATGTCTATCTCCTCTCTGCCTTTACTTGGGCTTTCAGTAGATTAAAGTTTTGATTACTGGCAATTAAATACACAGCCAATTGCTATAATAATTCTAGTTGAATTTTAATGTTTTCATTTTACAGTAAAATAAAACACCAGAGGAACCCTTCAGCTCTTTCAACAACACTGATGCATTTATCAGCATTTACACTGAGTCGATGCTACTTGCCTGCCTAAGATCCAGGCAGCTATGCAGCTTGCCTAAATCCTGTTAATACCTACATTAATTAGACATGTCTACTTATCCTAGAGGTTACTCCCACGTGCTAGGGAGTATTTCTCTGGGATGTTGGCACCTTTCTGGCTCCACTGCAATTTAGGGTAGACAGACAGCCACTCTTAACTCCATCTACATTTCGCAAAGAAACCTGAAAGTTTACATATAGTACACCCAGTTTCTTCCAACACCTTGAAACGCAAAGCTCTGGGCAGTAGACCCTCCATAAGGGCCCAAAGCTATGTTCCCCACACCACAAGGGCACTACATACCCCTGAGCAAGGGTACTCTGAGCCCCCCTTCTGAAGCCAAGTCACTTAAAATCAGCACAACGACATGCAAAGTGAAACTTAAGTCAGTGGCAAGAATACTTAGCAAGAAGGGGGCAGAACTAGTGTTTCAGACCCAGCTCCTAGACACGCAAAAACATCTACCTTATGGCAACAATAAGCAAAAGCAGTAAAGAAAACCACAAAGCATTGGATAACGAAAAGAGTAAGGAAGGCATGACTCCCCTGCTTAAAACTCTGTTCTAACCACCATGCCACCATGCTAGAGGCAGTCTTGTTTTTTTCAGCCCATGTCGCACTTCATTAAATAGCCCTGCTCAGAAGACAGGAAGAAACTCTCAAGTCCCAGTCGGTAGAAAATCCATGTGTTTTTTACTGATTCCCTGTGCTCTCACTGGAAGAGTCACCTGTTTTGAGCAGCCTCAATCAGCCTCAGAGTGTCTCCTTATGCAGCCAAAAGAAAGGAGACTGAACTGAAAAAAAAAAAAGTCAGGCAGACTGGACCTTCTGCAGCATGTTCTTCATTCACCACTTTCTCTCCCCAAGAAATCGACACAACACAGATTTCTCCCCTTTCTCACTCTTGCCCAACATTTAAAAATTTCATAGTCATGACCTCAGTGTGATGCTTACAAATTAACTGGATTCTGTCCCAGCTCTCCTCTCTTTTTTTTTTTTGCATCTTTCTGAAGAGCAACAAAGATTCAATTTTAATAAGAAAATCATCCTGGATATCACTGAAAGTAGGTAGGTAGGATGTGAAGCTTTTTTTTTTTAAAGCCCAAGTATGAAAGAGAAACTGGAAAATGTCTTTAATTTCTAGAATTATAGTTTAAAAAAAAGTACAGTATAAATGCACTTAATGACCAATGGCAAAACAAAGTATAAAAATGGCCACTGTGAATCCTATTAAAAATCCAGTTAGCCTGTTACCCCTCTGACAGTGGCCAGCAAGTCACAGATTCTGGTTGCAGGGCAGTACAAAAGGAAAGTGACATCTTCATTTTACAGCCCCTCCAATTTCCAGCAATCTGTAGTTAAAGAAGCTTCCTAAGCCAAACGTCATATTTATCTTCTATATACCTTAACAGGCTTCTCTATTGTTACTCTGCATGACTAGATTTTGAATATATTTGTATTTTTAATCTTGCTACCTCGTAACAATAAGTTGTAAAGTTCTGTTATGTATTGACTGTAAATTATTTTCCTTTCATCTTGCAGAGTATTCTTATTACAATAAATCATTAATATTTGTTCATCATTCACCTACCCCATGTCACCTGTGATTGTATAGATTTTTTTGTTCTACCTCAAGTATCTCTCTCAACACAGAAATACTTCCATGGTTTTGACCACCTATGTCACATTTCGTGATATTTACATTATGTCCTTTCAGAGAGGAAAAGTGCATAGACACACATTTACTACATGTTTACACAGCAGTATAATGCTTCTGTATTTATTCCTTTCTTAACAACTCCTAAGGCTCTGTGGGTCTTTGACCATCATTAAGCACCAAGATGGTGTTTTCAGAGAATTATCTACAAGTACACTACATTTTTTCAGCACAATGTAACTATTCCTAGCAGGCACGTAGTTCTTGACTTAAGAGTTGCATTTTATCCTAGATGCCTCATTTGTCATTTACTGATTTTGAATTTCATTTGCTGTTCTACTAACCACTGGGTATCATAAGATCGTTCTCAACTCTTCAGTTACTTTTTGATATTACCATTCCAAGGACTTGAGCACCAACTTGTCACCTTGTTTTCATTTTCAGTTACACAAGTAGATAAAAAAAAAAAACACAGGGCCCTCTGGGACTCCAGTGGTAATACTCCTCCTGTTCTCTAATAAATCATTGATTCTGTCTTTTCCTTGGCCTCTTTCACCCATTATTGACCTATAAAATTACTCTTCCTCTTTTCTATGACAGTTTATGAAACTTTTACAAAAGTTTATGAATTTTTGGTGATGGACTTTGTAAAAAACCACCAGGATTTATCATTCAGTTATACTGCATTCTTCCTTTCTTTTTTAAATTCCCAACTTTAAATTATTAATTCCAAAATTTCAAATTTTATCTCATCCTCCCTTAATGATTTAAAGGTAAACAAGACCTAGAAAAATCACCACTTATTGGTATGTAAGAAAAGTTTTCTTTCATTGATGAAAAATATCTCTAAAATAGTCAGTATTACATGAAGATTTAATATATACTAGGTTTACTGTATGTAAAACAATAAAAACAGCTTATCAGCAAAAGGAGGACAATCCTTGTACTATTACCTCTTTACAGTCTTTTACAATTGGCTGCATCATGGTAAGGTCCTGATGACTGCCACCCATAGCACTGCTTGTACTCTTGTTTCTTGCATGGCCTTTCTTAAAAGGAGTTTTTCCAGTAGACTGAAACTCCTTAGTTGGAGATGTTGGTGAAGTAGACAGTACTAGTGTTTTCAACGCTGCTACTTCAGCCTGAAGGACATCAATCTGGGGGGAGGACAAGGAGTAGGGAATGAAGTAATTAAACAGAAATATTCTATTAGGCTTATGATTATGTTAAATCATTTAACAAAATTTTCAGTTGTTTCCAAGACTTCATCTTCTAACAGCACTAACACAGAGATGCCTATACAATTGCATACTGTAGCAACACTGGCTCCCCATGCACCTGCTGGCTATCTGATATGATACTGACACACCAGCTGTGTCCATAGGTGTCACTTAAGAATATGTCAAGGTGACACAAAACAACTTAGTATATATTTTAATAATACATACAGGTAACGCTCTATTTACATCTTTATGATTCACAGTTTAGATTTATGTGAAAAGACAAAGCAAGTAAGAAAAAACTCACCTTTCCCTGTGCTTCTTTTAACTGTTTCTCTGCTGCAGCTTGTTTGACATTAGCTTCTTTAACCATTTTGTGTGCTTCCTATAAAAAAATGTTTAGTGTAAATGCTTCACACAAATTTACAAGACCCATTAAAAAAAAAAACAAAGGACATACTTTTGCTTCACAAAGGCTACTCGTGAATAGTACGTTGTTCAACAATCTGAAGTTAAATAGTTATGTACAAAAAAATACCTATAAATCTATCATTTGGATTCATGACTGTCCCACCAGGTTTCTTCTCCTTGGTCCTGAGCCCAGATTCAGAAATTCAGCAGGAACAATACCTGTCATGAACGCCAGGCTCCAGTCACGCTTCAGTGACTGACAAGTCAAGTTCCTTGACTCCCAAGAGAAAGACTCAACCAGTAACAACAAAAGCTACATGGGCACAGTAGCACATTCAAAAGAACTTCTCCTTTCTTCTAGCCAGAATAACTTGTTTTAGTCAACTGTAAATCTCTGCATGAAGGAACCACTATAAATTCTAACTTCTTATCATCGATGAAACAGACAAAGCAACAGTTTAAAAACAGTTTACAGATTAATAAACATTTCTAAAGTAGAATAGAAAAAGAACTAAAAACCAATTCAAGTAAAGAAACTAGGTTAAGCCAATAAAGAAGACAGCACAAAAAGACTGGGAATTTTTTAAACATCCTTTTACCTCACACCTCTAAGCCTTTTGTTTGCATAATGTATTTGTTTAGGGCGTGATAGAGCAATTTGCGCCTGTGATCAAATTACTGTTCTTACTTGGTACCTACTGAAGGCAACAAATATTGAAAGATCAGGGTCACCGACTAAATTACTTGGGATAGGATCCTTCTCATATCTGTAAAGCGCCTAGCACATATCTGGAGGCTATATAAATAAAATAAAAAGGTTCATACACACCATCATACCAAGAGATCTGGCTCTCACTGGCATACAAGACAGCTGTATAATATGGGTTTGTAAAATTCTCTTAAGTAACAACAGACACATGCAGGAATGGGAACATACACGTTTATACAATGTGTGCAAATACATTTAACATTGACCATGCAGTTTCTGCTCAGTGATGCACCTTTGAAAGCAAAGCATGTTACAGTGCTATTGCAGTGTAATAATGTCATATATACACGCAACAGTGCAAAACAAGTCTCAGTCCTCCATTGGGATGCACTAGTATAGGCTCCTCATTGAAATTAATGGGATTCAGAATAAAATGTGAACTCAAGAGATGTAGATTCCAGTGCAAAAATCAAGAAACCTCAACACTGTGTTTCATTAGGGCCTCTTAGTGAAATCAAATCACAAAAGAAAATTAAGTGACATGCCCACAACAGCTGGGAGTTCTGAATAATTAAAACTCAAATAATTATTACTAATATTCTATATTTCAAACATAGCTTTAACAAACTGATGCATTGTTCTAAGTTATAAAGGGTCATTAATATAAAATTTCACTGATAATTTTATTTTTATTCCTCTACAGTTAAAATAACTGCCCAACATTGTCCTCCCCCAACATACACAAGTATTTGTGCTAAAAAGTACCATTCCAGTCTCCCATTTATTCTCTACACACAGGAACTGTTAAATGTTTTAAGTAACTTTGCCCTACTGGGATGATAAAATAAAATGTGTTGCCAACCCACAGAGCTGTTTGAAATTTGATTTTTGAATGTCAGTAGTTTCAAGGTTTTAACAGCCCTTTTATACCAATACAACATCATAGGTTTAAATACTGTTTCTAAAACATACCTGATGTTGCATCTTTATGTATATGCTGAAAACCAATACTTACAATTTGATAAACATATAAATCATCTCTAGGCTACAGAATTTATTCTGACAGTTACGGGTATCTCAATTTAGCCTTTAGGCATGCATATATATATTCCTAAAATGAGACCCAATCCTGCTTCGAGTGTGGATCTAAGATTTTTTTTCTGTGTAATACAAGCTCACAATCTTTGCTGGCACTACTGCCTTTCTCTCAAATAAAAAGGTCCCACTTAAAGTTCAGGCTTCTCACTTCATAATCAGGTTCTACCCTCGTGCATCACTCAGTATTAACGTTTTGTTTCAAGTCTGTGGAAGTAGCATGCTGCCAGACCCAAAATTCAAAAGCTGAAAGCATGCTTAACTTATGTACTTGGTACCTCCATTGATCTGGAACTATGGTGGTTGGGTTTTTTTATTTAGTCACCATGGCAACCCTGAATTTAGCTCTTATCTAGATAGCCTTGTTGTCAGACAGAAAAGCTGTCTCAAAATAGTTATGCCAAAAAATAAGTCTAAATAGTTTCAAACTTTCTGAATATTTTCCTTATCTTCTTCGTTTTGTGCCTAGGCAGACTGACAAGCTCAACAAGGTCTCTCATCTAAGTGACAAGTCTACTGCTTGCTCTTAAGCCTCTACTTCAACACACCCAGGGACACAATTCCCTTTACAAGCTTATTGCAGAAAAATTCATCATACAATATACTGATTCTACATAAAACATCTGTCTCAGCTTCCTTTAAGTATATCACATCGAAGACTCCAACAAACCTCAAACAGACTAGCTGTAAGTTCTTCCAATTCCTGTCCAAGTTGATCTCGCACTTTAGAAAGCCTTTCACATTCTTCATCTTTTAACTTCAGCTCCTATGGAAAATTGAAAGTTATTTATTCTGACTTAGAGTAGTAATTTGGCCTTTTAAACCTAATACCACAGAAAGAGGGGAGAAAAAGAAAAAAAAATCAGAGGAACATAAAAGCTTTGCTAAACAAAGCCTTTCAAAATATTAACAGTAGAAGCAATTAAATTAATGCTGCACATACATATAGCTACTCTTCCTGCTATACAGCAGTATACCAGGCTAATCAAAGTATCTCTAACCTAGATGTCAGCATTTCCAAAATTCTCTGAAGTAAAAGCTTTTCTCCCTGAATGTATAGAAGACTAAAGTCACTTAAAATATAGATCAAATTAATTATTGGGACAGACAGACAATCAGTTCTGTTTACCCGTTTCTTAACGGACACTTAAAGTAATCCTTTAAAAAAAAAAAATCAAGAAAAGCTTTGTCTCAAGACAATCCCCAATTCTAAAAGAATCTTAAATTATATTTTACTATAAACATTCTCCTGCATATCTCCTTACAACTAACGGAATTTCAAAATCATACTGGAATTATATCCTTGCTCTTGTTTATGCAGATATATAAATCAAATTAAAGCAACTTAATAAAATTCAAAATGTTATTTGTCTACACTGCTAAAATTTGAGTGAGGAAGGCCTGACCATACCATTTTACAGTAAGATTTTAACAGATTTGGCAGCATAAGGGTTACACATGTCCAGTCTCATCAGTATTGTCCCAAGTCTGTGGGAAAAGTAGAATAATTTGCAGAGGAGTACAAGAAGTTAGACAAGGAATTTGAAAGACTTCCTCTCCCAATTCCTTTCCATTAAACCTGGGAATCTCTTGCAAGAAAAAAACTGACAGAGAGAAAAAGTAAGGGAAAGAAAAGCAGCAGAAAGCCCACTCTGACCTTTCAAGCATTTTTTCTGGGCCTAACCCCCCACCCATCCCCATGTACTTCTTTTTTTCACCCTGCTAAGCCAGCTATTATGCTACCATCACTCTTAAAACACAGAACCCAAGCCTGTCACTGACACATCAAAGACTCCAGATACAATCTGGCAATGATTTGCTTTGAAAACTTGCAGAAACCAGTAAAGAAAACAGCTGCCTTCAGAAAACCCTGGGAGGCCAGTCACTGCAGAGTCATAAAAAGGCCCAATGGCAGCTTCCCTTGCATTTCTGGGAGGCAGTTAGCATTTCTCCTGAAGTCTTCATGATTTATGCTGTACACAATGACATGGGAAACTACATCGTGCCTTGTAGTATGCTGGTATTAGGTCTTGCTCTCAACTTCTGCAGTGAAACGGGCAACAGATTTTCCCCTGTTTGACTTCAGCTCCTAAATTTGACAAGTGTTTAACGACAGTTCTAGACCCATTTAGTATCACAGGCATTATTTCACCCTTCTTTTATTTGGTTTTAACTTTGGACATTTTGACTGATTTGTAGTCTAATCTGTTTGCTATTTTGATTTTTTTGCTTTCCATACACAACCCTTTAACATTTTTAAAGGTACCACTTAAATGATGGGTTTTTTTCCAAACATGGTATTTCTTAAATAGTACTCAACTCTTACTTAATAGTTACTCTTCTGCACACAGCGATCTATTTCTCAATGAAACAAAACACCAACAAAAAAACCCCATAAAACATCACTAAAGCAGGAAAATAGCTACAGACATAGGGAAGAGAAGGAAAAAGGAATACAGGAAGCCAAAGAGAAAAAAATATTGGAGAAAAAAAAAGTTAAAGAAATGGGAAACAAAATTTATTGATTAATTTTGTGTTGGTTTAAAGTATTTCCCATATAAAGGATGGTTTTTAATAAGGAAATGAAAGATTCCAACACAAAATGTTTAAAGATCAGGTTTCACGCGTTCCTATCAATGCAGAGAATACAATCAACACATTTCCTTCAGTTTACTTCACTGATTTGTGAGGAAAATGCTGAATACACATCAATACATCTTAAAAGAAGGTTATGTTAATATTCAGGTCGAGAGTTATCAAACTCACAATGAATGTAGAACTACCCCAGGTTCACTTTTGGGCAATACAGTATTTTAAGGAAGATGGTTACAGTTTTGCCTGCAACTGGAAAGATTAGGGATGTTTACATTAAAATTTAGGCAGACAAGTAAAGCTACTTAATGAAACAAAAAGGAGACAACACCAGGCAGGCACGGCTGCTTAGTTAGATTTGTCAAACACTGGGCAAGTTTCCATGACGTGATTCAGAAGAAGCATAATATAACACATTATTTTGCCAAGCAAGTTTAATAGCTCTTCTTTTTAAGCAGGGCAGAAATAAAGAATGCCCAAAGCAAAAAACTTAAGCAGTTATTAGAAACATTACTATTGCCCGTGTCTGAAAGGCACTGAAGACTTCCCAGCCAGACACAATTATAGAGGCAGAAAAGCATGTCCTAGACTAACCATCCATGCTGCAGTCCTTCTCACATTACTGTTCTGAAAAACTAACAACAACGTACATGCAGTTACTGAAGTAGGTAATAAAAAAAAAATTTAACTTGCATGGAATAAAACCTTAAAGTCAAAAAAAAAAAAAACTATATCAAAGAGTCACTGCTTATTTCACTTGGATCTTCACAGACTACAAGGTGGGTCTTTAGACAGAACCAGTGAGACAAGGAATGCAAACTACTGATTCAAAACTATTCATATTTTCCTTAGACAAAGAAAAAGCTGAGGTACTTAATGAGTGCTTTGCCTCAGTCTTCACCAGTGGTCAGGCTTCTCGTATCTGCCAGGACCCTGAGCCTCTAGGTGAGGGTGTGGGGAGTGGTTTCTGTCCCTCTGTAATGGTGGAACAAGTC
>WKFP01013354.1:6005-18322 GCA_011057875.1 Pterocles orientalis | reverse complement strand
GCCTTACAATTCAACTGCAATTTGTTTCACAAAAGCTTGAAAGCACACTCATTAGTGGAGTTCTGGGATGGTATATTATTCTGGAATTCTGGTATTTATTATTCTGAAGAATAAATTCTATTATTCATTTTTATTGCTTATTAACTTATAAGCAAATGACAACAGAAATTTAAGAATGCTGAATGCACTGTATAGTACTACTGGAATTCCTGGATAGTTGTTGTGAATCTATTTATTCATTAATCCATACAGAGTTTCAAAATGTCATGTTTTACTGTGCAAAAATAGAGCAATTCAACCACCAGTGTTAGCCTGTGCAGAAACACTCTGATAAAGGCAATAGCCTCTGTTATATTGGATTCTTTGATAATACAGGCAGAACAATGGGAAAAAAACATTACTTCAAATCCTGTATCAACATATAAGATCTGAAGACAAGAGACTAAATTGTAACAGTTTCTGAGATAAAGAATGAAAATGAAGAAATTGAAACCTTGGGGAAAAAAGCTAGGTCTGAGAATCAGGTTCTTAAATTACATTGAAATTTAAAATAACACATTCTATGCTGTCACCTCTTTCACAAGAATCACTGTATCAGTGGGGGGAAAGCCTCTCCATTTCACTCTACTAGGAAAATATCAGTAATTAAGATTTATGCTACAAAAAGTCAAACATGGTTTTACCTGTTACTGACAAGCCTACAGATCTTACTCTAAAGACCATGGGAAGCATGGAATTCATTTGCAAACTGAATATGGTATTTGCCACCAACATTTCTGGTAGACTGCTCTTTCCTCAAGAGAAGAGAGGGCCAACCATCAGTGACAACTGATAATTTTAACACTCCAAGAGAAAACATCAACACGGAAACCTAAGTTTCCCTCTGCAGTCATGGATGACATCATTATATTGACAGTCTGATCAATGAGGAAATAAATTTTGGGCCAAATCACACAAAAAGTAAAAGAAAACATGACTATGAACTGCCATGGCTCAGAAACAAGCAAGCTATCCAGAACACATGCAACACGCTGGTTACCCAAGATGAAAAGCAACCAAAAGGTATTCCTTTGCAAGGACTCCATTGAACTTGCACATCAAGAAATACTATATATCAAAATACCATCACTATCCCCTCAGATGTTATCTACACGTGGTTGATCTAGCTTCTGTAACCATGGTGACACAGCTCAATCCAAAAATGGCAGAAGAAATGCAAATTAATAGAGACATGACAAAGTAAGTCTTGGGCATTGAGCCACTAAGCCTTTTAACACCTTCTCAATTTTCCTGATGCTACTTTAAAAAGGGTAGCAAAACAAGTAGAAAGGTTCAGATCATCTAAGACAAGGGCTGTTCAGCTCCACTTTACTCAGAATATAGCCAGAAACAAAGTCTTCAGTGAAAAATAAGCAAAGCTGACCTGAATGGTCTCAACAAAGAGGGAAAAATCTATGTCACCTTAATTAAGGGGGCATTTTCAGGCAAAAGTATGTCCAATCTGCTATGTTTCACTGGTATAGAATGCTGCCCTGCTATTACTTCTGACTCAACCTTTCTCCCAAATTTATGACATGATTTGCTGCCGCAACCAGTCCAGACTAAAGTAGAAAGTATATTTTCTTCTCATCAAGAAACAGGTTTTTGAAAGACTTTCTTTTTAACAATTTTGCCAGCAATGCTGTTCATTTTGAGAAATGAAGTCTGTAGTCTTAAAAAATACAATGCATACACAAAGGAGGAAAAAGAAATAAGACAATCTTTATCCTATTCCTGAATAATTTCTTCAAGAACCATACTTAAACATCTAACAATTACACAGTATACATATATTCTCTAATATAAAAAACTGAAAGCATATTAAGAAAAAAGTGGCACTGCAGGCAGAGACATGAAAAAAATTAGACAGTGGATCCCTGAGCTTCAAAATTCCCATTTCCTTTCTAGTTCTCTTTCTGATCACAACTGCAACAAATTAACATCAGTCTTTAATGCATATTACATAGTATAAAGTTTGGGTAAGAAATTTGGAACAAACAAAAAATGCATGATAGCAAATTTGTGTTTACTTTGTTCACTCCTGAAAGTCTGTAGTCTGTAAGGTTCCCAGGCTCAATGAGCTCACAAAATTCAAGTGCAAATTGTAATTCTCGTTTTTCTCACTGTTCCTAATAAACAGTAGAGGCAGAGAATTTAAAACCATTATGCAAACATACACAGACACTACCTATTAATTATATTCCTTCAGATTTTTAAACTGAGTATTCACTGACAAAAGTTAATATACTTGGAAATAAAAGTTTAAAGACTGGATAACATACAGCTTATCACAGAGCGGGCACAGCCCTATGTGAACAGCCATGCCTTCTGGAAGAAAGCAATCAGAGGTGAATTAGGGATGGAAAAAAACTGGTCCTCATACAGGAAGTGGAAGAAAGCAGATATTACAGAAGGAATAGGGTCTATTGTTGTACAGTCTGCAAAGACTCCTGTGCTACTGAGCAATTTCAAAACAGTGCAAACTTAGGAAGATGAGCAGACAATGTTAGTTATCCATCCAGCATAGCACTGGTAACAATCAATCTGATGGGCTGAGAATTAGCACAAACTTTGACATCAACAGTCTCAAGTTAGCACTGAATTGCTTTTGTCAAGATGACCCAAAAGGGTTTGAAAATACATAACACGCAGTTAGTGTCTCCTAGCAGCCTTAATGCCCTTTCCTTAAAAAGGACCTTAACAAATTTCAGAGTGAAATAGGAAGCATTTCAATCTTTAAGAGACAAAGTGGTATACACTGGAAAAAGATTTTCAGATAATTCCAAGGTAACAGTAGCAGATCTCAGTTGTGGCTTTCAAGTACATTACCTGCAGTTTGGTATACTGTCAGGAAGAGCTTTTCTAAAGTTTAAACTTTAATTTGTTCTTACTTTCTAAGGTTCCAAGTTTAACTGCCAGGATTATATTTTCATGTGCAAGGTCCTCAAATTTAGCTCAGGTTAATGTTTCCTTTCAGTGGTCAAACGCTAAGAAAACCAACACATTGGCAAAGGAAGCAACTACTCAACAATAAAACAATCACAGAAGAAGCGACATCAGAATCCATATTTAAGATTCATATTAACAAGGCCAAATGCAACTAAGGTAGAAATGAAGACTACATTCAACAAGATGAGGTAACAAACAGAGGAAAACAAATTCAAACGCAAGGTGAGCTTAAATCTAAACAGAACGGAATAATGGAGAGGAAAGGGCACAGATACAAACAGCACAAAATCTAAAAAGTTTAAGTACAGAGAGATGTTAAAATGATAAATAATGGCTCTGCATTTATATAGCACCATCCATCCAAACAAGACAAAGCGCTTTACAAATATTAGTGAATTGAGCCACAGGGTCTTCAAAGGTATCCATATTCAATTTGAAGTGTGGTGTAACAATACTCTAAAAAAAACAAACCAGTGACATCTCTATTGCTTGTTTCCTATGCAGGCATTCCCTGTGAAACATCATGAGTATCCTTGTTCTAAAGCACTTCTATATTCCATGACACATGCTACACCTTTATACTCTTGCAGAAAGAAGATTCAAGAGGTATATAATCAGCTTCTATAAATACTTACATAGTAACAACAGAATGACAGACAATTACTCTTACTCTCAAATGTCAAAACAAAGGAATGGTCTACACTTCAAAGAAAAAGCATGTTTAACCAGATATTGCAGCAAAAGCTTTCCATGGTTAAGTAGCAGCAGCACTAGAATAAAATACTATAAGGAATTATTCTAAGACATTAGCACTGCACACATTCAGAATTAACTTCACATAAAATAATCACATCCTAATAATTCTATAAGAAATAAGTAGACTCAGACTGCACCTTCTGGCCCATCTATCATTCTGCAGTATTAGAACCATTTTGAAGAGAGAAAAAGCAGGAGGAGACAAGACAATGAGCCTTACCCTCTGAGCTTTTGCAAGTTCTTCTTTCAATCTTTCATAGCCCTTTTCTCTTACTTCCAGTACAGATGGGCTCCGTAAGTGAGATAAACTGTCTGTACTCAACCCAAAAATATCTTCATTTCCTTCAGCAACATCTGCCACTGTAGCACCCTGCAAAAACTCTCTCTCTGCGTTATTGCTCTCCTTTCTGGAATTATTGTGATTGAATGACCCACCTTGGGGTCCAGAGGTAGAACAAAGTACTGCGTCGGTAACATTGATGCTGCAAAGAGAGTGATATACTTTTTATTTATACAACAAATTAAGAAGAAATATTTTTTAAATGGCAGTAATGGTGTTGAATGTACCACTATAGACACAATTTAATATTACAACACTGAAGTAATATTAAAATTATATCTTTAGGAAAGCAAGCAGTTTATATGAAACAAATATCAGCAATTTAAATAAAAACACACATAGAACTTACCCGACACCTGATGCTTCTCCACAATTCAGCTGTCTGGGAGATGAATAAACAGGTTGTGTGGGAAGGTCAGAAACATTTAATGCATTGGGCTGGATTGGTGTGGAGGACACAACAGAAGGATGTGGTCGGTAGATAACACTGGGTGAGGTAGTTTGTTCCTGAGTCCCTGGCTCATTTACTCCAAGAAGATCTGGTGTAGTAGGCGAAGCGAGGTTCACTTCATGAAAGCCTTCCAAGGGGTCACTGGCCATAATAAAAGCCTCATCATATGAAACCCTGAATTAAATAAACACATTATCAGAATGTAAACAGGAAGTATTTAACTACATCTGACAACTATTTGAACTAAAAAAAACACCCAGACAAACAGTTTCAGAATACCTCGTGATATAATGGAAAGTGTGGACTGATCTTGTAGAAGTATCAACTTCAACCACCAAAAATGTTTTTTCCACGCACTGGACTGTTGAGCCCAGAAGATCTAATAGCAGACTCCAGATCTAAAAGGGATGATGAAATCAAGAACATGGTCTAGATCACAAAACAAAGTCATCTTTAATATAGCCTAGAGCTGTGTTGTATCAAAACAAATATATTACATTCATGAAAGATGGGGAGACCTGGGAACCAGAAACAAAAACAAAATTTAAAAAAAATATTTAAAACCTAAAGCTTCCACTTTTAATCTCAACAAAGTAAATAATCTAGAGAGAGAAATCGGTGAACCTTTAAACAAATTACAGTCCACAGCAGTTCTGGTTAAACTACACATCTGATCTTGTCACAGTTCACTGAAACTATAAAATTAGCCAATAAGACTTCTCATGAAGTATGATGATGTGTATTGAATATTGTGTATTGAATTGTATTGTGTATTGTATTGTGTATTGATGATGTGTACTGAATCACAAGATTAAGTGATGACAACAGTGAATAAGTATCACAACAAAAAATATATTCCAGGCAAAAGTGTACTACAAATTGGCAATGTAACTGACAGTATCTTTTAATTTCTTTTTTTTTTTAATTCCATATCATAGAATCATAGAATCATTAAGGTTTGAAAAGACCTCAAGGATCATCAAGTCCAACCATCAACCCAACACCACCTAACTCACTAAACCATGTCCCTATGTTCTTCATAAGGTCAACAGAAAACACCACATGAATTTTACAAGTTCCAACAGAATGCTCCTATTTTCCAGCAGTTTATCAGAGATCACAAAAATCTTTGCATGATTTGAAACTATAAAATGGAAGTAGTATGGAGAAATTTGTGAAGGAATTACTTCACAATAATTATTCACTAAAAAAAAAATCCATGTTATATAAAGAAGAGAGAAAATTAAGGCTTCACAAAGATACTTAACAGGCAAAAAGAGAACTGTAGCATCTTTATGAACTAATGCATCGCATTTTACAGAGAAATCTGCTTGGATCTTAAAACTGAAAAGACAAGGCAGAGAGAAGAACTGGAAAGATTATGGTCACAGCAATGAAGAGATGATGCCATCTACTTACATGTACATCCAGTGCTTCATGAAACACACAGAAAATAACAAGAAAGGAATCCCCAAGTTAGCATATGCAGTAGTGTTTCAGTTGTATCAATACTTTTTGGTCATCTTAAAACTCAAAGAACACTGTTCAAAACTGTGTTCCTATGCAGGCATTCCCTGTGAAACACCAGGAGTATCCCTGTTCTAAAGCACAACCCAAGTGTGCTTTGTGTCTCAAGTATTGTACTGAGCACGCATACATCTGCATTAAACAAGTTGCTTTATCACATTATCAGGTAAATGTGAAAGAAATTCATTTGTTCAGACAGAAAGTACGTGTTGTTATTTTTTCTGTCTCTGTTAATTGCTCTCACTAAAAAAATCAACCACCTCTAGGAAACTTTGCAGACTTAAGGGACAAAAAGGACCTTAAAGGAATAAAAAGGGACATTTGGGGTTTGGATTTTTTTCTGCTTTATGCAGAAATTTATTTTATTTTCAACTATCAACAGCAGTCACACAAACATAATTTACACAGAAAAACACTGTCATGATTTTGTGCTTTGGAGCTTTTCTAACATAACACAGAGACGAACAGCTTATTTATAAGTAAGTTTGAAAAACATTGTTTGTTTATGAACAGCTTGTTTTTAAGTAAGTTTGAAAGATATTGTTTCCCCTATAGTTCTTCTTATCTATTATAAGGATTCTAATTACACCATGATAAAGCCTGTTGAATCAACAAACTGAGGAACTGCCAGACCCACAGGACACTTCTTCAAGGTTACATTTAAAAAATATTTTCAGCTCTACAGTGCAACTATTACATGTCATTGTTTTACACTGAATAAGCTAAAATACTGCCACCTTGAAAAAATAAAATTACAGAAACAGTCCTTTAAAGGTCATCAGTCGAGCTGAAAAATATCTATCTCACCAGTCTCAAAGTCAGGCTCAATATCTACATACACACAGTTGCTTTCACTGTTCCCACTGCTCTCCTCTTTTTCAACCCTCAAGCCAGCTGTACCCAATACTGTGACACTGGCAATGCCGACAAGATGTCTCTTCACATTCCTGATTCTTTGGATTCCAGTCTTCACAATTAACAGAAGACACAGGCTTCCAAAATGGGATGCAGAAAGGCTGCCTTGATGTTTCGCCATTTCTATGCCTACAGCACCTGGGAAAGTGCACCAAAAACCACCCAGGAGCAGCAAAGATTCAGAACACAGCTGAGAGCAAAATGACAACAACTCTTCTGTTGACTAGTTTCCATTTCAAGTTTGAAAGACACGTTCATAGTTCCACTGGAAACTCACAACCTGACTTGATGTTCAATAGTGGTACCACAGTACTTCACATCACCAGTACCACTGGTTGTTTTCAGTTGCAGATCCTATTGGGCTGAAATTTTTCTGTGAACATTCTTTTCCCCAAACTGACTTTTAAAAAATACTATTTAGCCATTTCCAAGAAAAAAAAGGCTCAGGAAAAACTTAACTGTCAGCTTTTCATGTATTTTACTCTTTCTGTACAAATCTTAGGGGCTATTTGTTTGGAGCAAATACTCCTAAGTACATCAAGTAAGCAACAGGCTCAAAGATGCACCATTCTGTATCTTTATAATAACTTGCACAAATTCAGCTATGTTATGAATGTGCACAAAGTCACACTGGCTCACACAGAGAAAAATTATTAGAAGCCTGCTTATTATCTTCCAAATGTTCAAATGCATCTCTAGCTCCCCCTCCGGACCATCACATCAATCTATAGTAAGTAAAGTAGTATGTTCTGCATTTAAAAAAAATAATCTATCCTACCTACATGCTCCTAGTTCTATGAGAAATGTTCCACTTAATTCCTTTCCTACAGCTTTTCCAACTAACCTGCCTATATCCTGCAGTGTTTTTAATAGTTTAAAAAAAAATACGGAATTTTATTTACAAGACTGTCTCTCTCCTTATACATTAACTATTAATTTCAGCCTAAACAGACGAGAGAGGTTTATGAGTAAATAAATCTATGCTTGTCTTCCCTGTTATCAAAACCCAAGCTCTTTACGATAAGTAAAAAACTACGTAAAAAGTTAGACAAGTTATTCCTGGCAGGGCTGAAAATAAAGTCCCCCAGCTAAACTTTTCCCATAGCCTGTCAAATGGGCACTCCTAAACATACCATCTGTGTAAAGCACTTTCCACTCACAGCTTTGTTCTTTCCTAGCATTACTTCTCACTTAGCAGTGAGCAGAGGCTGGGTACACCACCCATAAAAGACAAAGCAGCCCATATTAAATATCTCAAGTTTCAAGACTCACCAACACCATTAAGTTCTTACCAAGACAGCAGCTGAACACACATTATGCAATTATGAAACCAAACATACATGCAAAAAGCTCGTCAGTCCCAAAAACAAAAGTTCTCTTTTGGGAAAGAATGCTCCAAAGGAAAGGCAAACAAAATGGGAAGGGGGCAGGAATCACCAAATTTCAGTGTAATTCAAGATTACAGGCTTGGTTAAGGCATTGAGTGGGGCAGCAGGCAGCCAGGAACAGCCTCGCTGTGAAAGAACATGAAGCCCATGGTAAGCACAGACCTCTACTAGGAGCCAAGCTGACAGCGTGTGAAAATCCACAGTGTTGACACAGCGCTCTTCAGTAGTAATTCTGCTACTGTGAATAAAAGCTGATATTCTGACATTTCAGGGCAGCACACTTATTAAACAAAATCCATTTTCTTAATACGTTTTCTACCACATTAATATATGGTGAAAGCTTGGAACAGCATTAGTGCCTACCAAATACCTGATTATCTTTGTCTTAGTTGATAGCATGCAATTTGGATGACGTACAAAATTAAAGTACTGTAATAAATCAGGATGAAACAAGAAAATAAATTATTTCCTTATATTTTAAACTGGAAATAATGCAAATTTGGTGGAAGCTGTCAAAATGTTGCAGCTTTTTATTACCCCTCCACTGCCACCCCACTGTTGACTTTCCTCACGTTTTAATGAGGAAACTATGCTCAAATCTGTTATTTTATCTAACATTAAACGAAAACATACTACAAAGAAATCAGTTTAACAACAGTCAGTTTAACATGCTTGTAAAGTTTCTAACAGGAATCAAGAACTGTGAACATTCTCAACAGCAGTCAAATCAAAATGCTTAATCTAATTTTCCTGTTACTACTCTAAGAGGGGTTCAGCTACTTGGTCTGAATCAAATAAGTCAATAACTAAATACTAAAAAGCTCCCTGAAAAGCAGTAATTTATTGTGGTTTGTTTTCCTTTGAAAAAAAAGTACTATTGAAAACCATCTCCTACAAATTCTGGAGTTTGTCTTTCACAGATTGCTTTCAAATACAAGACAGGTTAAGGATGATGACTTTGAATAATCTCCTAGTTGTTACAGCCCATTTAAAAGCAACATCAGCACCAAACATTTCACACATCAAAAATCTCATTTTTAGCTTTAATAGTAAAGACAACCATCACAAAAAGAAAAAAAAAAAATCACATATGGAAAAAAAGGTACTGTTTCTAAACATTTTCATGAAAAGTCAATTCTAGCTAGCATTTACCAAAAAAATGTGCCTATTAGCTATCATGTTTTAATCTTCACACAGCAGGCCTTTCAAAATTATAATAAAGACTCAAGGACTTCATTTAATAGATTCCAACATCTGTTCCATTTAATTCGGGAGGGGATAGGAAAGCGGATTTTTTGTAGCAATTCCTCAAAAGGACTGGCATTACTCCATCACCGGGCCCGCATTCTTCTCAGTGGGTTTAAAAAAAAAGTTTTCAAATATTTGGCCTTAAAGAGTCTGGAATGTAATGTGTATTAAGCTTTAAAGAACTCAGCAGGGAATTAAAGTAGAGAACTAATAAATACCTTTTAAAGAAGCAGTTCAATTAAATACTGTTACTCTATACCTATCAGATGCAAGCAGGCAGTTTAAGAAGTAAAACTGTTGTAAGGAGTATATGGACATTAAAGTTCAAAACCAATTCAATTACATCTATCCAGTATGAGATACTAATCAGATGTCGGCATGGGACAAAGTTTGGGGGATTTTTTTTTTTTACTAAAACGTTTTACATTTAAGCTTAGCCACAGAATTCAAGCAAGTTTAAACACTTATTGATGCCAGTTCACTGCACAAACACAATTCAAGATTTGCAATAGGAATTCCCTTAAGGTTTGCAAAAAGCAACTCCCACCTTTACAATTTCTCAATTACAATAGAAATTTCTACTTCAGGAGCACAAATATGCAACAAACATTCTTTGGAGGCACTAAGATAAAAGTAAAATAAAGTACTCAACTACTGCAGTCTTTACATATTCTACTTTTATTTGCAAATAACCTTACACTACATATTTACCAACAGATGGTAAATTAAGCAAGATGGAAAACAGAAGGTTAACTGTAAAATAGGCAAGTCTACAGAATTTAAGAGCTAGTAAAGCCACACCTGGTTCAACGTAAGAATATTTTTCTATTGCATTCCCACTCGTGTTGTCATATAATGCTATGATGTGGGTCTTCTTCTATTCTTTACTCTCATGTTAGGCACCCAAAACACTACTTCACATTGTTTTAAAAGAAACATGCCTTCCACTTGACAGCAAGATTTTATAAAGTTACGAGAATTTTTGTTTTTCTGAAAACTTTATTATAGGGATATCTTCAACTAGAAAAATACAGGTGCAGACAGCAAGTGTCCTCCTTACAGAAACAAGAAACACACAAGATTCAACAACCTATGAAGTGCTTGTGAAACCTATAAATAAATAAATACGGTTTAGAGTCTGGTTGATAGTACACCTCTTACTAGAGAGAAAAATCAAGGTAGAATACTGCAAACTTTTATTGTAAATAAACATTCAAAGAAGGCTGTTCGGTTTGCAGAGACCCTCTAAACAAAGCTAATTTAACTGCAAATATGATTCTCTTTGCTGATGCTGTTTACAGACTGCTGTTCTGCCTTATCTTGGAAACAACTTCACAATCCCATCTCAGGTTTAAGCCCGATCACAGTGACTGCAGTATCATTCTTGACAAGACTTGGACCCAAAGACACTCTTATTTTTAGTTAAACTGAAAATACCCAATTAGTAAACCTAGGTAAAAATGATTACAATATTCAATGCATTCACAGAAATGTTTTCTTAATTTCTGTGAAAAAAATGGTTAACATTAAGTGTAATTAAAGTGTCTAATAAAAGTTTTAGTCAAGTTACAGTTAAGACAACAATCTAAATGCCATATTAAAAAGGGTCTTAAAAATAAAAATCCAAAGTACACATTTCTTTTCTGGGAAAATCCATAAACATAAGTGGAACAGAGAGAGACCAGCTCATCTGGCATTTTACATGAATTTTAAATCAAGTCAATAAAAGCTGTGAAGATAGCTGCAGTCTATAATCAAAAGACTTATTGTGGCTGTTTCCCTAAAGAAAAAAAAATTCCTTTTAAATATAGTGTAATAAGCTGGATATTTCAGCCGCAGCTGTGAGGTGCACCCCCATTTGTTATTTATTAAAAGCATAATGAGAATGGTAAATTATTTATCTTTCTTTGCTCACTAGGTAACATTAACCAAGCACAGCAGCAGAATGACTGCCAAGACACAAACACAGAAGAGGCCTGACTTTAGCCCTCCCCAGAACTCATTAAACAGATCTATAATAAAAATAACAATAAAAATATTAAAGCAGCAAGACCTCAAGTTTTGCCCTGTATTTTGCTAAAGAATACAAATATTTGAACAGATGGCAGCTGCCAATACATGCTTCTAGACTGAATAACCTTACATATGCTTCAAAAGAGAGGCTGGTAATTTCACAGTTACAGCAAGCCTGGGGAAGATTAATTATTTTAGCTATCTAGATGACCGGTTTTGAGACTTTCTAAGAACATGCTTACAAAGGAACACGGTGAACAAATTAAGTAATATAAAGGTTAGTATGCTAGCTGCCAGCAAAGCAGACAACACTCTCAAACTGATGAAAACACTGTTGCTTTTCATCAGCAAGACGAGCATTGAGGGCACCACTGAGGATCCGGCCGCTCAGTGTTCTCCTGCTTCCAGAGCCCCGGGACTCTCAGGGAACTCCTGGAGCACCTGCACTTCGGCAGCACAAATTTCTGCACAGCTCATCCCTCGCAACCAACTTGTAACCAGAATTCTGCACCTGATTCTCTAACGCTACGAAATTAAGGTTAACTGGAATCCCTTCTACTTAACTACTGCAGCTTGCAGGGCTACAACCAGATATGAACCTCAGCATTGCTCGAAGACCTTAAAGCACCCAGAAACGCCACAGGCGAGGGCAGCTCCGCGGTCCCACGCAGGGGCTCCCCCGCTCTCTAGC
>WKFP01013352.1:8879-19852 GCA_011057875.1 Pterocles orientalis | reverse complement strand
CTCCAGAATTTATCGATTTTAATTAAAATGGCCATAAAAATGAGCTATGAATCTGCTCTGGCAGGACTCCGGTCAAAATCCACAGGGATCCCTGGAGGGTCATGGAGGAGGAGGAGATGGGGGGGGAGATGAGATGATTTCTCCCCAAAGATTTTTGGGAACTCAGGAGGATGCTGAGCCTCCGAACATGCCACTCACCCCGTCACCCGCGCCGGGATGGGTGTGCCTTGTGCCTATGGCCACGGGGCCAAGGTGAGAGCCGGGGAGCCAGGGCAGGTATATAACCAACATATGAATATATAAAAATCTAAAAATCTAAATATAGGTAAATATCTCTATATCGATGGGATTCCCAGTTTGGCAGCCAGCGTGAGTCCTCCCTGTGCCAGTTCAGGGCCGTGATGCGCAGAGGGGAAGATGCCAATTTTATTCCCCCTCCCCAGTACTCCTTTTTTTACTGGATTTTTGCCCAAAATTTGAAGTAGCAGCACTGGGGCAGCTGGGCTCGGTGGCTTTCAGATGGGCCAAGGGTGGTTTTGTGTCCCAGCTGTTTTGACTGTTGCTCACACCCCGGTCCGTGTGCCACCTTCCCAACTCCTTTTTTTTTTTAATTATTATTATTTTTGCAGGGTTTTGCATTTAAAGCAAATACCACCGAGCCCTCCTGCGATTGATCCTGCGGGGACGGGGACTGACCGAAAAGCTACAGTGGGTGCTGCGTCCTGCTCCCGTCATTGTGACCCCTCCAAACACCCTGGTACGGACCGGTGCAGGATGGTACCCACGGACAAGGACACCCCATGTGTGTAGGTATGAGTTTTAGGTTTTTTTCTCCATTTCCTCTCCTGCTTTTCCATTTGCCCTCGACAAAATTATTTGATGGGGGTATTTGCCGGTGGAGCATCGCATCCCCAGGTGCTCAAGAGGAGCCAAAATAACCCCGGCATGGCAGCAAATGAACAAACCCCTCAACAAACCCCCAGCACCAGGAGCCAAAAGCTGCCGGGAAAGTTTCCGGAATGGTTCATCTGCACCCTGCCAAGAGAGGGATTTTATTTGCATTTATTAAGTGCAACCCCTCCGGCGGGGAGGGAAGGACGGTGGTATGGGGAGGGCTCCTGTCGATCCCACCAGCTCCTTTCCCTTCTGCTCGGCGAAGCCGTCTGCCCTCGGGGGGGTGTGAACCCCTCGTGGGGTCTGCGGGCGAAGCCTAAAAATAGCAGGATGCTGGGAGGGGGGTCGGCAGGCGGGGAGGCAGCTGGGCTGACAGGGCAGACGACAGAGCAGAGCTCCTGCTGCTGCCGGAGGAGCTTTGCTGGGGTGGATCGAGGCTTTGCTGGGTCCAAGATGGGAAGTTGGAGATGGGATCCAGGCTCCTGCGAGGCTGGAAATCCAGGCGGGTGCTGCAGCACCCAGAAAACCACGTGGAAAATAAGAGCAGGGTTGTGTTTCATAGAATCATCGAATCCCAGAATGGTTTGGGTTAGAAAGGACCTTAAAGCCCATCCAGTGCCACCCCCTGCCATGGGCAGGGACACCTCCCACTAGCCCAGGTTGCCCAAAGCCTCATCCAGCCTGGCCTTGAACCCCTCCAGGGATGGGGCATCCACAATCGTTAAGGCTGGAAAAGACCTCAGGGATCATCAGATCCAACCGTTCGCACCCGGTGGATGCTGTGGGAGGGCTGGAGGGGTACCTGGACCTGAAACCTCCCCCAGGCTGGACCCCGGACGGCAGCCAGGCTGTGACCAGCTGGTGGCATCCGCGGGGAAGCTGCGCTGGAAGCCAGGCACGGGGGTACATGCCCAAGGGAACCTGCTGTGCTGGAGGAAGCTGGCAGCTGGGGCTGAGCGTGACCGTGCCTCTGCCACGTGGCTGTCAGGGCGGTGTGGTTCCCTCGGACCTTTTGGGCATCCTGGGGAGAGGATAGATGCTGGGTGTGTGACCAGCACCAGCTGCAGCGAGAGACAGGGACCAGGTTATGTGGTGGTGAGACTGGTCCTGGATGGGAGCTCTCTGGTCCCAAACGGGAGTCCATCCACCCCTCCATCCATCCCTCCATCCATCCCTCCATCCATCCCTCCATCCATCCCTCCATCCATCTCTCCATCCCTCCATCCATCCCTCCATCCATCCCTCCATCCATCCCTCCATCCCTCCATCCATCTCTCCATCTATGCATCCCTCCCTCCATCCCTCCATCCCTCCCCTCACACAACCAGATGGGATTTACCTCCCCCTGAGCCCCCTGTGTGCTTCTCCTGGTCCTGACTCCCCCCATCCTAGTTCAGCCCCTCCAGGCGGGTGGCTGGACGTGCTCAGAGGGTTTCTGTCTCTCTCTCATTGCATCGAGGAGCAACCCAAGCACTCAGAGCGATGGAGGCACCTGGATGGAGCCCGGCTCCTGGCAAACCACTTTTTGGGGGGCTCCGTTTGCACCCAGCTCCCTTTTTTTAAGATGACCTGGGGCATGGGCAGAACCACACCGTGGGGAACCGCAGCAGAAGACATCACCCTATTTTCTGGGTCTGGGATGCTTTGGGGCATGCAGGAAGGCAGCGACGGACGGGGTGGGTGACAGCGATTGGTACCCACCGTGCTGGGGTCCAGGCTGCTCCCCCCGGCTCCACGGAGCCCATCGCTTCCCCTCCCTCTGCTGACAGCTCCACGTCAATCGGCCTTGAAGAGGAAAATGGGCTGATTTGTGTGTTTTGTTTTCCCCACGTCAACAGATCCGAGTGTTTTCATACCTTGCGGGGCAGCTGCTGGGAAAGAACAAAGCCTGGCCGTCAGGGGAGTTAAAATTAGATGAGATTCTTCTCCGCTTCCCCATTACGCGTGGCTGAATGGCGAGAGGGAGGGTTTGGTGGGTTGGATTTTTTTTTTTTTTGCAGTGAGCGTTATTTCCTCGGCATCGTGTGCGGGAGGCTGTCTGCCAGGGCAGGGTGGATGCAGAGCAGGGATGCTGCGAGATGGTCGGAACTGGAGCCGGGTCGGGAGGTTGGATGGGAAATCTCAGCTCAGCACTTTGCAGGCGCCGATCCCATTCCCAGAGCTCAGTGATGTCCCGGGGGGTGATGCCACCATTGTCCCCAAGATGTTCTCAGTGGGACACGAGGGGGAGACTGTCCCCTCCCTGGGCTCGAGGTGACGATGGTGCCAGCCTGTCCTTACAAAATACAGGGTGGGGGCATCAGCCGGTTCATCCTTTTTCCTTGAAAAATGCCTCCAACCTGAGTATTTGATTTGGGGGGTTACTGGAGCCTTTTCCTTCACCCCAGCTCGTGCCTGGCCCCAGAGTGGGGACGGGGACATGGCCAGCATATGGCTCAGGGGCATCACCATGTCCCCAAGCCATGCTGGCAGCGAAGGACACTGCACCACACCCCGTCCCTGGGTTGCTCCATCCCCACAGGAGGAATTTTTTTCCCCAGACTGTTGCTTATTTCAGTCTTTTCACTCCCCCCTGCTCAGTGCCACCTCCAGCTGACAATGGAGCGTTGATTGGGAACTGGCAGCGTCCCCCCGGCTTTCGGGGACCCGTGAGCCCAGGCTGTCCCCCCACCACGGTGGCATCGCTGCTTCCAGCGGATGCGTCGGGAGCGTTAACGAGCTGTGAGTCATCCCGTGAACGAACCAGCTGGGAAAGGGGGGGTCCAGGGCGGGACGCTACTCCCAGCCGCTGCCGTGATGGAGGAACGAAGCTTGGGGCTGCTGGTGGAGGGAATTGATGGGATTGTGAGCCCTGGGCTCCCTGAAAGGGCTGGGGCTGGGTTCTCCTGGGTGGGGAGCAGGTCCTTTGGGGTTGGGATGTGGGGACCGTGTGTCCTGATGCCTGTGGCTGGCGGGAACATGGGGACCGTGTGTCCTTGTGCCAGGCTGGGACATGGGAACCATGTGTCCTGGTGCCAGGCTGGGATGTGGAGACCCTATGTCCCAGTGCCTGTGGCTGGTGGGGACATGGGGGACCGGGTGTCCCAGTGCCTGTGGCTGGTGGGGACATGGGGGACCGGGTGTCCCAGTGCCTGTGGCTGGTGGGGACATGGGGACCATGTGTCCCAGTGCCTGTGACTGGTGGGGACATGGGGGACCGGGTGTCCCAGTGCCTGTGGGTGTGACATGCTGGAGGGATGAAGGCTCTGTGTGTGTGCAGACACGTGTTGCACTGCCAAGGGACAGGGAGGAGTTTTACAGCCAGATTTCCTACGGGAATAAGGTCCGTTGGTGTCTCCCCATGGGTCTGATACGGGATTTGCTGGTGATTGTTGCTGCACCAGCAGGACAGGGTTAGACCCAGCACCAGACCCAGCACCAAACTCCCTGGGCCACCGTCAGCCACCCTGGTGATGGAGGAGGCAGTTTTCCTTCTCGGTATATAAAATATTTACTTTTTCTGCAGCTTTTTATCTTCCTGCCACAACCCCTGGAGCAGGTGGGATGCTCCTGCCATGACCCGCGATCCCCATCACCGGTGCACCCACCGCAGAGCCCGTGTCGCGACGGGACGGACGCGTGGACGGATGCGTGGGCGTTCATCCCCTTGATTCACCTCCTCCGAGAGCTCCGGGGCCGCCGGGGAGGAAGCGGGTGCCGTCTTTGATGTTGCGAATCCAGGTCAGCGCTAACGCAGCTGCGATCCTGCCGCTCTGACTGTGCCACGTCGGGGGGTACAGCTCAGCTCTGCGGGTTCCCGCTCCTCCAGACATCCGTGGGATGAGTTGGTTTGGGGTTGGGAGAGGAGGAGAAACCTCCTCTCTGTGGAGGAAAAGCACAGGAGGGGTTGGCTGAGGTTTATTTGGGCTGAAGGACGGGGATTTGGGTGGCTCCGACCTGGAGGCGTTGGCACCAGGAGCTGCAGAAGGAGCATCCGGCACCGACCCTTGGCTCTCATGTCGGTCAGTCCCTGCAGGGCACTGAGGTGGGAAGGTCAGGGAAGCGATGGCACATGATGGCTGTTCACATCATTATTTATTATTTTTATATATATATATTATTTATTATAAAATAATACGTGGGATGAAGGCTCTTTTCCCAGCTAACTGGGAGCCTGCTCACCACAGCCAGCAACACCCAGTCCAGGCAGGGTGACAGCGTGGGGACCAGCATGTCCCCATCACAGCGTGGGCTCGGAGGCAGCAGGTCTCAAAGTGATGCTCGGGTTTGCGGCAGGGTCGCGGGAGGTTTTGGAAGATGCTCAGTGGTTCTGAAGGCAGGACTTAGGCTGCAGCATCCCGTCCCTGCATCCTGCTGGGTGGCCAGAGCGGCGATGGCCAGTTCAATGCCAGGACAGGGCTCCCAAAAGCTCAGCAAAGCTCAGGATTTTTCCTTGACGATGTGATCGAGCTCTGAAAGGCTCAGGAGTTGGGATCAGGCAGATCCAGGCTGGATGCAGGCTTAGCCAGAGCCCAGCAAAGCCTTTTGGTCTCCAGCCACCCACCTTCCACCCAGCTCATCCCTGGCTTGTCCGAGCCAGGTCTCCAGCAGAAAAACCAGCAGCATCACTTGGGTGATTTCTTTCAAAACATCCCCCCTGCCCCAGGAGGCATTTCAGCCCCAGGGTGCCCTGGGCAGCACAGGGATCATCCTGTACCCCCACACATCGCCCTGATGGTGCTGAGGGCTATGATGTCTTCAAATCAATCGCTGCAGGTGGGGCTCTGGAGGTGCCCAGCAACTACCAGTGGATCCTGAGGGAAGCTCCGGTGCTGGTCCCAGCTCTGCGGTGCTGGGCGAGGGCAGGGAGCTGGCAGGGGCTGGAGGAAGAGGAGGAGCGGCGGTGAAGGCTGCCACAGCAGCTTCTCCCAGCTTCAAAGGCAGCTCCCCCTCCTCCAGCCAGCCAAACCTGCGGCAGCTCATCTCACACCGTGATTTCTTTTTCTTTCTTCTCCCGAAAGGTGCAAAAATCACCCCTTTCACCCCCCTTCCACACCTCGTGCAGCATCTTCCTCCCTCCCACTCCCGCTCTTCCTCCCTGAAGCCACCCCAGCCCAGCACGAAGCCGGGGACAGCTCCGGGCCGTGTCCTCGTCCCCTCCCTGCACGCCGCAGCCTTGGCAGGACATTAGCAGGGAAGATTTCATCTTTGATTATCGGATTGGGTTTTTTGGGGTTTTTTTTGCTGGATGACCCTTTTGGGGCTGGAAACCTGCAGGTCCCCAGGGAGCGGTTGGCCAGCCCAGCCCGTGGTTCAATGAGGACGAGTAATAAGAAAAAATTGGATGTGGTGGTTTAATTACTGGAACAGCTCTTTTCTTCCATATCTACCTGTCTGCTTATCTAAATATAGCCCCAGATTTTCTAAACACAACATGCCAGCATCCCTGCTCAGAGCGAAACGCAAGTATTTAAAAATTAGAGTAAATGACTGGTGCCTAACGAAACCCTGGGGCTGGAGGAAGAGCTCTGCTGACGGAAGATGTTTATTTTCAGGGGGGAGGAAAGCAAGCTGGAAACAAATTTCTTTTTTTTTCCCCCTCCCAAGGTTTTGGCCGCAGCAGTTTGGAGGCGTAAATCCCTTCTTGCTCCCCAGCAGACTCACATCGGGAAAAAATACTGTTGATTTAAGGGATTTTTTTGGTTGTTGTTTGGGGTTTTAACTCGCCCCTCCCATGCAAACGTGGTCGGGCACCTCCCACGGCACGGCAGGGAGCAAAGCTGGCTCAGGGGTGGCTGCAGTCCCCGGGGGTGGGGACCCTCCTGTCCCCGTGGATGCAGCATCGCGCCCGAGCTGGCAGGGATGCGGCTGCTCCATCCTGATCCCCAACCCCAGGATGGATTTTTCCCACCACCCTGATTGAGAGACCCATCCTCCTGCCTGCAAAGAGATACCAGCTACCGGGCTGGGGGAAGAGAACCACTAGTAATGTAATGACTTCATATGTTCCCAGGCTGAGTGCTCCCATTTCTCTCCTTGTCCCAACAACAAACCCTGAGCCCCCTCCTCCCCATGGCCTTGGAGCTGGGGGTGCATGGCAAGGGGACTTTTTTTTTTAATTTCCTTGCTGGAGCCAAAATACCTTCTGAGCAAAGCATTTATTTCATTTCGCCTTGTTCTTCCACCTTCCTCCGTATCCAAGCGCAGCCGGGATCCTCGGAGGGGCTGGATGACTCACCGCGGCAGCAACGGGAGGGCATCAGCACACGATTCCTCCCGGGGCTCTGCTCTCCCATCACCGGGAGTTTTTTCTATTCCGAGCAGCTCTCCTGCCCCAAGGAAATGTCACGGTTACCTGCAAAATGGCTGGGCAGAGGGATGATGTCCCCTGGGTGGAGGGGACAGCTTGTGATGGAGAAGGGATGCAGGGACCAAGGGGATGCAGGTGACCCAGGGACTAAAAGGATGTAGGTGGCAAGGGGACCAAAGGGATGCAGGTGCCATGGAGACCAAAGGGATGTAGGTGACATGGGGGCCGAAGGGATGCAGGTGACCCAGGGACAAAAAGGATGCAGGTGACAAAGGGACCAAAGGGATGCAGGTGCCATGGAGACTAAAGGGATGCGGGTGACATGGGGACCAAAGGGATGCAGGTGACCCAGGGACAAAAAGGATGCAGGTGACAAAGGGACCAAAGGGATGCAGGTGCCATGGGGACCGACAGGATGCGGGTGACACAGGGACCAAAGTGACGCCACGCCGATGCCCACGTTTGCAGCGTGACACACGTCCCCAGCCCAAAATTATTGCCCCTACCCTGAGATATTCCAGCAGGTCCCCCCAGCGCGGGCACCAGCGGCTCCGTCACCCCTCCAGCCCCATCCCAGCGCGGCGGCGGTGGCAGTTAACTCCCTAATTGCTCGCCGGGCTGGGGCAGGCTGCTTTGCAGAGTGCAATTAATTAGCCTTCGCTTCCCCGCCGCTGGCTGACCCTGCCAGACTCCGGAGCCGTTTGGCTGCTGCGGGTAATGGGTTTGCTGAGAGCGGCTGGCGGCGGTGGCACGGCTCCTGGGTAATCACGGCGTTGCAGGACGAGCTATTTATATTTTCACTTTTGGAAAGACAAGGCAGCTCGGTGGAAGAATCTGGCCTTCGGTGCCAGCCGCTCTCAGCTTTCGGGTTTGCAGGGAGAAAGGAGGCAGGGACGCGGCTCAAGCCCAGCCTGCCATCCTTGGGGCACTTTTTGCTCAAAGAAATCATCATCCAGGAGCTGCGTGTGGCCGGGACGTGCTGGGACGGTGCAAAGCAGCTGGAAAAATGCTTTGGGGATGCTGCAAACAAAGAAATCAACGCTAGAAAATATACTTTTTTTTTTTTTTCTGCAGCACAAACCCAGCCTGGACCACGCGGTGGGATGCAGGGGACCAGGGGATGGGGATGAGCCTTGAGCATCCCGCTGAGCTCCCCAGCCCCTTCCTCCATCCCTCCACCCTCCCACCCTTCCCGCACCCAAACCGCGTTAATCCAGAGACCAAACCGCCCCTGCTCGCCGGCACTTCATTATATCTCTAACGATTAATCTGCCGCTCCTAATTGCCGAGTGCCCGAGAGCTCCTGGCAGGCAGGAAAATAAGTGTCAGGCGAAAAAGCCGATGTGGTTTGGGCTTTTATTTTTCTTTTTTTTTTCCTCTGTAATATTTAGGTCGACTGACTGCTGTGGGAGGCGCAGGGCTGGGAATTCGGGTGGGCTGGGGGAGGTTTGTGGCATTTTTAGGGTGATTTTTTTTCCCTGGCATCACCTCCATCCCGGCCCCGAGAGGGACGAGCATGCCTGGCTCCGGCGGAATGTCCAGGAAAAGGGATTTTTGTGGGTTTTTGCTTTTAATGGAGGAGCTTTGCTCAATTCTTCCTCCTCTGCCCGTTCAGCTAAGGCAGGGGAAAAAAAAAAATCTCTGCCAAGTGCTGTGATTTTAGGAAGGCTGAGATCAAAGTGCTCTGCAGAGTCAGCAAACCGCTCTGGCCAGGGGGGCATGGGGTTTTTTTCTTTAGGAAAAGTATCTTCTGTAATTTTCCATGCAACACTTTTAATTTTAAAAGCAAAGGTTTGGGCTCATTTGGTGCACTGATGATTTGGGACGCTGCAGGGTTGCACCCCTACGGCTCAACGGACCCTTTCCCTCCCATGGGTTGCAAAGGTTGCAGGTGACCAACTGAATTTTTTCCCTTTGTTTTGCAGGAAAAAAAAAATGTCCAAGGGGGCAAATCCCCAGCTTTGTTCCTGGTGTGATGGCTGGGGCTGGCTTGAGCAATCAGCGGAGCTGAGTCACTCCATCAACACAGAACAATGAAAGAAAAAGGAAATTCCTCCGTTTGCATCCCAGCCCGGAGCTGGAGCTGGCGCTGAGAGGCTCAGCAATTTTTTTTTCCCCTTATTTTAGCAATATTTGTGCATTCTTGGGTGCCCTGGGAGTCCTGCTGTGACGGCTCCGCACACCCCTGCCCACCCTCCGCACCGCCGGGTGTATTTTGGGGTATTTAGGGCCCCAGCACACCTCCGCATCCTTTGGCAGCCGGTACCCACGGGATCCAGCCCCGAATCCTCCCACGTTCCCTTGTGCCCAGGAAAAACAGAGCTTTGGGGTTTAATTAAAACAAAAAAATGAAAAAAAAAGAAAAAACATAACAAAAAAAGAAAAAAACCCTTCAGCAGAGCAGCTGAGTGTTTGAAAGGCTCCGACTGAGCCATGGCTCCGAGTAGAGGTGTCAGACATCCCCCCCCCAAAAAAAAAAAAATTTTGGGGTGTCTATAGCTTTTGCATTCATCTAGCAGCAAGTCCCCGGCTGGAGTGGGGTCTGCTCGGCTTTGGGGGTATCGCCCACCCCCTTTGAGATGTGGGGTGTCCTGAATGGTGTCCCCGAGCTCGGCAACCCCTGGATTGGGGGGGGCAAGTGGAGCCTTTCCCAGCTCACTGGGGCACGGGGAGTTTTCTGGGGTCCCCCCACCCTGCTCAGCACCCTCAGCATCATTCCTGCCCCCTCCAAACAACCCCATTGCACCATTTTCTTCCTTTTTAAAAAAAAAAATCAGCTCCAATCCTGAGCAGGGCTGGCCCCTTCCCCTGTCCCCCCACATCGGGCTGGGTCCCCGTCACTTTGTGGGGGGGACATCACCCCTCGGAGCGGCTCGGCTGCGGAGGCGGGAGCGAGGCGGCTCTGCGCCGGCGGTTTTCCCAGGAGAGCCCAAACCCTGTCTAGTGACAGCGGCAAAGCGGGTCACGTCTGTCGGGGAGATGAATATTGCACGTGGGGTTTGGGGTGGGGGGGCAGCCAGCGCCTGCGCCCAGGGGATAATTACCTATCGATCGCACCGATTGCAAAATATCTCCTCACAGGGATGGGTGGGGGGGGACCTGCCCAGTCCTGCCCGAGAACTGGGACATTCGCACCCAGAGAACATCTGCGGGTTCTTCCGGATACAAAACCGGGGGGGCTATTCCCTTGGGAGGGGAAGGGTGGGTGTAAATGGGGGTCGGGCAGTTGGGATGGGGAGTTTGGGGTCACCCTGTGCATCCCCCGGCTTTTAGCGCAGAGGTGTTGGGTTTTTCCTCTGCTTTTGGTGCATTTCTCTGGTTTTTGAAGGAAATCTTTGGGCACCTCTTCAGCTCGTCCCCGTGACCCCGGAGCAAGCCGAGGGGCGGTTTCATCCATTTAATGCAGGTTTTCTCCCCCCACTGCAAAATCGAGCAGCTTGGAGGTGAAGGAGGATTGTACCATGTGGCTAAAAGCCGGGTGCAGGATGGTTCCCGTGGTGCTGGGTACGGGGTGAGGTTGTCACCTGGAGAAGTGACAGTGGCCAGAGAGGGCAACCATCAGGAAGAACCTGATCTAGATACCTATAGAAGATATTTATAGATATAGGTTTTTATGGGTATTTCTATAAGATGGAGATGAGATGTGAGGAAGAAATGTTTTCCTGTGCGGGGGGTGAGGCAGTGGCCCAGGTTGCCCAGAGAAGCTGTGGATGCCCCATCCCTGGAGGGGTTCAAGGCCAGGCTGGATGAGGCTTTGGGCAACCTGGGCTAGTGGGAGGTGTCCCTGCCC
>WKFP01013350.1:88271-102372 GCA_011057875.1 Pterocles orientalis | reverse complement strand
ATGCAGGTTGATTTGTGACCCACCTTTTATGTTGCATTTTGGAACGTGTCGTTCTGTGTATTTTTGCAGGAACAAGAGCAATCTTAAAGAAGCATTAGATAATGAATTGCCTTAAATAATAGCTCTGCCGGTACTGCTAATGACTAGAAATCCTGTCGTCTTTGGTTAGAAGTACAATAATAGATGGTTTACTCGTGGATATATTAACCGTGCATCAGCAAAACATCTGGAAGTTTAAGTTAGTGATTAAATGAACTGCTGTTTATCTTTTACGGTGATAGTTTTAGAGAGTTACTGTTTTGGTAAGCAACCCACAGACATAAAATAATGTTACATAAATAAATATACTTAATCTTTCATCTCCCATTTTTTTATGCTTCTTCACTAGCTGGCATCTGCACAAGCCAAAGTGTATTTTTTTTTTATTCTCCCATGAATAACAGAGCATAAAACATAAAGGAAAAATAACTCCAGTACCAGCTGGGCATGGTGGGACTGATGCCAGGGTGGAATCTGGGTCGATTTACGTATACTGAGATTTTCAAGTGACAGATTAATTGGCTCGATGATAATTCACTGAAAGCAGGGAGAGCTGGAGATGTCACACTCCCTGTAATCCTCCCTCTAGATGGGAGAGCCAAGGGCTGTTCTACTCATTTTTCCTGGGGCTGTCCCACCAGGTTTGGAGAAATGAAGGGGTTCATATCCCCTTCTGAGCACACACCCCCTGGTTTCTCCCCAAGCCAGTTTGATCCAGGAGTGGTGGTGCCTTCAACAGCAAGCTCCCTTCCAAACTGCAGAGAATAATCATAGAATCATCGAATCAGAGAATCATTAAGGCTGGAAAAGACCTCAAGGATCATCAAGTCCAACCGTCAACCCAACACCACCCAACCCACTAACCCATGTCCCCAAGCACCACATCGACACGTTTCTTGAAATGACGGTTGCAATTATAAAAAGAAAACAGCACAGGAAACCAGTGAAGGAATGGTGAAATGAAAGTTGGGTTTATTTTTCTGATTTACACTTGCATGGGCCAAAAATAATTGCGTCTGGTTTGGAACGTGTAAACGAAGATCCACCACAGAGCCACCATCATTAACGCCTGATGTTGAAATGCGGTTGGGATGACGACAGTATAAGTGGAACATAAATAATGACGTGCCCTATAAATAATCTGCAGGAAGCCCTGCTTCCCCACCTCCGCGGGAGCTGCAGAGAGGAGATCTGCGCTGTCATCATTAATCAAACCCAAGAAGCAGGCAGACTGGTCTGGCTGCTGGAGATATTGGCTTGTGGTCCAGCGGATGCCAACCCTGGCCATCGTCCAGGAGGAGATTTGGGTGCAAGGTGGATTTGGGCAAGCAGGGGATGGACAGGAGGTAGGGGGGTGAGGACTTCAGCCCCCATGGCTCCTTTTCCTCATCCCGAGTAAACCATGGGATGTCGCACGTGGACAGTCTGGTGGCTTTTATGGAAAACAAGTGTTGGCAAGTTCCCAACATAGAGTGACTTGCAACCCCTTCAATAGGGAACCACAGGAAGAATGAAACAAATCAGGAGTGTCTGGACTTCCAAGTTGGTGGCTGGGATCTTCAGTTAATTCAAGCAAACTGGGGTGGGGTTTTTCCTCAGGTCCCTTGGTTTTGGCTGAGTCTCTGGTTTCTTTTTAGGGTGGAACGCTACTACATTAGCCTTCTGTTTTCCCACGGGTGCTGGAGGAAAGGAGTGAGCGGACTGGTCCCAGCAGAGCTTAGTGGTGAGCCCTGAGCTGGGCTCTACAAGGAGCTCCAGGGGGGAGGCAGAAAGGTTACATGAAATGTGGGAACTTTTGCCTGTAGATATGAGCCCGTAGGCACCAATCAGCTGAAAATTTCCAGTCTTTATTGTATTCCCTAATGTATTTATTCCTTATTGCATGGGTGGGTTTTTTGGTCGACATGGAACAACATCTTCAATTCCTTTGTTTGACCTTTAGACACCAGGGACCCCTGACCACCTCCCCAGCCCCATTGCTGAGGTGCCTCCTCACGCTGATTTTCGCAAGACCATCATAACGGAAGATCCCTGGCCTTCTTTCCTGCGCAACCATGCCTCCAAAAAAATCAACCCAGCTTTTTCATTTCCTCTGGTGCCAGCTCCACAGATTTCGTTTTCTCCGAGAGATCAATATCCAAATGGCTGTGTGATTATTGCAGCTTCACAAGTCTACAGCTGGAGGTCACCTCCAGGTTTGTTCATAAATAAATCATAAAATGTTATTATTTATATAGCGTCAACAGTGTGATAAGTGTAACATAAGGCAAATTCACTGTGGCAGCCAACTCCCAATCTGTTTTCTTCCTGCAGATTTCTGATGCAGCTAAATGGAGTGATCTCCGTGCAATTGCTCAGCTCCTCCGAGAGGCAAGATTTAACCCCCTGACAATCAGTGGGGTCTTGTGGTTGATTTACAGCCCATCCGAGATCCATCCCTTGTGTCTCATCTCCAAAGGGCTGGGAGCACCTTTGCAATCTCGTTTTCCCCCTTTCAACCACCCAGCCTGAGTATTGACATCTTCAATCGTGGTATCGGCTGATGGTCAAGTTGCCTGGCTGTTACGGTTTTGACCCCGGCTGGCATCAAAACACCACATCAACCGCTCTCTCAACCTCCCCCTTCCCCAGGATGGGGGAGAGAATTAAAGGGGTAAAGGGAAAAGAGACTCGTGGGGTGAGATAAGAACAGTTTAATAACTGAACTATAATAATATTGGAAATAATTATAATGATAATAATAATAGTAATATATACAAATATACAAATGAGTGACACACAGTGACACTGCTCACCACCCCATGACTAAGGCTCAGCCTGTTCCCAGCCAATGATCCCAGAGCAGGGAGAGTCCTGAAACTGCAATCCTAGAACAGAGATAACAGCCCGAGTGTCCAAGAGACTGAGAGCTGACTGAAGGAGTGAGAAGACCCCGAGAAAGGGGCAACCCAGAGAGAGAGATGACCTGGAGCAAGAGAGGACTTTGAACAAAACCTCATCTGTACCCTGGCCATGCCGTGCATGGGATGGAACAGACCATCGGCCAGTTGGGGTCTCAGTCCCAAACCTGAGGTCGAATCCTGGGCTGGTCACTGGGGCTGTGCTCCCTCCCAGCTCCTCCTGCCCCTGCAGACACGGGCACAGCAGAGAAGCTGGAAAGTCCTTGAGTGTCCTGGCAGCAGCTCTGCCCATCAGTGTGTGATCAGCTTCTCCTCAGCACAAACCCAAACACAGCCTCACACCAGCTGCTGGGAAGAACCTTCACTCTGTCCCAGCCCAAACCAGGACACTGGCTCACAGACCACCACGCTGCAGCCATGAGGATGTCAGTGATGGGAATGAGGGTTAGAAATAACTTGAGGCAGGGAGATCTTTTCCATTGCTCCCCAGTCTGCTGTGAAATGAAGGCTGCAGCCAGATTCTTGCCTCTAGCATTGTCTGGGATTGCCCAAACCTGAGCCTGCACAGGCAACGGAGCAACCCTGGACAGCCCGGGTTCAAAGGAGCATTTGGCTCCCACTGCATCCCAAATGTCAGGGCAAACAATTAGGCAGAGCCTCAGCTGGCCAATTAAACAGACACATCCAAGGAGTTTTTCCCACTGAATAAGTTGTTTCCGCTGCTGGGACAGTCTCCCATGAGAGAGAACGGCAGCAGATTGGTTCTTTTAATTGCTTCACTTAGTCTGTGTAAATATTATCAGAAAGTGACCTTTAGTGTCTACCAGCATGGTATGAAATCCCTCCTTGCCCAAAAAAATGGTTTCACAGAGCCTCTGAACCATTTACCTTACATTTAAATCAGCCAGGAGATATTTCACTCGGAAAGGGCAAACGGGGCTCTCTGAAATAACTCACAAGCAAACGTGTAATTTAGCTGGAGAGCCAGCCGTGCTTCTCCTCCATGGTGGGTCTGCACCGAGAAAGGATGAGCCTGAAGAGTGGTTGCAGCCCAGCACCTCCCATGAGCAGACTTGTTGAGTAGACCCATGGACCGCACGCTTCAACTCCCAAGTTGACTACTACTGAGATCTGCTCGTCCTCCACGGCTGGTCGCATCCCCTTTGAAGGCACCAAGACTTGCAAGATTCAGCAAAGGGAGAGCATCTCCAAAGCTGAGCTTGCTTTGGTCCTGTTGGATTTGGAGGAAGGACAGGTCGGTGCAGAGAAACTCTGCCTGCAATGGTCTTGCTCACAATTTGGAGGAATAAAAAATCAGCCTACACCTGCAGGACACAAGGCAAATCCTTCTGATCCATGTTTTCTACAGCTAGTTGTTCTCAGCGGACCAGGTTGAAAAATGTGCTGAGGCAAATCGAAGAGGGAAGCTTCCTCAAGACTGAAGATTTAATTAAAACCGACGTTGAAAAAAAAGTAAATCTAAAAAGCTCACAGTATTTTGAAGGTATCAAAACAGAACATTTTAACATTCAAGAGTGAAGCCTTTTCATTTTTCGTTTCAGAAGGGCTTTTTATTTCAGTGTTTTACGTACTGAAAAAAAAAAATCAAAATAGAAACAGAACATTTTGATTGACCAGAAGGTTTGGGGGATTTTCAGCGCTGCTCTCCAGGAGAGGTTGCAATGTTTTCTCTGACTCAGAGCAAGAACCTGATTTGGAAGTGTGGCATTTTTTCATGCTGAAATTGTGCCCTCCCTGTAACCCACCGGTGATTAGAAATGATTTACATACTGGGCTTGAGTAAAATACGGTGGAGGAACACCGCTCAGTCGTTTAGGGCAGGAAACAATATTTTATCTAATTGAGACAATGATGGGCTGGGAAGTAGGCTGCAAAATTGGGCTTCTCGTCTCCAGCTTTCAGAAACAACACGGAGATCTGTGAGCACTGTCACACCGTTAAGTCCTCAGCTTCACCCAGAAGCACTGCATCCCACCACGTCCCCTAACACAACACCAAGGCGATGGTCCTGTACAGGCTCAGGGGACAGAGTGCAAAGAATCATCGAACCACAGGATGGTTTGGGTTGGAAGGGACCTTCAGGATCATCCAGTGCCACCCCCTGCCATGGGCAGGGACACCTCCCACTGGCCCAGGTTGCCCAAAGCCTCATCCAGCCTGGCCTTGAACCCCTCCAGGGATGGGGCATCCACAGCTTCTCTGGGCAACCTGGGCCAGTGTCCCACCACCGCACAGGAAAACATTTCTTCCTAAATCTGGTATCCCAGACCGGGTTAATGGGGACACACTTGGAGCAACCAGTTTCCTCCCCTCTTCTCTCCATCGATGGCTGTTGGCAGCCAGGAGATGGTCTCTATTTTCTTCCTGTAACACTAGGACAGAAAGAAAAGCAATTCTACAGCCCCGATTTTTTTTTGAACAATCTCGGTGCTACCTGCATTGCAGATCTGCAAATTAATCTTGTGGATGCTTGCACACACGCAGAGTCAGGATCGGTACAGGCTGCACATGAAAACAAACCCGCCGTGCAGACGGCCTGAGTCACCGCCGGGAGGAAGGGAGGCTCGAGGGGGGGAAAAAAAAAATACACCCAGAGAGATCGATATGGTTGAGTCGGTGTATCAAAAGCACTGGAGCGAATCCCATCAATAAGATATAAATCAACTCACAACACACCTTTACCTCCCTTCCTCCCTCCCTCCTCAAACATTTGATCAGTGAATATAAAAATACACAAAGGTCACGGGAAGAAAAGCAGCTGCAAAAGGTGGTTGGCATCTTGGAGAAGCAGAGAAAGCAGCAATGGGGGAAGAAACCAAGGATGTCAAAGGGCCTTCGGATAAAAGAGAACCTCATCGGCATCCTTGATAATGAAGGATTCCAGGTCACACTCACAGGGACCAACACCTATGGACGGAAGGAGAAACCTTCATCACTTGTGCTTCGCTTTGTGTCTCCTGTTCACCAGGGACGTGATCTTTCAAAAAAATGGGACACTAAGGAGCCACGAGCCTGGGGGTTGTGAAACGCAAGGAGGGCAGGGAAGGAAAAAAGTCAGAGGTGTGTTTTCCGGGCTAAAGGAGAGTCAGTGAACATTTTTGCCATGTCCATTTCTCGATCACCCAAGAGAGAATGGCTGGGTTGAAATCTGTCTGTCGAATTTGCCCTGCCTAGGGAGATGCTCACAGCCAATACGAGTGAAAATTCAATTCCTTTCCATCGTTGGTGCTGCTCATCTGCTGCTTGGCACGTCGTTCTGCAGGGACAGCCAAAGGACACAAGAGTTTTTGGAGCCTTGTTGCCTTTTCATCGGTGCTACCAGGAGTTTTTCAGCCATGGACATGACTCTGTTTGGATTAGTTTTAATGTGGAGGAGAGTCCTTGGACGTCAAAAACAATATTCACATCGACTGAGACTGGAAGAGGAATGATCTGAGGAGTGACAGAAGGAGTCCTGAAAGATTTGCTCCTGAAAGATGAGGAAGAAATATCAAAAGTGATAAATAAAGAAGCAAAAAGCTGACGAGGGGGGTGACATATCTGGGTGAAAACCACAGCAACAATCCCCGCCTGTATGTGAGGCATCAGACACTTTCTAGGTGAGAAAAAAGGGATTGAAATGGAATTTGAACCCAGTAATTGCGTATTTTGCCTCCTGTTTCAGTCTTGTTAGTTCAAAAAGAATAAAACACCAAAAACCAGCAACAACCTCCTTTTTCTTACCGCGCTAAATATTTTGTCTTCCCAAATAGATGAAAATAAAATTCCTCTTTCTGCTTCAGTCCTCTAGCAGCTATTTCATCTCCGGTGCAAGAAAGGGCTGTGAATACATTAACATATAGAGGCACCTGATCGCTGCCTGAGTTAACGACAAGGAGCTTTCTCCGGAGTAGACTGCGTGGTGCAGCTGGAGCAATTATCCCTTCACCAATCCTGCAGACAGTCAAATTGGTCTGGGACATAAAAAAAAAAAAGGAGAAGGGAAAAAAGAGATTCGTGTCTTGGATTTAACTAGGTGACGGCTCTCAATTAACACAGAAAAAAAGGGGTTTTTGTGATTTCAGCTTTATCCTCTGCCCCTCTCCAATGTAGAGAGTGAGCAGATCAGAAAAGAGAAATTCAAGACACACACTTCTTGTTGTCCAGCTGGTTTTTGTTCCTCTTCGATGCTTGGGTCTGGGGGATTTTCTTCCCCAGGTAGTTCAATGAGAACATCTCAGGTTTGGCTGCATTTTATACAAAGATGTCCCATATCCATGGTAGCTTGGATTTTCCCCACTGGACCGTCGTGGTAGGACCATGGTGACATCAATATCACAGATGCTAAGCTAAGAGATACTGATGCTGTGCCTGTTTGGGCACTGCTCCACCAGCTGGGACCGAGGTCGGAGCCAGCAGCCCATAAAGCAGAATTAATGAAGATCTAACGATCTCATATGAAATGGAACGGGCTTGAGCTGCAAAATTGAGTAGACAGGAACAAAACCGTCTTTGGCATCATCCCCCAGTGCATCCTGCCATGACCAGGTTGAACAGGTCTTTTTGCAAGATCCCTGTGCCTCTTCTGCTTCTTTTTTTCATTTCGAATGAATACAGGGAGTTGTACCAGGCAAGAAAAACCCATTGTCTTCTTGCAGCCCCTGATGTCCGCAGGCTGCATGGCTGCTTTAGCGTGGGGACAAGGCTTACCCCAGCATCTCTCACCTGAGATGCTCATCCCCACCATCCTGGCTGTATAACGGCAGCATGGATGAAGCTCTCTCCCTTCCCCTCTCTGGGGGAATTTGGCAGCCCGGGTGGGATGCTAGTGGCAGTATCTGTCACTGACTCACTGTTTATGTCTCTTAAAAGCCAATAAAGCTGCTACACAGAGGGAAAGCCACCCCACGCACTGCTGGTACCACACGGCTCCTCAGCTGCATCCGGAGCCACAGATGATGGTGCATCCCTGCTGCCAGGGTCAGGGCCAGGGGACCAGCGAGGCCATGGGGACCTTGTCCTGTTCCCCCATCCCTGCTCCATCCCTTCCCCTCCCTGGGCCAGGAGGGCTTCTTCCATGGCCAGTGGCCCTGAGATGCTCCAGCATCATCCTCCTCACATCCTTGCTGGATGGGGCATTCAGCTTGCAGCCCACCCTAGGGGTATTCCAGAGAGGAAAATCAGGAAAATCAGGAAGATAAATAAGACATTGTATTTTTACTCTCCCCATACCAGCAGAGTTTGCAGTTCTGGACAAAAAGAAGGAGGTTTAAACAAAGGCTGAGCAGCAACAACCTCTGTCTCCATGAAAAGGCTTCAGAGATGCTGCAGAATCAGACTAATCAATCAAGTTAATTAAATGACTGCAAGATAGACTAGTAGCGTGGCTTGGAGAAAGGAAAGGGAAGAGAATGGAGACTGGAAATCGTGTGTCCTTTTTCTAGAATGACGCTGAATTTAGTTTCCCATGCCTTGGTTCAGCCAGGCAGGTTTTAAGTGCGACCTGCTCAGGCCTGATCAGAAATCCTTGTTGTTGTATAGATACATCAGCCCATCCTTATTTACCCAGGAGTTTCTATCATACACAAACTCTCTGGGCAAACCTTTCTTTGGGATTGAAGCTTTAATTTTAATGGGCGTTTGAACAGCGGCTGGAGACATATCACCCTGCCTTTCCCCTTCCCTTGTGGAACAAGCAAGGCAGTGTGTCATAAATTAGTTCATTTGCCTTCACAAAGAGGACATTGACTATTAACTGTCCCTGTTAATATCTTGCACTGCCTGGTAATGAAATATTTAATGCCAAGGTCTTTATGCTGCCCTCCGACTTGCCGAGACCACGAGGATGTGAATGAGGATATTAATTGCAGAAGAAGAAAGAAAAGGCTGGAGAGGTCAGGGAAGCGTCTCAGGAGGAGCCCAGGAGCAGCAATAGCAAAACATTTGTGATGAACACGTTATTTCCATGGAAATGAGGCAGCTCACCAGAATACTGAGCAGTTTCACAGCCTGGCTTTACTGGCAAACCTCACCGTCGAGGGGGGATGCGCTGAGAGCTGGGGAGCCCATCCATCCCTGGGGGACATGGGGGAGACACCTCCACAATCAGCTCAATGGTGCCAGTGGATGCTCGATGGCAATTTGGCCACTTTTTTTTTTTTCCTCAGAATCCCTCTACATGTCAGTGTGAGGCTCCAAGGCAGTTTTTCCTGGCTCTGAAGGTCGAGCAGCCAAGGAATGGATGACCTCTTGGTCTTGTTCTGCCCTCCAGCACGTAGACCATTGGCCTGGACAAGGCTACACTTAAACAGGTTGATATGTAGGTGCAAAGTCTAAGGATTGCTTTTCCTATAGGTTTCTGCCCATGGAAGGAATGCTATTAATTTTTTTTCTGTTGATCTAATCTGTCTGGTTTTCCCCTTAGTCAGCTGAGCTCATGAGTCACTTGTAACTCAGCACAGGCGGTCATGGCAAGTCACGCCAACCCAAGCCCAGCTTCCAAACAAACCCGACCTTCCTCCCAGAGACTTCAACCTCCTTCCATTAAGACAAGCCTTGCTCTCTGCCTCTTCCACTATCAAGTGGGATAGGGGGGAAAAAAATCATCTTTTTTTTTCCCCCTCTGTGTCCTGTCTAGTTTAATAAATTATTCATAAATTTCTGGCTTGTCTGAGCTGGAGCATGCTAAATTTAAAGCAGTTACTCTTCCCTGTGGGCCAGATCTTTCGCAGATAAAACAAAATGGTTCTTGTTGGCTTTATTCACAGATTTGGAGGCTGAAAGAGATCATTGTGTTTGTGTAATTGGATCCCTAGAAAGATTCAAGCCATGGGATTTGGTGGAATTAATTCGCATTTCAAACGTGGAGGTTTCAGATCCTACAAACGGCCATAGTGGATCACCCCAAGGCTTCCCTTAGTCCTGGATCCTGGCTGACCCTGGCTAATAGCAGCAAATGCAGAGTGGTCCTTCCCTGGAGCATCCCCCAGCCTGCAGCTCTCCATGGCTCCGTGGATGCCAAGGACAAACTGGGTGGTCCCAAGTTTAACAGAGTTGGCCAGTGGCTTTCTGAACCCATGGAAAGTGTTGACTTCCACATCAACCTACAGAAACCAGTCGCACGGGTGAACCCCCCTCTGTGCTGGTTTTGAACCACACAACCTATAATCTCCCTTGATGCCCCCAAACTGTTGCACCGCAATGGCGTGGATGGCCCTTCACCTCCTCTGTGTGCCTCTTCTCAGGAGCGCAGCCTTTAGGGAAAAAATGCCGGTCTTGACTTTGATCGTGGAGAAGTCATGACACCTACGTTAAGATATAGCTGGTGGTCAGAGGAGACAGGTTCTTCCCCAAAACTGCAAACCTGGACCTACCTGTGAACCCACCCACAGCCCCAACGCTGGAGCAGAGAGGTCCATGGCCTGATGCAGTGTCTTCCTCACCCCATGGCCAGTCCTGCTCTGCTACCTCCCTGAGCAGTCACCAGCACATCTACAGGCTCCCCAGCTTCTACCCACTGGTGGTGAGAGAGGTGCCTGTAGCACCTTGTGCGTGCCCACTGCCATCCCCATCCTCGCTGCCTCCAGAATGTCCCTTCTGCAGCCCCACTAGGCCAGGGGACCTCTTCACCCCTCAACTTTGACCAAACTGGACAGAATGTGGTGGTGGGACCTGAGGGTCAGCACGGAAACTTCTCCCATCTCCAGGAGCCGTGCTCATCTTGGTCTTCCCCCAATGCGTTCAGAGAGCCCCTGGCCTTCACGCCCCTTCTCATTACCTTTAATTTCATGAATTTTCTCCTAAAAAGAGAAGCACAAAACACCCCATTTCCCTGGCCAGCCCTGCTCTGCACCTGTTCCTCCTGAGGGCAACTACAGACGTCGAAGAGGACTTCACCAAACCGCCAGTGCCCCAACAAAACCCATCCTCAGATCCCCTGTATGAAGAAAATTCCTCCAAAGAGAATAAAACAAAAAATGTAAATGGAAGGTGCTCTAGGCTTGCTTGTAGGACACTTCTATTTTTCTCTCCACCTTTTAAATCCAGTATCTTCCCCTTCCACTCCTCCATCCTTCTAGGAAAGCTTTTCTTGTCTTTTGTGGCTGATCACCAGGTTTATGGCTGATCACCAGGTTTATGGCTGTAAGTGAATGGGATCGTATTGAAGAAACCAAATGTCCTGTTGCAGGAATTGCCTGGAAGGCACCGACACCCAAAGGGATAACCCCAGACAGATGTCCATCCTTCTCAGTGCCCAAGGATGTGGGGCTATGTAGCAAAGGACAGTCCTGCAGCACTGCACCATCCAGCATTTTGGGCTCTATTTCAGGAAATTACATGATTAATTTTAAAGACATGCTTAACTCCTTCCCCGCAGCAGGTTTTCTTTCCCCAGCAAGAGCCAAAGCAAACACCATCTTCGATTTCCAGGGTATTCATCTGGAATTTTTCATGAGCCCAGTAAAAGTGCTTTTAATTTCTTACCAGTAAACAAGTTAGGTTAATAAAATACAACTCCACCTAGAAGGATTCAAGGCATCCTTTGATTTGCGCTCCTTGAGCAGGAATCGACCTGCCTTGAGTCGTCCTTGAAGAGGAGCAGGGGAAGGGGACAGAATAACTTTATACAGCTGCTGGCAATAAATTATTAAAACCTTTATGAATACAACATATTATCTGTCCCAGTGCCTTCAGGCATTTTCTGTTCCTTTTGTGCTTTCAAAGCAATTAATCTTGCCACTGCTCATCACTTTTGGAGCCAGTCTTACAAGTCTGGAGAATGTGTGAAAAATCGAAGAAATTGCAGACAGCAAGAGGCGGATGAGCCCAGGCGGCCGCCCTGCCCACCAGCGTGGGTTTGCAGGATGGGACCATCCTCAGTGGGATGTTTTCTGGGCTTGTGCCTATCGGAAATTGCAAGTTCCCCATGCTGGGACTCTCATCCCTTTCTTGGAGAGCTGCTCCAGGCTCTTAGAAAATTCATCTTCCTCGCCAGCCTGTTCCTCCCTCTATTAATCACATTACTCCCAACTCCCTCGTCTGTGCAACCCCTGAATCATTTATTTCATGTTGGCAGTCCTTGTCTATTTCCCAAGTGCCAAATAGAAAATTGTGCTTTTTTTTAATTATTATTATTTGTTGTCATAACCCTCCAAAACCCCCAAATCTTCATTTATTTCTACGCTTGCCAGAAATGTTTCATTTGATGTAAAACCACGTGGGCCCCTAGACAGCACACAAAGAGCTCTGTTCTTCGTAGCCTCCTCGCTTTATGTAGCACCTCCCAGTGGGAGACACGGACCAGGGTGCTGCTCCAGAGCCCTGCCCAGGGAGATCCCAGGCTCCCAGACCAAGGTTGGAGTTGAGGGATGCTCTTCTCCACCTCTGATGACACTGGGTAATTTTGTGTGAGTAACAAAGAGAAAAGAGAAGGATGCTCCAATTTCGTATTTTCGGGAGAATGTAATGGAATCACAGAATGGTTTGGGTTGGAAGGGATCTTAAAGGTCATTGAATTCCAACCCGTGTTCTGCACTATCAGCTGGAGCTGTTCTCAGCATCACCTTGATGAATATTTAAGTGCTTCACACTTGGTTGAGCAGCTCAATCAGGACAGACCACGAGAGACCCCTGATCCATGTCAAGATACCAGCCAGCCTTGTTGTTATGGCAAGGGAGAAATGGTTGTTATAGTCCCTACGGATTGTAGGGACCCTAAGAGTGCCCCTTTAGACTGTGGTGTGGGGTTGAAGGCGTCCTATAGACCCACAGGGTCAGTCCCAGGGACAGGTTGGTGCAGCCACCGCTGACTTTACCACTAAAACTGGGCTTCACCAGGCTCTCCAGCAACCCAGATCCTGCAGGGGTTTTGCCCACCAAAAATAATTTGGCTTGAATTTGTAAATAGTCTGAGATCCCATTTCTGGCAAATTTCTCCTGCTGAGAAATCTTCTCCTGGCTACAGGACAGTTTGTGGAAGCTGGAAGATGGGGTGACTATATCCAGCTCCGAAAGGGAGGTCAGAAAGGGATGAGATGGATGGAGCCACTTGGTTTCCAACAGGAGCGCATCCTGGGGAAACCCTGAGCAACGGGGATGTGATTCAACAGCTCTCTAGGAAAAGGACCAGCTGCCAAGCACAGCTGCAGAGACGGTGGTGGTGGTGCCTGCTGTCCTTTCTGGGATCAGGACTGTGCAGAGCAGTGGGACTGGGGGTGGTGGGGTTTGCAGAGCAGCCAGGAGATGGAGCCCACATACAAGGCACCAGGGATGGAGCCTGATCTCATCCCAGCCAGCCCAGGTGGAATGGAGACCAGCTGGATCTGGGAGAACGCTGGTGAGAGGTGGCCTTGGGCACCCTCACACAGAGGGGTTTGCAGGATGGCTCATGCCATCTCAGGAGTCCCCCAAGTACAAGTAAAGAGCCACCAATGGCCTCTTCTTGTTGACAGTATCAACGCCCCTGACTGTCACATCCGCTGAATGTCCCAAATGTAGCCCCTCCGTATGGTGTCACAGGCACATGTCATAGAATCACAGAATCATGGAATGGTTTGGGTTGGAAGGGACCTTCAAGATCACCCAGTTCCACCCCCTGCCATGGTCAGGGACACCTCCCACTAGCCCAGGTTGCCCAAAGCCTCATCCAGCCTGGCCTTGAACCCCTCCTTGCGTCATGGATGGGCTCAGCCTGCACATCCGAGCAGAAGGACAGATGTGCAGCTCTCATGAGTTAAAACAGAGAAATTCCCTGTCATGTGGCCACCTCCCACTCATCTTCTGGCAAGGGGTAGACCTTGTCATGAAATCAAGGGAAGGAGGAGGAAGAACACCATTCCCCAGAGCCCCAGTGGGGTTTGTGGCCTCAACCCTGCTGGGTTTGTGGTCCAGCACAGCTGGAAGGTTCCCCATTGCGGTCACCTCCATTAAACACACCCAGGGTTGGCATTAGACTCATTTTTCTTCCTAGTGGCTAAGCAGAAGGAGTGTCTCTGCCTCTGCTCTGAGCCTGCAGAAGGAGCAGTTCTGGCTGTGGAGCCACCTGCAAGGCTTGTTTGCTCGCACCCCTGACAAGGTGATGTGTCCTTCTGGTGTGACAAGCATGCAGCCAGGATTTGGGAGAGTCTACGTCATGACCTCCTGTCTGCTGCTGCTGGCTCAAC
>WKFP01013350.1:64647-80356 GCA_011057875.1 Pterocles orientalis | reverse complement strand
TTTAAGTGCTTCACACTTGGTTGAGCAGCTCAATCAGGACAGACCACGAGAGACCCCTGATCCATGTCAAGATACCAGCCAGCCTTGTTGTTATGGCAAGGGAGAAATGGTTGTTATAGTCCCTACAGATTGTAGGGACCCTAAGAGTGCCCCTTTAGACTGTGGTGTGGGGTTGAAGGTGTCCTATAGACCCACAGGGTCAGTCCCAGGGACAGGTTGGTGCAGCCACCGCTGACTTTACCACTAAAACTGGGCTTCACCAGGCTCTCCAGCAACCCAGATCCTGCAGGGGTTTTGCCCACCAAAAAATTATTTGGCTTGAATTTATAAATAGTCTGAAATCCCATTTCTGGCAAATTTCTCCTTGCTGAGAAATCTTCTCCTGGCTACAGGACAGTTTGTGGAAGCTAGAAGATGGGGTGACTATATCCAGCTCCGAAAGGGAGGTCAGAAAGGGATGAGATGGAGCCACTTGGTTTCCAACAGCAGCACATCCTGGGGAAACCCTGGGCAATGGGGATGTGATTCAACAGCTCTCTAGGAAAAGGACCAGCTGCCAAGCACAGCTGCAGAGACGGTGGTGGTGGTGCCTGATGTCCTTTCTGGGATCAGGACTGTGCAGAGCAGTGGGACTGGGGGTGGTGGGGTTTGCAGAGCAGCCAGGAGATGGAGCCCACATACAAGGCACCAGGTATGGAGCCTGATCTCATCCCAGCTAGCCCAGGTGGAATGGAGACCGGCTGGATCTGGGAGGACACTGGTGAGAGGTGGCCTTGGGCATCCTCACACAGAGGGGTTTGCAGAATGGCTCATGCCACCTGCCCATCCTCTCAGGAGTCCCCCAAGTACAAGTAAAGAGCCACCGATGGCCTCTTCTTGTTGACAGTATCAACACCCCTGACTGTCACATGCATCAGATGTCCCAAATGTAGCCCCTCCGTATGGTGTCACAGGCACGTGTCATAGAATCACAGAATCATGGAATGGTTTGGGTTGGAAGGGACCTTCAAGATCACCCAGTTCCACCCCCTGCCATGGGCAGGGACACCTCCCACTAGCCCAGGTTGCCCAAAGCCTCATCCAGCCTGGCCTTGAACCCCTCCTTGCATCATGGATGGGCTCAGCCTGCACATCCGAGCAGAAGGACAGATGTGCAGCTCTCATGAGTTAAAATAGAGAAATTCCCTGTCATGTGGCCACCTCCCACTCATCTTCTGGCAAGGGGTAGACCTTGTCATGAAATCAAGGGAAGGAAGAGGAAGAACACCATTCCCCAGAGCCCCAGTGGGGTTTGTGGCCTCAGCCCCGCTGGGTTTGTGGTCCAGCACAGCTGGAAGGTTCCCCATTGCGGTCACCTCCATTAAACACACCCAGGGTTGGCATTAGACTAATTTTTCTTCCTAGTGGCTAAGCAGAAGGAGTGTCTCTGCCTCTGCTCTGAGCCTGCAGAAGGAGCAGTTCTGGCTGTGGAGCCACCTGCAAGGCTTGTTTGCTCGCACCCCTGACAAGGTGATGTGTCCTTCTGGTGTGACAAGCATGCAGCCAGGATTTGGGAGAGTCTACGTCATGACCTCCTGTCTGCTGCTGCTGGCTCAACAAGACACCCCAAGACATGGAGACAGAAGAAGAGCCCTGACTTTCAGACCATCCTTCCTGAGGAAACCTGGAGATGCCCCTTGCCATGGCTGGGTGCAAAGCTGCCCTGTGGCAGCATCTCAAGGTCCTCCAGCCAAAGAGCCAAAAGTGGGAGACCCCCACACGTGTATGAGCGTGGGATGATGCTGTCTGTATTTTATTGTCTACAACACACTCATCCCTCCCTCCAGAAAGCAGTATTTCTTGGTTATTAGACGTTCCTCATGATGCGAAGTGTCCAAAGCTAAGAAAAATCCTTTCCAGAGCCCACTGAGCTGATTTGGGGTTGGGATACAAGCACTAATATCCCATTAAGCAACAAAGACTGGATTTCACCATGATTTTCCCATGAAAGTGGGATTTGCTTGGTCCAGGACATCTAACCCTTACTGCTCAGATGTTCCTCAGCGCAGCAGCCCAGGACCCAGACCCCTTCTCCCCCATTTCAGCCGTTACATGGTTATGCCACGGTGGGTTTCAGTGAAGCTGTGCAAGTCAAACCACCCACATCGATTGCTCAGCTCCACAAACAGCTTCTCTGTTGACCAGGAGGACATCCTGAGCAGGGAGGTGGGAGTGACGGTCACATCCCCAGCACATGGGAGCCTGGGTCCAGACTGGCTCCAGTACAAAACCTCTCCTGGTGATTCCTGCTTCCCACAGCTCCCTCTAGGGAGGACCGCCCGGGCACATCCCACCCGCCTGTGGGGCCCCCCGCTCATAATGCCCTTTTATAAGGCTTCACAAAGCCCTTCTTGGTTCCTATCCAGGCTCCTAAGAAAGGTTGCCAAGGGTGTCTCTGCAAACAATAAGAGGCCTCTGTTTGTAAGGCGGCTGTGGTCACAAACGCTTTTTTTGTGACCTCCAAACGAAAATAGCTCCTTCTTTCCCAGCAGATCTCCTTCTTCTGTGTCTTCAAGGCACATCTGATTGCTGAAGCAAACAAGGGCCTTTCTGCGATCGGCGTGGCAGCAAGGATGCTGCTCGGGGGAAGCCAGCTCTCTCCCTTTGTTAACGTCTTGCCAGATGCGTCCTTGTTGCAAGTTTTTTTATTGCTTGTGGAGCCCAAGAGCTCCAGAGCACAACTGGCATCACCTGGCGGTGCTCTTTGCAACGTGACTCTGTCGAGCAATTCAGCAAGTTAGATGGAAATCCTGCTGGACTCCTTGTGATGTGGGTCTTCCCTGAGCATGTCACCAGACCAGGATGCTTGTGTGCCAGGAGAGGTCCCAGATAAAGGCTCTCAGAGGGAACTTGAACAAATCTCCCAGCATGCGGCACATTGCATTTCTGTTGGGTGCAGCTCCTAAAATCCTTAAGGCATTCAGCTGCAGCGAATTGATGCCACCAAAAAGATACTGGGGTCTCCAAGGTTCTGGTGGTGCTGGGAGGTGTCAGAAGGGCCATGCAAAGAGAGGATTTACCATGCAAATGAATTGTAATTCTATTCAATAAATGAAAGATTTGCTATGAAATTCTTCACTAGGAGTGTAATGAGACACTGGCCCAGGTTGCCTAGAGAAGCTGTGGATGCCCCATCCCTGGAGGGGTTCAAGGCCAGGCTGGATGAGGCTTTGGGCAACCTGGGCTAGTGGGAGGTGTCCCTGCCCATGGCAGGGGGTGGGACTGGGTGGGCTTGAAGGTCCCTTCCAACCCAAACCATCCTGTGATTGTGTGATTTCATGACTTCTGTCTCCCAGAGATCAGCAGAAAAAAGGGTTTTACGAAAATCACATTTCTCCTTCCAGCTCAAGTTATGTGTGGAGCAAATTCTGAAAACTCATCATTATTTATGCTTTTAATCTTAAAAAGCCCAAAGATGCTTTTGGGGTGGCATGGGAAGAGGCTTGATGTTGGACTAGACTCAAAAACCCTCACCATCACAGACAGGTCACCTTCAGAGCACGGAGAGCCCGGGCGAAGGCTGCACGGACGCAGATTCCTCTCTAACCACAGCACGCAGAGACTCTGTGCCTAATCACTGCCCTGCTTTGAAGGTGGTTGTTAGCATCTATTAAGCACCTTCAGGAAAGCAGGTAGCTGAAACAATCGCACTTTCCAAAGCTCAAAGCACACAAGTGAAGGTCTGCATGCACCCACAGCCCAGAAACCCCCCGTGTCCTGGGGACATCCCCAGCAGCGTGAGCAGCAGGGCGAGGGAGGGGATTGTCCCCCTCTGCTCCGCTCTGGTGAGACCCCCCCTGGGGTGCTGCACCCAGCTCTGGGGTCCTCAGCACAGGACAGACACGGAGCTGCTGGAGCGGGGCCAGAGGAGCCCCGGAGATGGTCCAAGGCTGGAGCAGCGAGGACAGGCACCACTTCAGAGGACACCAGCATAACCTCCGGTGCATGGGGAAGCGTGGAGAGAGCAGACAGCCCCCAGACCCACCAGATGAGTCCTGCTGTCGAAATCCCAGCTCTGCAGCAGGGATGGGTTTCCTGGGAAGAGTTTCACTGCTGGGCTCTGAGGAAAGGGTATTGGGGCCGCTCAGTCACGGAAAAGGAGCAGGAAGATGTGCAGCTCTCTGCCACTCCGGAGCATCGACTTTCTGCCAGCGCACGGGCTCATGCGGAGGATTGGAGATAAAACTCAGGCTTTGGTTTCCTTGGCTGAACCGCTAAAGCCCGGGAGAGCTGAGAACACTGCTCGTCAAGCAGAGAGATCCAGGGATGTAAAATTTATGAGCACATGTTGCTGCACACTCGTCTGACCGATGCTTCCCAGCCTGGTATGTGTTTTCCCCGTCTCGCTCCCTGAAGAGCGACATCATCTATTAATTAACGTAAACGGCTGAACACATGCTTTCCTCTTAGCGAATGATAAACAAAACCAGATGACCTGTGAATGAAAAATAAGGTGGTGACACACTCTGAGCAACATTGTGCCGTGATAAAGAGATACCGCCACGGCGGGATGGATTGTCCTACGATAAAAAATGAGGCTCAGGAGTGGTGGAGTTGGCTTGCAGAGCAACCCTGATACAGGCTTAAATAAATCACTGCAGGAAATCATCGGGGCTGAGAATGGACCAGAATCCACAATGGCTGGGCAGCGATCGAGCATCATTCCCACCAGGTGACCATTAGCTTTACGTGATGACTTGAGTGGCTTCCCTAAACTGGACAGGCTGCTCCAGCGAGGCTGTAGTGGATAATTGTCTCCTTTCCTGGTAATACAGAGAGGATTTGGCGATAGAGACTGAACCCCTCCCTCCCCATAAACTGCAGAGCTGTGTTAGAAAGCCCAGGTGTGGGATGAACTGCTCGGACAGAGGCTTGTTCTGCTGGTAAGCCCTCCGGGGACTCATCTCTGTACAATATAAGCTCATTTATACTGGGAATATCCCCTCCTGACTCCCAGCAAAGGGTGACTGGTTTTCGTCATGGGGAAAGGCACTGAGGCACAGCAGCCCATGGCAAACCCTGGGAGCCCAGACGTGTCATAAATTCATAACCCTCTCCCTCGAGCCAGCCTGACACGGAGAACTTGCAGAGGAATTGGAAAGATTTGTCTTCAGATGGTGCTGAATCCATCATTTTCCTCCCATGACTTTGCTAGTTGCTGTACCTGAAGGTTGTGGAGCACCAGGGTATTATACTCCAGCTCTGCTTGCAGACGTGCCAGTCCTTTCCTCCCTGCTCTCCACGGTTACTCAAGATAGGAATATTTTGCTCAGGGTTCATGATATGCCTTTGATGGATAGTCAGCAGGAGAGAAACCAGGACGACGTGACTGCTGGTCCGAAACTTTGAGCCATCTCTGTCCTCTGTGCTTACAGCCTCGGATGCTGCTGCAAAGCCAGTTAATAGTATTATTAATATCACTGATAACTAGTAAGAGAAAATAAGCTGCCCTTATGGAGAGAAATATCTTCCTCCAGGGTAAGCACCCTGCTCCGGAGTAAATTACAACCATTTGGCTTTCACACTGATGGTCCCCTCTGACCAGTTCATTAGCAGGGGGTGGCTTCACCAGCCCCCTGAAAATCTCAGCCTGCGTTATTCTCTGCAGCCGTGTCCTAAATCTGGGTTTGCCAGCTAGAGCCCCGAGGGTCTGCGCAGCTCAGCTGGGAGGTAGGATAAATAACTCACCATTTCTATCCAATCTCAGAGCCCCCAGGGCTGAGACAGGGCTATTAGGAGTGACGATGCTCAGAGATAGGAAGCAAGAGGAAAAATTGATGCCTTAGGGGGATACAGAGAGCAACGAGGGAAAATCATAGCGATATGGCTGAGGTGTCTGCAACACAGGGTTCTGCCAGAATTGTCGATCTAAACGCAGATAACAGCACTGTGCACGCTGGTGATAAATCCCCATCTGTGGGCTGCGTGGATGTGACGCTGGATGTGGGACATGGGAGTAGAGTCAGGAGCCAGGAGCCCTTCTAGCTGTGCCAGGACGTGGGGCTGAACCCTGCGTGCAAGAACATTTCCAGTGAGAGGTCATAGGAGGTCCCTGGTGTCATCTACCACCATTTGCTTTCAGACCAACAGCCTGTTTTTTTGTGCTTAGAAAGGTCTATCAATATTTGTTCCCAGACCCCAGGAAGGATGCTCGTCACTTCTGCAGCTGAGCAGCCATAGGTGCCACCGTTGCTACGTGGGTCTCCATCACTGCACAGGGCATTTCAGGCCCCAGCCATCACTTTGCCACTGTCCCTTGCAAGACGTCCAGTACAACTGTGGGACACTCCGTGGTGACCATTGTCACTCCACGGAGAGGACTTGCTGCCTGTGCTGCCATTGGGACAAATATGCCAGAAAACCATGATATTCCCACCAGTCTTCTTTGGCCAAACACACGTGAAATATGCTCAACACTGTTGGTCAAGGATGCCAACGGCGTTGTGGGTACAGAGGACGGGGAGGAGGATGGAGTCACCAGCACCTGCAGAGAAACACATAGAGAGGATCTCCAAGACAAGGAACCAACCAAACGCACAGGTCTTGTCCTAATCCTGCAGTTAAGCTTTGGAAATTCCTGACTGCAGGGTAGGAGAGGGTTAAGAGAAAGCTCTGAGCCGGGCTTGCCCTCTCTGACTACATGGCATGCTAGAAGGATGAGCTGAAAAGCCTCCTACCCTTTTGACCAGGCTCAAAAGAGAATGTCTCTCATCATTAAAATCAATTCTTCCAGGATGGCAAGGAGGGGCATTTTCATGGCTGATTAGCTTTGTAAAGCTCAGACCAATTCAGCTGTTCTGGGGAGATAGATTGTGCTCCTGCCTTGCTGTAGCCAGACTGAGCAGGCAATCAGCGGTGCTCAGTGCATGCATGGACCAGGAGCCACTGCACCAAAAATAGATCCAGCTGGGCACTGAAGGACATACCAAAGCCTCAAAGCCAGATTTGAAGCCCTGGAGGGGTTCAAGGCCAGGCAGGATGAGGCTTTGGGCAAACTGGGCTGATGGGAGGTGTCCCCGCCCATGGCAGGGGGTGGAACTGGATGATCCTGAAGGTCCCTTCCAACCCAAACCATCCTGTGATTCTATGATTCTAAGGCTCTTGTGTGTTGTCCTGCCCACGGTTGCACATTAGATGCCAACATTCAACTAAAGCTGAGGTCAGAGCTGGGCAAATGCTACAAGAGTGGGGCAGTGAAGTGATGTACTAAGAAAATATGCTCTGGAAAGCAACCCACGGTTCCAGTAAGCTTTGGAACTTGCTTGCGGCTGGGGTCAGCTGGGGAAGATTAAGTGCAGGGCATGGAAGGACAGTCTCCTGTGTGCAGAATGGGGGATTTGCGGCTACCTGAGATGCTGCACCCTTGCTTTAGTGAGCTGGAAAGGAGAAGCTGGGGCTAGAGACAAGCTGGAGTGGACTTCAGTGTGCTCCCACAGGCATCAAGGAGTTCAACTGCATCAAGAGTCGTCTGGAGGAGATGGCAAAGCACAGGGCTTCATCCTGTCTTTACGAGACCTCTTTCATCTTAGAGTCCGACACCAGAAGTAGATTTATAAGAAAAGCCGCGGGACTGCGACGCATGATGCACTGTGCTGAGGGCGGGTGAGCTGCAGCATTCCGGAAAAGCTACTCCTGGGATTGATCCAGGGACTCGGTACAGAAACAGAGCAATGCTGGTGGCACGGACAAGTCCTCTGGGTAATTACGGAAGATGCGAGGGACACAGAGATGCCCAGGGGGTGGTTTGTGAACTCTGGGTGCTGGCAGAGCCACTGGGATGCTCCCTGTGTGTCCACTCAGGTGTAGCTTGGTTTAACTCCACAGTGAGAAGGTGGAAGGCAGAGAACTTCACAGGCCAACTTCTGGCCAATCTGTCCCAATCCTGTCACCCTGTGACCAAAGTGACGGTGACTTGGACTGTGTCTGGGCTGAACTACCCCAGGAAGACCACAGGCACTGTGGAGAGCTTTTCCAGTCCATACTTTGAGCCTTCCCAACAAGTGGTTGGCAACCCTACGCCCGGTCATCTCCAGTGACGTTGCTTTGGTGGCTTCTCCACCCATCTGATATCAGAGCTTCATTATCCTGACCATGCACAAAGAAATACTCCAGCACCGACTAACCCAAATCTCATTCTTTTCAAGTCTGTATTTGTCCTGTTGACTGGGGCATGGAGGACGGTTTCTTTCCGGGGACAAGAGGTGGACAATGATCCATCAAATCCCATGGCTTCTAACCCCAGGGACCTTGGCCACCACTGTCTCCTAAGTGGAGTTTGGGCTCATGTAGCAGAACTAAGTCCTAGATGGCAGCGATTCAAATAAGTTCATTATCACCGTGTCTACAAAGAGAGTTAATTTCCCTGAGAGCACCTGGCTCCTGAGTCACCCTCATCTAGCCTCCTGCCTTGCCCCTTTATCAGCCATCAGCACTTTCTAGGTAGACGGGTGACTTTCACAGCATCATCTCGCACACGGCAAATCCTCTAAAAGCCGTCAGCGGAGCATTTAATCACCGTCTCCGAAGCGATACTCATCCAAACACAAGGCGAGCTCCCCTCCCTAAGCCTTTTTAATCCGTGTGACTTGAATGTGAGATACCAGGCTGAAGGAAATAACACCAGCAGTCCCAATTCTTGGATTAGCTGTCCCCCAGCAGCTTCTGAAACTTTTATAACCATCAACCAGGAGGTCGTCGTGCTCTGTGGGCTTGTGCAAAAGAAGACGAAGGTATTTTCACACCAGGAGGAAAAGAATATAGAAATAGGAACAATGTATTAGCATCCCTCACAGAATGGCTCTTGCAGAAATATCCACTCTCCAGGGCAAAGGAGTCTCTAAAATGATTTCAGACACGGACTGATCACAGCATGGTACACCTGGGCAAATGAAAGAGTTTGGGGTATTAAAGCTATGGCAAAAGATATGGAAAAAGAGGTTTGCAGCTGCGTATTTGCTGTAAAACACTTCCTCTTCACCTCTATTCTGACATTTTTATAAGACAATGTAAAAATTTTTATACTTAACAATGCCATTCGCTGTTTATTTGAGTAATAACAATTGGGCTCGCAGGCATTTCCTGGAGATAACTTTCTGGCGAGGAGCTTTTCGTGTTTGAACTGCTCGTTAATCCCCCAGTGAATATCCTGGTTTGACACCGCTATCGAGACTGCTATATGATCGCTCTTGAGACTATAACGCGATCGCTTAACGGTAGGTTATTTTTTTTTAGCACTTAATTATAGCGGGGGGCTTGTTGTGTGTTGCTAAAATTACTCCACCGTAAAAATCCCCATTCTTAACCCTTGTTCCCACCCATACCCCCCCTCCCCGTGTCACCAGCTGAGTTATTTCCCCCTCCTCCTCCTCCTCCTCACTCCTTAGCTTGAGATCTGCGTACAGGTGAAAAATCTATTTTTTTTGGCTGCTTTTGCCTCAAAGGTAACCCATTCATTCCTGAGCAAAGGGAGAGTGAAAACGACAAAAAAAAGTAAAAATAATTCATGAAAAAGATTAAAAAAAGAATTCATGAAAATGATAGGAAAAATAAAAATAATTCATGAAAATGATAGGAAAAATAAAAGTAATTCATGGGCCTCATTACGAAAAAGAGCCACTTTACATGGTCATGAGGTTTCAGCGCAAGCCGAGGGGATGAGAGCTGGCCTGAGGGGTAGGGTTATTTATGGCACCTCTCCATAAGCATGTCGGGACTCCTCCATAAAGCATCGCTGCTGGGATCAGCTTCCCAGCTCATCCGTCCAACACATCGCCCTTGTGACTCCATCCTTCCGCTGCCTCACAGGCCGAGGCTGCACCAAACAACAGCTCCTTCTTTCCAACTGTAATTCCTTTCTCCTGCACCCTTATACAATCCCCAGAGTTTGACATCTTTTTCTGCTTTTTCCTTAACTCTCTCCCTCGTCTCACCTGGGGAACTGGTCTATGAGCCAGTGTCCTGGTTTGGGCTGGGACAGAGTGAAGGTTCTTCCCAGCAGCTGGTGTGAGGCTGTGTTTGGGTTTGTGCTGGGGAGAAGCTGATCACACACTGATGGGCAGAGCTGCTGCCAGGACACCCAAGGACTTTCCAGCTTCTCTGCTGTGCCCGTGTCTGCAGGGGCAGGAGGAGCTGGGAGGGAGCACAGCCCCAGTGACCAGCCCAGGATTCGACCTCAGGTTTGGGACTGAGACCCCAACTGGCCAATGGTCTGTTCCATCCCATGCACGGCATGGCCAGGAGAGAGGTGAGGAGCTGTCTGGAAGTGATCTCTATTGCTCCGGGCTATCTCTCTGGGTCACCCGTCTCTCAGGATCGTCTTGGTCTCTTGGACGCTCAGGCTTTTATCTCTGTTCCGGGATTGTGGTTTCAGGACTCTCCCTGTTTTGGGATCATTAGCCAGGAACAGGCTGAGCCTTAGTCATGGGGTGGTGAGCAGTGTCACTGTGTGTCACTCATTTGTATCTTTGTGTATATTACTATTATTATAATCATCATTATTATTATTTCCAATATTATTGTAGTTTAGTTATTAAATTGTTCTCATCTCACCCCATGAGTCTCTTTTCCCTTCACCCCTTTAGTTCTTTCCCCCATCCCTGGAACAGGGAGGGTGAGCGAGCGGCTGTGTTGTGTAAAACTACAACAGATTGCATCTTGGAATTGCTCACAAGCACACGCAGATCTACAGCAGTGACTGTGCCTTATAGGTACAAACCCGTCTTGGAGACGCTGGAGAAAGTGTCCCTCAGAGTCCCCTGCTGCACGGGCAGAACTTCCCAGTGCCACAATTTTGGGACATTCCGTGGCTGAAGCACCATAATCTGAGCCCAAACTCACTGAAGTTTGCTGCTTTTCCAGGTGCAGGAGAGAGTTGAGGCCACAGGGCTGCAACGTAGACATCTACGTAAAGCAACTCAAGAAAATCCCACGGGGCAACGTCTACAGTTCTCTATCGACTACAGAGAAAACCTCCGGGACTAGCTGAGATGGAGACATCTGCGCCGCCAACGTCTCAGGCCAGCTGAGATGAGTCCCACCCTTCGAGACAGAGGCAGCACTATTTAAAAAATATCAAATAACCTGGAGCCGATGCCGAACGCTCACGGCATCGCAAAGGCCATCACCGCCTACTCATGGCTGGAACGCAGCTCAGCCAAGGAATGCATTTTCTTGGCTTTCCCCCACCGTTCGGGGCTCAACCACAACAACTTCTGAGCGCTGATCTCCGCACGCCGTCAGCAGACGTGCTGGTTGTATCGATTGCATGAGTCTCGAAGCTGTTCCTTCGAGACTGGTATTATTCTATGTGCTTAAATAGCATATTTATCTCCCGGTACCAAACATAAGCTGACTCACAGATTCCCCACATAATGCCTCTAGCCGACGTTGTTTCTAAAACACACAATACTGCTATAAAGACACCTCTCGGGAGTGTCTTGCTGAAGAGCCCGCTCTGTTTTCCTTTCGCATTCTCAAACACAGCCGCGGCAGCAGCTACCCTCGCGTGCGCGGAGCAGATCCTTTTAGCAAACAGTTGCTGCACAAGGCAGTTCTGCTCTTTCCAAACCAACTTTTCTTGTTTTTGGCAGGTGTCTCTTCGCCTCCCAACAGCCTTGAATCTGAATTTGCGTGTCAGGGGGAACGTGGTGCCCACAAGGCACCTCTGAGCTTTATGCAAGCAGAGCGTCCCTGCAGCATCCCTGTGCACGGATGGGCAACACGTGCTGAACGGGGGCTGGTTTTTTCCCATTTCTCTGCCCCTCACCTCTCCTCCGCTGTTTTGCACACACACAATAATCACAGAATCACGGAATGGTTTGGGTTGGAAGCGACCTTGAAGATCATCCAGTTCCACCCCCTGCCATGGGCAGGGACACCTCCCACTAGCCTAGGTTGCCCAAAGCCTCATCCAGCCTGGCCTTGAACCCCTCCAGGGATGGGGCATCCACAGCTTCTCTGGGCAACCTGGGCCACTGCCTCACCCCCCGCACAGGAAAACATTTCTTCCCAAGATCTCAGCTCCATCTCCCCTCTTGCAGCTTAAACCGTTCCCCCTCATCCTATTGCTATGCTCCCTGATAATGACGCTGAGAAGAGCTCAGCGCAGTGGAAGAAAAGCCGAAAAACCTTTTTAAAAAAATATTTTTAAAAAATCACAACACATTTTACATTTTAGTAATATTAATTTAAATCGGGTAAAAAAAGAAAACTGAACCCAACTCCCCAGACTTTCTGGATTATAATGAGACACTTTTTCCTCCGGAGAAGCCCAAGGGATTACATCACAATATTCTTCTTGAGCCAAATGTTACGCTTCCTTGAACATCTGCGCAGGGCTCAAATTGCAGCAGCAATCACCCCGAATTGTGCCACGGAGCCGAGCTTTTACAGCAGCACCTGGGAGCAGAGAGATGCCAGACCCTCTGGGGCTGCAGATGGAGCGGGAGCACAATTTCCACCCAGGGCAGGGACAACGGGATGGAGCCAAACAGCCGTGGATGCAGGAAGCCCATCTCAATGATCTAATGGTACCTCCTTGCCTCCGACTCCGTGTATCCCATAAATCTAACACAAAACAGAGCCCTGCGGTCCCATCCGTTCCCTTTTCTTTTTGCATTTCTTCTCCTTCCCTGTGAGACCCATCTACCCTCGCACCCCGGATTTTACGGCTCATCCCACTGAGCAACGACTGTTGAGGGGCTGCTCCCAGCAGTTTATTCCTCCTCCCCGTGCCTCCCCAAACACCACGCTCTGGCAATACTCCTCTTGATGGAGTTACACCGATTTAAGCAAGTGAGGAGTGAGCATTCTTCCTCCCAAGTTCCTTTCATTCCTAAAATTGGTTTAATCCTTTGTTAAGCCCTATAATATGCAGGTATCTGCGGCTGGACTGCAGTTAAGTCGCATGAAACTATTAATCTTGCTTTAGTGGTCAGAGGTGTTGACTGGCCCATTTATTTTCAAACCCCAAATATTGCTCCGAGGTGGTTTGAGCTGCTTGGAGGAAGAGGGGAGGGTTGGATCAGCTGATTTTTTCCAACTTAATTTTTTTTTGTGATTCCGTGTGTCTGCTTGCTTCATCCATAAGCCAACACAACCCTGGATTTTGTGTGTGCCCTGGATGTAATCGTGCATCCTCTTCTTTCAGGTATTTCCTACTCTCTAGTGCTGTTCATGCAACCTCTAGCAAAATACCTGCTCCGATGGTGTTATTATCCCAGGCTTTATCATCCCAATTATACTTTTGCACAACCATTTTGCACCCGGGTGCAAGAGGAGTTGGGAAAACTGGTTCCAGTTTAAAATCAGTAAGTCCTTACTAGTTTGACCTGTCACGATAGGAGGAAGCAAAAGGTGTTGATGTAATCTGAAAACCAAGTTCCTGATGTGCTGTTTCAACAGGGTACGGGCAAGCCCATGGGGAAGTTTCACTCTCGTTAAGCTGCGGGCACAAGTTTAACTACACATCCAGCCACTCACACAGAAATCAGGCGGACGATTCACCCTCGTAATTACGAGTCTGTGTGTAAAAGTTTGGATAAAGTGTAGTTTAATAAACTTTGTGTAAATTCTTGGCTCCAGATCCCACAGGACCTATGTTTGCTAAAACCAAATTAGCTCGAGGTGGCTGAACAACAGGGTTTACACCCCAGTCCCCAGCGAATTATTAAGTTGATTTAAACCAGAATAATTTCGCCCAGGGAAGCCAGCAGCATAGCCCACGTCACACTTAGCCCCAGTTCTCTTTTTTCTCATACTATGGAAAAGGAACAGTTCTCCCATAGCTGATGGTGTTGGAGCAGTGTGAAACAGGAGCCACCTCCAGGTGGGCTCTTCCAAAGCTGGGCAGGCGATGCTCCTCCAAAGCTGGGCAGGCGATGCTCCTCCAAAGCTGGGCAGGCGATGCTTCTCCAAAGCTGGGCAGGCGATGCTCTTCCAAAGCTGGGCAGATGATGCTCCTCCAAAGCTGGGCAGGCGATGCTCCTTCAAAGCTGGGCAGGTGATGCTCCTTCAAAGCTCGGCAGGTGATGCTCCAAAGCCTGGAGCCTCACTAGTGCCAATGTGCTGCAGAGTTTGCAAAGCACTGGGCAGGCGATGGTCCTCCAAAGCTGGGCAGGCGATGCTCCTCCAAAGCTGGGCAGGCGATGCTCCAACAGCCTCCGGTGTAAATCTGGCTGAGAGTAAGCAAGGTGTAAAAAGGGGTGAAATAAACTTCAGGGGTGTCATTACTAGAGTAGTATTAAAAAAAGATAATAAAGCTTTGGGATTACAGGTGCTACTGATGGAGAAGAAAGCCCAATTGCTGGACTCACACATTTCTCTTCCTGTAAAAGTCAAGATGAGGGAATTTCTGCTTCCAGAGACTTTTTTAATGGTCTGTCTTCTTTCCAGCATGAAGCCAAGTTCCTAGTAGTTACTACCAGCCCTACGTGAGAGCTAATGGAGAGCTTGTGGACCAGCAGCCCAGCATGGCACAGAAAGGTCACTGGACCGAGCACGGTGGAGCCAGAGACATGGAGTCTTGGAGCTGTTTTTGTCGGGAACACCGAGCAGTCAGCTGTGCAAAAGGACTTTGCACCGGCTGGTTTTTCAGCAGGGTGTTCTCATGTATGGTCACATCACGTCTTCAGCAAGAGTGACTTTCCTGAGAGCGACTAACGAACGTGCCAGATCGTTAGCCTCAGTCAAGGGGCAGGCACCTGAACAACAGCAGCCAGCCCTGCTCCGTCCCCTGGGGAGCTCCGGCAGGGTGCAAGAGGTGTAAACCTGAGCTGTGATTTTTGACACAGGGTCACCAAAACAGCCCTGGTGGCCCCTGGCCACTGCTGCTTTCTTAGTCATAGCCAGGGAAGGTGGCTAAGGCTTCAAGCAGCTGAGAAAATGGAGATTAGCATCTTCTCCCAGACAGTGAACAGCATTCAGTTGTCTTTCCCATAGGGCTGGAAGGGGTCAGCTTGATGTGTGAGCCAGAAGGAAAAAGAGGGAGAACTGGCAGCAGAGCTGAGAGACAGAAATCAAGCTAACCAGTCTCTCTATAGGTATGTTTCTCCTTCAATCCTTCAGTTAATTGCTGAATTGCACCCAGCAGAGGTTGGATACCGCACCGGCTCTGGCTGTGCAGCAGCCAGAAATCCACCTGCATCCCTGGAGCGGTGCCTGGCCTCCCTGTCACCCCTCTGACGGGGAAAGCCGCCACGGGACGGCGGTGCCAGGGGCTGATTAGGGAAGGTGTTGCCATTCCTGGGATGTGAGTCAGCCAGAGCCGGGCTGCATGTCAAGGGCAGTGATCACGTTTCCTTGTAGCAGCGTCGACAAGGGCTGGGCAGCACCGTTCGACTCCATCCAGAAAGGGCAAAGGCAAGGAAAAGGTGAGTTTTGCAAGAGCCTCTATGAATGAGCTGGGGAAGAGGAGGGGATGGGGAGGCATGAATCGTAGAATCACAGGATGGTTTGGGTTGGAAAGGACCTTCAAGATCATCCAGTTCCACCCCTGCCATGGGACACCTCCCACTAGCCCAGGTTGCCCAAAGCCTCATCCAGCCTGGCCTTGAACCCCTCCAGGGATGGGGCATCCACAGCTTCTCTGGGCAACCTGGGCCACTGCCTCACCCCCCGCACAGGAAAACATTTCTTCCCAAGATCTCAGCTCAATCTCCCCTCTTGCAGCTTC
>WKFP01013350.1:0-56592 GCA_011057875.1 Pterocles orientalis | reverse complement strand
GTGGTGTTGGGGGGGTTTTTTTTTTTTTTTTTTTTTTTGAGAAAAAAAGGCTAAAGGGTGGTTCTGGGCCGGGGGTGGAACCCCCATGGCTCTGTGCTTGTCCAGGGCATGAGGGGTGTCTGCACAGGAGGAATGTGATCTTTGGGCTGGGCGATCCTGGAAAGCATTTCAGCTGCTGCATCGAGGCTGGTTCTGGTGCTGATGGGATACTCTGTTGGGTTGTGTGTCTAAAGTCTATCCCACAGGGTGAGAAATTGGAAAAGCTTCATGGGAGGAGGCTGGAAATGCGCCCTGGCTTCTCTGTGTAAAATCACATCTCTAGTGGAAGAGGGATTTCTGTAAGATGGTTACCTGCTTTGGTTTTATCAGCTGTGGCAGCGAGAGAGCCAGCGTGCGTGTCTGCGTGCGTTAGGTGAATTCCCTGGGCAGAGCTGACTCTTGGAAAAGAAGGAAATGAAAAAAAAGGATGATTGTTCTGGGCAGCGCTTGGTTTCTCGGGGAGCTCCTTATGGAGAGTACCAACCACCCTTTGATGATGCTCTCTGTAGATTTGGGGGAAGGGGGAGCTGTCTGTAAAAGCTGAGCTCATGGAGTTGAGGTTTCTATTGTAATTTTTTTTTTTTTTGATAGTCTGTAAATGGGTGTGTGATGCAGCTGATATGCAAGGGATTTTGCGTGGAAACCATGCCAGGCTAGGCAAGCCCTGCAAGTTGAAAGCTTCCTTTTAATTTTTTTTTTTTTTTTTTGCCATTGTAATGATAAGAATTTTCTTCTAGTTGAGAGAGAGCATTGTGAAGTAGCCACTTACCCATCACTTTCCTCGAGCAGTTTAGGATGTTGGTCATTTTAAGGGGACTAGATTTGAATGAAGGCAGAGGCTTCTTTTCTGAATGGCAGAACTGGTACAGCTGGCTGACAAGAGAGTGGGACCTCTCCACTCCTAACTGCCTCTTTGTGTTTGTTTGTTTGTTTTAGCCTCTTGTCTGTTTCTTGTTTCTTTCTCTTATATAATTCCAGTCTAATATTTTGACTAAAAATATACTGTATGTTTTTCTTGCTGGCTGTTTTATTTGTCTGTTTATTTTTTTAGTAAGTTGAAGTTTCTAGTAATGTTTGTAAAACTTTGAGCTCTGAGAAGTGCAAACAAGTGTTTTTTTAGCAACTTTTAGAGCTTTGCGGTCCCAACTTTCACATGCCTTGAGTCTACCCTGTCTCCTGTCAGAAATGGCATTGCAGGGTGGGTTGTTTGGGGTTTGGTTTTTTGGTGTGTAGTTGTCAAGAGCTTCGTTTTAAAAGGCTTGGTGTGTTATTAGATGCTGTAGGTAAGAATGGGAAGTAGAAGGGGCAGGTGGAAATTTATTTTCTAAGTGTGGTATATCCCATGTGTTTATCTGCTTGACGGAGAGATAGAACTAAACTTGGTGTGTTAACCTCCCTGTCCTTATCTCGATGACTGTTTTTATGGCCTTGACTTCTTTGTTTACGTCAAACACCGGGGTTGTCACGATATAACTTGTGCTTCACTGAACCACTAATCCCTCGCATCTTCCTGTGTCGGCAGCGAACATCGTAGCTTCGTGTTGGAGTCCGATAATGTGCTCCTTGCCTTCTGCGTTGAGAAAATCTCTTTAGACGGCAGTTGGACGCAGAGGTAACAAACCTGGGGTGGACCGTTCGCTTTCTTGTTTCACACAAACCGCGGAAAGGGAGATGATTGCTGTGTGTTACTGTCCTATCGCGGAGGTGGGGTTTTTTTAAGGATGTGGGGTGTGCTGTGACTGCTTGAACACAAAGAGGTGTAGCCGAGGTGTTACCTGCGTGTGGTTTTGTTAGTGATGCTTCTTGGTTGTAGGAATGGCTTCAGGGAAAAGACTCTGCACTGATCAGTGATGCTCCTGGGGGAATAGAACATTGAGTTGTGAAGGACTTCAGGTGACTTTCTTTTTTTAAGATGTGGAACCAGCCACTTGAATTCTTGAAAGATAAAGACTAAGATCTTGGTGTTACAGGAAGCTGAAATAGAAAAAAAAAATAGGACGTGCCTGATGCATTCGTGTTTTCTATTTCTGTAAAACCTCCAGCGGGCTTCTGTGCTGGCTGGAGTCTGCTGCAGGACAGTGGCTTCAGGGTGCTGTAGGCTGGGTGGGAGAGGCTGCCTGCTGGGAGGGATGAGAAATCTCCAAGTCCCAGAGCTGCAGCAGCAACGCTGGAGATAACATTTCGGAGCAGCGGGAGCCGAGGAGCATCAAACTTGCAAGTGAACTTGCCAGCGTTGGGTGTTGTACAGTCGAGAGGATGCTGCAAGCTTTGAGACCACAGACTCCTCCAAGTGCTTTTGTAGCTCAGCCATACAACCTCTTATCATGCTGGAATTGAATTGTTTCAGCCGGCTGCCTGATGAACCAAGGGCTGCTGAAGGAGGTAAAGCACAGGTTAAGAAATAACGGCTATTTTACATAGATTTATTGGCCAGAGCTTGTAGAGGACGGGATTAACAAATTCAGGATAGTGCTTGGCTTCTGGAACAGTAATTGCGTGTGAATTGCATGTGTAGGCACACCGATGGGCAATCTGATGTATGATTGTAGCTGAAAATAGCAACAGACTGTATTTTTGACTAGCTAATGAAATACAGAATGATTCCAGAAATCTGTTTTTTTTGTGTGTAAAGGTGCTGGTTCTCCTTTCATGATAATATATGTGTTTTTTTTGTTGAGGTGAGAGATGGAAAATGCTAAGCAGTGCTTAGCAGTGCAATATGGCAGTTGGAGGAAAAAAAAAGAAAAAATATGAGAGTCTATCTTTTAAATTACCTTTTTATTAATTTAATGGAGGCAGTGATGGGCGCTGATTGAATATTATTAAGGAGTTGGTGATAACACAGATTCCTTGGCCAAGGAATATTACAGTGAAAAGAAATTTTACCTCTAGAAGATCTGGATAAATCATAACCTGAGAGAGTTGCTAGCTGACAAAGAACTATCGCAGTTCCCTGTCTTAAATAACTGGGAACTTTTGGTGGAAAGCTATCCAAACCCATTGTTTTTAAAAAAACTCCCTGGTGCAGTTGAAAGCTTTAGAGAACTCGAGAAGCTACTTAATATACTTTAAGGATGTTGGCAATTTGAATCAAATCACTTTAAGTGCTTAAATTAGATTTGGGTGCTGCATTTCTGCCCGATCCCCGTTCTGTCTCTCCCTTTTCATTAGTACATTATGGTGCTTTAAAATTATTTTTCTCTTCCACATTGCTATATGAAAGGTTCGCTCAAGTGTTTGCTGGTTATGAAAGAATGAGCTATTCGAGGAGGAAATATTAAGCGTTATCAATTTTAAAGAATACACTGGGGAAAAAAGAACTTTTCATTGTTTTTTTTTAATTCTTGGAGGCATTATTGCCAACTCTGGATTAAAAATGATGCTTGGAGGTGTGTGTGTGTATATCTGTCTGTCTATACGTGTATTTAAAAGGTCTGTTCATTGAGAGAGAAACTCATGGCTAATATTTCTGAATCTGAATTCTCCCTGTTTTATTGTTACTCTCGCTGTTTTATTGGACAGTGATATTTTACTAGGGCTGTTTTAAGGCCAAAAATTCATCTGTGAAATAATTCAATATTTTTTTGAAATATCTCAGATGTTCTACACTTTTTTTTGCCTTGCATTCAACAACCAGCATAAATATTTAACTTACGGGAGGTTCTGTTAATGTTTGCAATAAGCTCACTTCTTGTCGTTGCTTTTCAGTCTCCTTTATAGCAAAGAGTCAATAGAGGGAAATTCAGAGCGGTAAGACAACGCTGCATGCTAGATCCTTCCTGTCATCTCTGCTTCGTGCACGTTTAACGTCTTGTCGGAGTGTTAGTTGTCGGAATTATTGAGCAGCTCGTGGTTTCGACCTGCCAGAGAGTGGAGTATCATCCAGCTCCTGTCTTCCTGCTCAGGACGCTGAGACCTTTGGGGACGGTGCAGGTAGAGGATGATGTTCCTCCCTGCCAGTTCCAGGAACGTATCACTACCTCCGACTGCATTGCAAATGCTTCAGTGGTCAACACAAAAGACGTTTCTGTCTCATTTCTCGATGTCTGTTTGAATAGGAGGGGATAGCTGCCCGAGTCGCTTGAGCAGAAGTTGTCTGATGCTGCTCTGGATTTTTCCATTATTTCTCAGTGTCAGTTGCTTCTTTCATTATGGATCCAAAATAAGCTCATGTCCAACCAGGTATTCGTTACCATCTTAGTCAATTTACATTGAACATAAATTGCTTCTATTGAAATATCAACAGATGACTGAGTTTAGCACTGTTTTTACAGAAACAGGGGTTTTTTTTTTTCTTTTTTAAGCTTATAAAAGAACTAGGACCAGCAGCGCTTCTATCGTGATAAAGTTAAATAACATTTGCAATGCGTGTGAAGATTTTCGCTTTCTCGGCTTGTTCCTCTGAAGCTTTCGGAAGTGATCAAACATAAACCCATGAGCTTACTGTGCCTACCGCGTCTGTGAAGATCCATGCTGCAAATCCTCTGTATATTGAGATAATGCTGCTGCTGACCAAACTGTTGTGTTATTGCATTAATTTATGATACCCTTGAGTGCTCTTTTCTTAAACAGCCAGTTTCCTTGAAGAATTTTTTTCCAATTTGAAGTTCTAGGCACAGTGCTTGGAATTAGCTGCTTCATCTGGTAGAGCTTCGTTTTTTCCCTGCACTCAAGATGTTCTTAGCAAGTAACTCTTTAGGAGCTCTTAAATCACATTTTCTAAAGCATAGTGAAGAGATAAAATAAAACAATGAAGAAGAAGGAACTGAGAATTAAGGGATTTTGGAGGTAAAGTGGTTTTGGTGGAGGAGGAGCGAGCTGCTACGAACTTGGAATTCACCCTAAGAAGGACCACAACAATTTTTTTACAGTACTTTGTTCTTGGATAGCCATGTGCTAACATCTGCCCGTGTAACCACTGCAGTCTCTTGAAAGCAGGGCTGGAAAATTTGATAATCAATTTTACAGCACGGAACAGAGATGATAATTTGCTTTTGTGCATGGCTTTGAATCAAATACTCATTTAATCACTGAAACATTGAACCACTAATGATGTTTGCTTTTAGTTTCCTGCTTTTGTTCCATCGCTTTGTTTGCGGCTCATCCACATGGAGTTCCTTCAGAGTCCACTTGACTCTCACTAATGCCCTTCCCTCCCTTTGCTTAAAATAAATATTTATTTGGTAGAAACCCAGGTTGCTGCGAGGGTTTTGGTGGATGTGCTTTATGCATTTTATTCAGAACACGGTTTTGGCTTATAGAACCTGAAATTCTTGGGATTCTCGAAATTGGAAGGGTTCTGTCCTGATTGCGGAGTCGTGAGGTTTTGCCAGTGTTCGTGAGAAACCTTAATTGCACCCAGAACAGCCTTGATGTGAAAATCTGATAAGCTGAATTTACGTCAGAATAGTGGGGGGTCTTGAGAATAATGTCTTAAAGAAAATTGACTCAGTGTTTTGGGCTGATAATAGCCTTAGCGCATCTTGCATGATGAAGAAGGATTTAAATGTTTTCCTCTTGGACTCAGCAATATTTCTGCTAAAGGAGAGCAGCTGATCTCTAAATCAGATTGCCTGAAATACTTCTGGGACATCCCAGAAGTTCCTGGTACTGGTTGTGACTTTAACAGTTTTCCTGCAGTATTGTCGGGTTCAGAATTTTCAGTTCTCTGAAAACGCCGGTTTAAGGGAGATGATGATAGTGGAGCTGCTCTGGGCATTGGAACCCAGGGTTTTCCGAGGCGTAATCTCCCTTTTTTTCCTGCCATGCCTACTGAGCTCGTAGCTGCAGAAGAATTACGTAGGTACAGAGTGTTACATATCCTGTTATGGATGAAGATCGTCTGTAATGTCTTGTACCATTAGCCAGTGCCACTCACCTTTCTGTAGAGACTAATTCCTTTCACAAGAAGGACATTGAGGGGCTGGAGCAGGTCCAGAGAAGGGCAACGAAGCTGGGGAAGGGTCTGGAGCACAGGGCTGACGAGGAGCGGCTGAGGGAGCTGGGGGGGTTCAGTCTGGAGAAGAGGAGGCTGAGAGGAGACCTCATCACTCTCTACAGCTGCCTGAAAGGAGGGTGCAGTGAGGTGGGTGCTGGGCTCTTCTCTAAAGGAACAAGTGATGGGACAAGGGGAAATGGCCTCAAGTTGCACCAGGGGAGGTTTAGGCTGGATATCAGAAAAAAATTCTTCACTGCAAGAGTGATCAGGCATTGGAACAGGCTGCCCAGGGAAGTGGTGGAGTCACCATCCCTGGAGAGGTTCAAGTAATGTGTAGATGTGGTGCTGGGGGACATGGGTTAGTGGGTTGGGTGGTGTTGGGTTGACGGTTGGACGTGGTGATCCTTGAGGTCTTTTCCAACCTTAGTGATTCTGTGATTCTAATGTAGGATGTACAAACGCAGCTGTGAAAATCTCTGTTTTTCTATTATTTGCCTTCTCTTTCTATTTTCAGTTTTTTTTTTTTTTTTCCAGAAAGCTTATTTTTTTTTCTTTGCTAGCTTCTGCAATCTGAAAGGACACAAAACAAGGAAGGCTACGTTAGGAAAACACCCCTTTGAAGACTTTCTTATTAGTCAGTGTTTGTATTGCATGAAAATTCAATACCCGTCTCCAAGGTGGTGCTTGTCTACTCAAAGTGTAACAAGCTTGGCGCAGATGAATTAGCATTTTTTTCTCAACTCCTTTTATGATCTCAAATACAGAAGGTGAGAAGTGGTTTTTTCCATTCAAAAAATTTAGGCTGGATTATTTAATATGATTTCATTGTGGAGTGAAAGAAGAATTGCGTCTTTGATTACTCCGCTGTTAAAGCTGCGGCAGTTTTCATCCCTGCTGTTTTTCAGTCATTAGGATAAAAAAAAAAGAAAAATTACACCTCCAGTGAGTTTAGCTGTAGTGAATTGCTGCTGGTATAATGTATAGCTGTGTGTTGAGTGGGTTTTGTTGGTTTTTTTCCCCATGTCTTTGTGCATGTGTCATTATATCCTTCCTTTCACAGTTTAAGTGTCAGTATTGTGGCACTGTTGCTAGATATTTTGAATGTAATTGCCACATCTAGAGAAAATCTATGATCGAGGTTCGCCCTCTGCACAGTTTGGGCATTTTATTGCTCCTAACAATTGAGAATGTGTTTGAATTCTTCTGAAATAAACTTTTAAAGATGACTTTGTGAAGGTTTTTTTGCAGCAACACGCAGCCTGTTTCCTGCCGAAGTTGTGCACCTGCCTGTTTAATGATTAATTGATATGACTGATACCCTTTTAATGCAGAGTGGATACCATCACGTGAATTTTTTTGTGATTTCAGAGCTTGGTATCTCCAGTGTCTGCCTTTCTTACATACTTTGATCTTGTGTGGAATCAGCAAAGGTGATGCCAAGAAAAAAAATTTCTAGCCATTGCAAGAACTGAGGAGTGTGGGACTGAAATGCTGACTGTGCAGGTCAGCGTTACCAGAAAAAAAAAAAAAATCAGGGAAAACTCCTGCGTAATTTCCCACTGGGGACTTGTGTGCTTCTAGAAAGAAATATTCTGCTTTATCCGAGCAGACATTGAAGTTGCTGGTCCACTGGAAGAAAAATATTGAATTCCAAATAATGTATTGGGAAATAAATACTTTTGATGTCACTGATGGTTCTGTGATTTTTATGGTTTTCAAATTGAGGTTAGGAACAGGCACAATTGTACAGTCAGTTGCTTTTATTTTTGGTGAGAAATTGGGAAATAAGTTTATTGTTGCACAAGATACACTCTGTATTTCCAGGTGCATTTATTTATAGGTGCTGCCTGCTTGCTCGACAGCATGTTAGTGCGCTTTTGTTTCCTGATTTATTGCATTCAAATACGTTAACAGGCAGATCTTTAAATTTGGGTCAGTCGGTGTCTGTTTCGCACAAGCACGGGTTGCAGCGATCCTTTAAAGCTGGTGTTTTTCATTTTGGGAACGGTAATGGGTGTTTAAATACGCCCTCGTTCAACTTTTGGAGGATGAATCATTTTGAGGAGGTGTTGAAGTGGTTCAAAGTCAAAACCCGAACTTGACTTCCCGCCTAGGCACATTTTTTCTAAAACATCCATTCTAATGTTGCTGGAAATATATTTTTTTTTTCCTAGTGGATATCGCTGATATTCTATTAACTTTTTTTATCTGAATCTATACGGTGAGCCCAAAGAAAACTCAGAATTATGTAAAACACAATAACGTTACAATAGACATTCTTGGATTATTTGCAGCTATTCTCAGCAACCTGAACTGTTGGAAATTTCTGGGACAGCAGGGAAATGTCTCAATACCTGCATAATCCCCCAGCGCGAATAGCATGGTAACAATTTCTGGGCAGGTTTGGTGTTGGAAGGTGAAAGGATGGGGATTCGAATTTCTGGTGAAAAACCAGAAGGTGTGATCCAGCTGGGAAAGCTCAAGTGACTTGATAGCCTGGAAATTTTCCAACAGCACCTAAGGAGGAATGAAAAGGGTGTGAGGAGACTCCAGTCCTGAAAAGGCGCAGGGAATGATTGAATGGATGGATGAAAAGCTGTCCAAGCTTGGCACAAAGGTTAGTTTTAAAAGATGCACAAGTAATTTCTTCTGAAATGTGTCTGGAGTTGGGACCGAAGCAGGTTTCTGTTCTCCAGCTCTACTTCTGAGCCCTGTGGCTACGTGGATGTGCGCATCCTCAGCCGGCAGACCTGGCAGTGTCAGGGCTTAAAGTCTGAACCAGAGCTAAATGATTCTCTTCTATGATTCTCAACGGGAGAGGGAGAGCTGTACTGGTGTGCTTGTGCCCGCCCGGCGGTTCAGGAAGGGTGGGTGGCCGACCAGACTGAAATCTCTGCAGGGCTTTGGTAACTGTGAGCTCTAACAAGGCTTACGGATAAGAAAACGTGGGTTCCCCTTGCTTAATGCTGGCATGTGTTCTGGCAGCCTTTCTTCTTTGTGTTTTACCTTGAAAGAGTTCGGGACGTAGCCAGAGCATTCACAGGGTGCGATTCCCTTGAGAGTAAGTGACCACACAACTTTTGGTTTGGTTTCCCTATCTATGAAACAAGGACAATTTTTTGATACGTTTTAAAGATGTTCCAATGATGGTGATATTTACAGAGGAATTTGGGGGTTTAGAGCCATGCTTTAGTGGCAGTTTTGCATGGCAACTGGTATGCGACTTGCCTATTCTGAGAATAATACTGTCCTGTGGGAGAAATGTGGTTAGTGTTACTATAAATAAGCCTAAATCTTCTTCACCAAGGCTTATGGAAAAGGATATTGTGTGTTAAAAGCGATGAAGTTTAAATGGGATTATAATTTCTCTATTTGGTGCTGAGAGGAATTTATCATGTGGAATTAAAAGACAAAAAAAAAATCCCAATGTGAAAATCATGTTATGTGATGAAAGCTGGTCAAGGCGTCAGAATATCTTTTGTGCCTGAGGTTCGCTTGTTTTCAGTACAAGATTTGTATGTCTGAGAGTACGTGTGAGATGAGACATCGTGCTGGAGAGGATATCCATTGCCGTCCTCCCAGCCTCCTAAAACCCACAGATCTTTCAGCATCTCAAGGCAGCCAGGACAGAAACCTGGTGAAACGAGATGACAGCACACATGGAGGTTTAGTGGCTCACCCGGTGAAACTGGAAACCTCAAGCAGTGGACCGTGGTGAGCTGTATTGTAGCTGAGGTTCACCAAAGCTGGAGAGATCTTGCAGGAGGTGGATGGTGGTGATGCTGGCCTGCAGACCTGCTGCAGTGGAGAACAAGGAGGATCCTCCAGAGCGAGTCACTATGGCGGGGCTGGAGGTTCTCTCTGGGAAGGTGGAAGGGAGGTTTTAGCTTTTTTGTAGGTTGGTGTGACTTCGTGCATCTTGTTCTGGGGTAAAAACATAACTACTGGGCTAAAAACGGGCTGTGCCATGGGACGCATTGGCACGCACAACTGCCGTGATCCAAATACTTCTGCTGTTCTCGTCTTCTGATCTTTGTGTTCCTCCTCTGTCCCTCGATCTTTCTCTATGTTGAGGTTTTATGCAGCCTTCTATGAAGCAGCTGTGTTTCTAGGAGCTCTTGAAGAAGAATGAGAGCTTCTCGTCTCGCTGTATGTGAGAAGGTGGGAAGGACATCTGTCCTCTTGCTTTACAGACCCACTGCAGGTTGGAAATGGTTGTATGAAGTGAGCTTCCCCCTCTCCTCTGTAGACCCTGATTCTGTAGCAGTACCTGAAAAAGATTTTTTTTCCTCTACTTGTATAATCATAGAATCATTAAAGTTGGAAAAGACCTCAAGGATCATCAAGTCCAACCATCAACCCAACACCACCCAACCCACTAACCCATGTCCCCCAGCACCACATCTACACGTTTCTTGACCCCCTCCAGGGATGGTGACTCCACCACTTCCCTGGTCAGCCTGTTCCCATGCCTGGTCACTCTTTTGAGTGATCATTTGAGTGATCTCATCTATTGATGCTGGAGAACAGGAGAAGGCAGCTTCTAGAAGGAGGTTCCTTGCTTTTACCTATGGATTTGAAGAAGAAATTCTGTAGGAGACAGCTGTGGATGTGTCCATTGATTTCTGTTGACACTTGAATTTTGTATACATTTCCCATTGATTTAGAGTTATGATGAAGTCATGGACATCAGCAAATTTCCAAAAGCCTGAGCACTTCATGGCTGGGCTTTGCAGGGTCCTCTTTGGGCATCGAGGCAAGGTCAGTAAAGAAGTGAACTCCTGTCATCCACTGAAGGAAGTTCTACTATTCAGGTTTAGGAAGACTTACAAGATGCTGGAGACAACTGGAATTCCTGATTCCTGTCGTGTCTTGTAGCACAACGGTTTTGTGAATGGTGTGGCCAGAAGCAACAAATTCAGGCTGAAAAATGAGGAGTGGCTGGATGAAGGCCACTATCCGTCAATGCTGGAGGAGATAAACCATTCTGAATGGTTTATGTGGTATCTTTGACCTATCTGAAGACAGATAGCCGCTCATTTTGGGGCCAGAATTTTTTGTGGACACTTAAGTTCTCTTTACTTCCACATGTGATAGGAGTAGTAGAAGGCGCTGTGCCTAATGAACGGGCTGAGCGGGGGCAGCCCTTTGGGAGTCTGGGCTGTTGATGGGCTTGTGATGGGCTAAGGATTTACAGCAGGTCCGGACCGTGACTTGGCACAAGCTGCTTTCCCTTTAACCTCCAATTAAATAAAAAACCCCTGATAGCTGTAAATTGGATGGGATTATAAATATATACTCACACGTGTGTGTATATGTATCTACAGTGAGTCTCTGGCATTTTGGCAGAGGTTCTCCTTCCTGCTGAATCACTCTAGCGAAGAGTATTTATGAGCTCTTTCCCTTGGTTGTACCTGTTCATTATTAGCTCTTGAATATATAGACAATGTCTTAAAAAAACAAATTCTGGAAAAATTTGGCCCTGGTTAGTCTAGTGTTGCTGTAATTTCTGTGTGAAGTGAAAATAGCCGAAGCGGTCTGAAATTTTGTTGTGGAGATGTTCTCCTTTCGGCAGTTACGTGTAAAACATGTGTAGGTAAAGCTGTGCAATTACCTGGGTGTGGAATTAAAATAATTATTGTGCAGGTCACTTAATGTTCCTTAATATATAGTGCCGTGTTTAAGTGATGGAGCTCAGGAGGAAAGAAGACCGGGTCAGCAATGTGAAATAGTTTGTCCAAAGTAGTTTTGCTGCATAACACGCTTTGTGTTCTGTACATCATCCCATCCTAACCTTGGTAGCAAAGCTCCTGCTATTATATATGTTTGTATTGATAGAAAATTCATGGAGCAAATTGCAGCAGGATTGAAAACAGGGAAGGAAAATCTCTCCCGTGGTCTGTTTTTGGCTGTTTCATTGTTTCTTCTTTTTTTTTTTTAACACACTTGTGCTTTTTGCCTTGACTTCTTCCCCGTGTTTTCAATGAAGTTTCAGTTTGGAAGGGTGTAGGAGGCGTCTCTCTCCAGGTGAATTAACGCCGGATAGAATTACGGGATTGATTTATGAACTGGAAGCTGCTTTGATGCCTGATTGATTCAGCACAAGTAGGTACTTTGCAGCCCTTGTAGACTGAGGCTGGGGTGTTGTCAGACCTCTGATGCAAATCAGAGCCTTGGCTGTCAATCCCAAACTGGTCTTAGAGAGCTGTTTTCCACGCCAGTGTTCTGGAGAATGCAGAGTCCTTTCCCAAGCTCATCCCGAGTGCTGGAAATGCGGACGTGGTACACACGGCTACATATCGTATTACTTATTTGTACTGAGGGAGTTATGTAGGAGTCCTAGTCATAACATTGGGATTGTGTTCCCTCTAAAATAGTCCATGTTGCACGTTGGCTTGATTATTTGTACCGATGGGATTCACGTTCACTGGTTGAAATAAATTTTTTTGCCTTTTTCGTTGCTACTTGTTTAATCCTAATGCTTTGGTTAGATTTTCAAAAGTTGTGTTATATCCTCTACATCCTTAAACTTTTTTCCATGTAATTGTAACTGGATTTTGCCCCTGGGCAGGTGTGCTCAGGGTCTTTTAAGACCAGCTAAAAATAGTGAGGGTGAAGAGCTGGTCGTAGAAAGTAACATTAGTTGAGTCTTTGGGCTGCGGAATAGTGATGCCCAGTGTCTATTTACAAAAAAAAAAGTTGTGGGAAAGTTGATCTGCATATTTACAGTCCCATCAATGCGACCGTGAGAGCCAACGGGGCTTTGGAGCGCGTAAAGGAAAAGGGTCATTGGGGACAGGCAGGAATTGCCAGGTAGGCTTGCTGTTTGTAAGCAAAGCTATTTTAAATAAAAAATGTATCTTTGGCAAGAGTGCTAATGATAGATGTGTTGGGGGGATGTTTTTTTAAGCATCGTTTAGGATGAAGGCATCTGGAACAGATCAGTGCTGGCTGGACTTTGGCAGCCAGTTTGATTGAATGTCACCTGGAGTGTTATTGGAATAGAGAAGCTGGACTACGCTGGGTGACGTATAAAGAACTTTTCACCTTTGGTGTGGTAGCTGGGAGAACTGGAGTAAGCTGACAATCGGGTTTATCTTCCATTCTGCCATTTCTAGAGACACAAAATGAATCCGACTCCTCACACCATAGCTATCGGTGGGCGGCAGTTGATTAGGTGTTAAGCAGGTGGGGTTTGAAAGGGTCAGAACTTGGAGCTGGAACCTGATTTATTATTTTCATTCATGACCTGGGTAGAATGCATGGATGAGCAGTGCTGACATCACTTGTGATGTCATTGGGGAGCCCAGATACAGAGGTGATGACACCATCAGGGTAGAGTGACAGGACATGGATGGAGCAGCATTGTGCAATGCGGCGTTACGCTCGCGGCGACTTACAGAAAAAATCTGCTTAGATGAAGTTACCCAAACAAGACCCAGAAGCAATAATTGCTCTTTGAGTGGTTGTTACCTGTCAGCGTGATGCATTTCAAGAGACAAAGAGAAAAGACAGAAGGAGGGAAAATGATATTATGGCTCAAAGCCCTGGGGAGAGCATCTCCTGTGCAATATCATCACCCTCTGATCAGATTTTTTTTTCTTTTAATCACCTGTTAGCAAAGAGGATTCTTCTGTTCTTATTTTCAGGGGCTCTGATTGTCACTTACGCTGAAGTTCTCGGTGTCTGTTGGTTAGCGAATGCTCTCGCCTGCAGCTATTTCTTATCAGTGTAAGAAACAGGTAGTATTCATTCACGGGGGCTAAACAGAAATGATTATTTCAATTACTGGCAGTGCACTTTGCCAAGTGTCTCATGATTTGGAAAAATGGAACAAATAATTTTATTTATTTTTCTTTAAATGAAACCAGTCCTGACACTGAATCCAGCAAGTCCCAACATTTAATCCGGAGAGTTTGATGATTCACTTTGGCATCAGTCGTGCGATGATCCTGTGCATCACTTGCTCTACAACCCGTTACAGACTGGAAGCCAATAATTGCAGAACATTTTGTCATCCACTCTTCCCTTTTAAACCCTATTAAATTGTATTGGACATCGAGTTTTTTTACGTGTTGCTCTCCAGCTCACAGCTTGGACTGGGAGCAGACACATATTTTCTTTCCTAATTGTTACTATGTCAGTATTTCCCAAATGGAAAAAAAAAATAAAATTATATTAAACTTGAACTACATGGAAAGTTATATAAACGCCTGTAACATTCTTAATATGGAACAACAGCCTGGAATGGAAACAATTAAAGCAAAATAATGTGTTTATGTTATCAGGCAGCATTGTTCGGTGTCTGACAGTGGAGCAGGCTGGGTGTTCTCAGCCCCTGCGCTTTCCATCCGGAGCTGAAGTTAACCCCCAAACCCTTTGGGGAGGGCTCCCAAGAGGCCTCAGGTGTTGTTCCGTATATAAGATTAATTTGCAGGAAGTCCAGTTTTTTCATTGCTTGCGATGTCATAATATTTGGGGTTTTGCTTTTTTTTGAAATTCAAGATTTTATGTTTCCAGCTTTCTGCTGGAAATGGTGTTTTCCCAGTTCTGGTTGCTTGTGTGACCAACCCAACAGTACACGTAGTCACTGTTTTTATGATAAAAATTACGTGCTTAAGCACTTGTAGGTTTGAAACATTAATTTCAATATTTTTAGCTTTGAATGGTTTGGAAAATTCAAACAAAATCCCCATCAGAAGTGATATTACTGGTGAGGAACGGTGGAACTTGTGCAACACCAGTTAGATACATTGTAGTTTTTACGTGAAATTTCATAAAGGATATTTGCAAATTACTCTTTTCTTTTTTTTCTCCTTAGATTTATTTACATAAGTGAATTTTAATTTGTTGAAGCCTTCCTCTTTGAGTCAAAAAAATGATGGATTTTTAATACAGTTCTGAAATGCTGCCGCTAGTAACCTTGCAATGGTTTTTGCACTAATGTGTAATTTTTATTTAATGCTTCACTACCCTGAGACTTTGATAAAATCTTATTCTTGCCGATGTATCCGTGTTTGGTAAATGTGGGAATGTGTCTAGGTTAGGCAGGAGACTAAACACTCTGCAGGAAATCGGTGGCCGGGTGAGGTTGGGGAGCATCAAGGCTCGTTTGGCAGAGCAATAGATGCTTGTTGACAAGTCCCAGCACTGCTCATGTAGAAATAATTCTGTCTCTAGAGAAAAGAGGACGAAGAGCCATGGGAAACCGGCTGCTTGTCAGTTCGGGGTAGGGTGGTGAGGATCACAGGCAGAAGACAGCTCTGAAGCAAATAATAAAGGAATCGGCTGTGACTTTTACCGCTCTCCATGTGTAAATTATTTATTGATTATTATGCCAACCAACGTTAACGGTATGAAATCCCCGGTGTTGCTGAGGGTATTAAACCCAACATGCAAATAGTAACTACATTCATTGGGGTGGGCTTGTTTAATAATTGTCTTTGGCCAAAAAGCCCCGTCTGCTTTCAAGGATTTTGGGTGTTTGCTGTTCGTGAATTTTTTTGGATTCTGGATCCAAATCCACTTTTGGGTTCTGTGTTAAAACTCTTGACTGTGCATAGCCTAAGATGTTGGCTTAAGTTAAGTTTTTGAATGTGGAACATTCAATATTTTATCAGGTCTGGCTTTTTCTGTCTTTAAAATACCTCTTTTTCAGACCAATCATTTAGGAGGGGGCAAAAAAAGAGAAATCATTATGAAATTGGTTATGTAGCTGATGGAAAGGGTTTAAACGCGGCTGGATTTTTCTGCTTTTGTGGTGTTGTTGCCCATTAACCTTCATTTGAAACGGGCACGCTGCACCTAGGGCAACTGCAGCTTTCTCACCTCTAATATTTAACTGATGGTGAGCACTAAACACGCTTTAATTTGACAGCTCAAATTTAAATTATTTCCTGGGGAATGCCATTTCATGGCTTGGGAATTGTCGGATGCTTCAAACTCCGCTTGTTAAACTTGCTGAGATGAGAAACTCGCTCCCTGAGTCAAGAGTTAACGCAGCTGGAGAATCGAACTGGATACTTCCACTCGCTAGAAAATTGGGATTGTGGGGATAGGGAATATCAGTGGAACAATTTGACTATGAGCCAAGTGAACAGCCCGGCTTAGTCTAAATAAAACCCAAAGGCTTTGAGCAAGTTTTGTCTCCCTTTTCTCAAATCAGGCTTTAATAAATAAATTAAATAATAAGATGCAAAAAGCTCAAAATAGTATCACAGAGCTCTTGGCAGGCAAGAAAGCATCAGTTTGTGCCGGCGGGATGAAGGGGAAAACCAAGTTGGGTCTCCATCCTCGTCTTGGCGTGGCTTTGTGGTGGTTTGCTGTGACAGCTCTCCTTCATCCCAGAGCTCATCCCAGCTGGTGACACTCCTGAGAGCTGGGTACCACCTTTCTCTCTGCTTCTTTCTGAATCGTATTTGATTTTTTTTGAGCTTGCAGCTCTGTGTAGTCAAGTATAAAAGGACTCTGACATGATCTGGGCTATGGGAACCCAACCCAGGCAAGCGCTGGGTGGTCCTGGTGCTCGGGATGCTCAGAGGGGCTCAGAAATTGGACGTGTGAGTTTTAACATTTCCAAGGAAGGATTGTGCCGCTCTCTCTTCCAGCCCAGCCCTGGAGGGGTTCAAGGCCAGGCTGGATGAGGCTTTGAGCAACCTGGGCTAGTGGGAGGTGTCCCTGCCCATGGCAGGGGGTGGGACTGGATGGTCTTGAAGGTCCCTTCCACACCAAACCGTCCTGTGATTCTGTGATTTTTATGTTTTTTTTGTCTTTGGAACTGCTGCGTGCTCATCTTCTGAAGCTCATAGTTAAGATAAGTCTCTAGAGTCCCCTACGAATCTTCCCCACCACATCAGCAGTGATTGCCAGCACCAGCTCTATGAAATACGTCCGTCTTTCAATTTAAAAAGTCACCAGGCTCGTGCGTTTGTTATTTATACCTTTGCAGAGATAATTTTAGCATAGGGACAAAATGATTCCTGAAAACTGTTCTGTCCGGTGACTGATGTCTTTGTGTTTTTCATGTGTCAGAGAGGTATTTATTAACTTCACTTCGTATTCCTTACTCTATAAATTATCTCTGACAGATTAATTTAAAGCGCAGGAGATGAGAGGAAGTTACTGACCTTATGATGTATTGATACGTCTGTGGTTAGGTCTGGGAAGCATTCAGCTTGAAATTTCCTCCTTTGAATAACTCAAAGTTTGGTATTTATTGTGTTAAATAGCAGAAATGGGTACTAAGACACCAATTTCACCCTCCGTGCCATGCCTGTGAGCATTCATCAACCCAACAGCAGGGCGGAGAGCTGCTTTGGGGCTGCGAATAAAAAGGAAAACAGCTTTGGAGATGCACAGAGTCACATCAACACCTTGAAATCCTTCCCAGGAAGGCAGAGCGTGGCCGGGCGGACAATGCAGCAGTGTTGGAGCGTGCCGGAGGGAAGCACTTGACGTGAAGTGGGTTATTGCTTTCTGCGCTGGAGGACTCCGCACAAGTGGTTCTCCTCATCCTTCCCAGTAGGGTACATCCAAGTATCACGTCTTATTTTCGGCAATTTGAAGGCAGGAATGAAGTTTTTCTTACAGGGAGTAAGGGTGCTTACTGGGGGTGGTTGGTGTTTCTCTTAGAAATCATGTTTTAAGACATCTTGGTTATGAATTAACTGGGAAACTGGAATGAGACAGAATATTTTTTCCTATTTTTCTTAATGAAGAAGAACAAAGAGAACAGAGCAAAATTCAATGTATAATTCCTCGTAGTGCAAACATGCTTTTCCTATGGATGTTACCAGAGTGAGGAAAGAATTTGTGATGACTAAATCCTAAATAACGAGGTGGGATCTTTTTTTTTTTTTGAAAGATGATATTTTTTTTTTAATGGAGAGGTGGCCTGTAAATCCTGCCCAGCTTGGTAGCGAAGTGAGGAGTTATTTCCAAACTTTGCATAAGTAGTGTCGAGCCTCCGTCTTTGTTTGTGTTGCTACAAATCTGTTGGGACCAGATGGAATCTCATTTTTTTCCTCCAACTGCCCAAGAATAACTCCTTTCGAAGCCGTTTCAGAGGCGATAGGAAAGGTGCATATGGTAGATGTGGAGCTGGAAGCGATGATTTTTGCAGCTACACCTTCCCCCGGGGACTTTGTCTCTTCGCTGGATGGTTGCGAGCTCTTGCAGACCTGCCCTGCCACAGCTACTGCACTCGAAGGACGTCCACAATTGTCTTATTTTCTGGATTAACCCCAATATTCATTGAATAGTTTGTCTGTTGGAGTTATTTATGTTGAATTTTTTTTTTTAATGGAATATTTCTTTAGTCTGTAGTGATTATCAAGAGAGCTGTATGTTAGATGCTGCCTTATGACCAGAAAAAGAGGAAAAAAAAGAAAAAAAAAATATGTATCCGCCTCTGGAAGTGAGAAATCAGTAGGCTGGTGGTTGTGACCTTCCCTGCACCGCCGAGCTATTTCCTAGACAAACACTCGAGAGCTGCTTATCGTCTGAAGAAATGCTAACAGCTCTTGGATTATAAAGATACCGTAGCGAGTCTGTTGCTAAGGCTGGATTGACACAAACCAGAAATTCTGTATAATGTGCCCGTGAGTGCGTTGTTTCCAAATTTGAAACATTTTATTCCAAAAATAAAGTGGTTTCTCATAGTCATTGCTTGATTAAGATGTGCTTAAAAAAGTCTATTCTTTGGAAGGATTTTTTTTTTTTTTTTTAAAGAGAGTTTTCTTGCTGCTTCTTCCATCCTGGTAAGGGATCAAGGCTCGGTTTTAATAGCCAAAAACCTGTCTTGGTGGGGTAGGAAATACCCAATACAGATTTTAAAATTTATTTCTTGTTTATAATGGCTAAAACCATGCCTTTTCCAAAGGGATTTATTCTCACTGGTCACAGCGAGGCTGACAAACACCCTCTGGTATTTGGAAATCACTCCAGCTCTTCACCTCTTTGAGTTCCGAGCTGTTGAGTTACTGGATGTCTTCCCCGTTGGGTTTATTTTCTTAGGCTCTTAAATAAACATTGCGGTGGTTTGAGTGGCGGGAGTTTACTTCATTCTTGCAGGAAGCTGGTGGAAAAGCTGAGGCTGGCTCGTGGAGTAAGCCATCCGTGCCAACAGTTTGCATTTAAAGGATTAAGATCATTTAACCAAATCTGCATAAATTTGGCCTTTTTCTCTGTTGGCTAAGCCAGGATATTGGCTCTGTGTTTGGGTAGAAGGTGTCCCCATCGGGTAGGTGTGAATGGCATCGTGTCAAAAACTGAATTTTCTTGCGGCGACAAGTAAATGGGGGGTTTATAGAGCATTCAGAGAGCCCAGCGAATTTGTTGACTCTTTCAGAGGAATTTCACCAGCCATTTAACATCCCCTAGTAAAAATAGATGGTGTTAATTATTCTATATTGTTAATATATAGATGGTGTTAACATATAGATGCGCTAAAGTTGGGTTTTGACAGCAAATTAGTTCTTGAGGACCCTTAGAGTTCAATATACTTTTTTTTTTTCTCCCAACTTTGTCTACCATCTTAATGCCAGATTTTATTTTATTTTTTTTCCCTGCTGTTTCGGCAGCGATGTGGCTGTGTTTGGGGGCGAATCGTGCAGATGAGCCCAGAGAACTGCCGCAGCGGAAGGACAAGAGGAGTGAGAACACGGCGCTGCACAAGCGCTCGGTGTCTGCATTTGTAGTATGGAAAGAGTCCTGCCCAAGTTCGAGTCATCTGGATTTTTCCTTTTTTTTTTTTATTTTTTTTGTTCTACTTAACAAAGGGGAACTTCTCAAGAAAGCTGTGTACATCTACCTCGATTAGATATTGAAATATTCAACCTTTAGCTCCTTTTTTTTTTTATACTCAGTGTGAAATTGCTTTCATTAAAAATTTGTCGTTTGGGGAAGGTGCCACTCGTGCTTTTCTCAAGAGGTTAGAAATCGTTCTTGCTGTCGTTAAGAATTCAGCACAATGGCCCATGGGACAGAGGAACAGGTGGCTTGAACTGGAAAATGTAAGGGGAAAGGAGAAGGGCTCGTGTGGGTTTAGGGAAGGTGATTACAATTCTGACCAGTATGGACATGGAAATGAGGAGTCTCTATAAGACCAGAAATTAGAAGAGAGCCTTTTGTTCCCGTCTTTCTCCTGGATATTGGCAATCTTAAGTGTTTCTTGTTGAGGTTCTGAAGGTAGGTGCTCATTTCCAGGTGCTGGAAGATGTTCAGTGGGAAGGGAAGAGAGGTGGAAATAAAACCAGAGTTGAGAATCAAGGGTGAGGTGGGTTCACCTCCGTACGCCAGCGGTCATTGTCCCCGTTGAGTGACCGTTCCTGACCTGTCAGGTGTGCTTGCTGGACGGGCTCTGAGGAAAGAGAGCTCATGCGGCTGGAGGGAATATGATTTGAAGCAGAATTTGCTGAAATGAGGTAGAAAATGGAATATTTTACTAGGATTTTAGAAGATTGTAGTGGTCGAAAAGGTTGGGTAATTTTTATTTTTGATGTTCTGTGGACTTCCAATTAATTCCCTTTTGTCCTCAATTAATTCCTTCTCTGTCACCTCCTTAAAGCCAAATATTATTTACTTGCCTTTCAGTCTTTAAGGTAACACATGTAAGCAGAAGGACATTTTGGGGACAGGCAGTATATCCTGGTATGACATCAACATGTACACTTTATTTCTAGGGGACCACACTTGCCATCTTCTCCGAAGTTTAAATTCAACGTTCAGTGCTTACGAAGGCTCCTGTGGATGCTGCATTATTCCTTCTAGTGGCATCTTGAGAACAGTTTCCTTATTAGTGTAGTTATCACGGTATAATTAACTACTATCTTATCTGAAAATCTGTTTTATTAACAAATATAATATTTTTTTCCAAGTTTATTGCTGGGTGCTTGGTTGTCGGGTGCTCCATTGGTATGTCACTGGTGTCACGAAGCAGAATAAAAACCGTTCACTTGTTGCGTTTGGTTGTGAATATTCAGTCAAAACTGTTCAAGCAACAAATCGATCCACGTAGACAAGCTCGGGCTGCCCCAATCGCCCGCTCTAGCCTAGATTCCTCTTTGAATATTGATTCCCTGCTTCTTGCCTGACCTTCTCCGTGTCGCTTCAGCCAGAAACCTGCTTTGAAATGTTAGAAATTGTCATTTTGTATGTTCACAAAACCCTCTCTGGACCTTGGGACATGCGTCGTTATTTTAATGATCTACACCTGAGCATCTGCGTCAAAATCCTTTTTTCAGGTCAGGAACAAATGGAAGTTAACCTTCACATGTAGCTGTTTTTTAACTTTTTTTTTTTTTTGTGAACAATTTTCCCAGCAGGTAACACTGCCATGTAGTAACTTAAAATTTTTTTGAATGTCAGGAAATAAAAGGAATTATTTCTATCCCTGTTAGGAAAGTGGGTCAGGCTGTGATATTTATTTATAGGATGTCTCAATATTTTCATTTTTCCTTTTTTTGCTGCAAAACTGACTGATCTGCGGCTCGAGCTTTTCTGTAGATGCTGTTACCAGGTATCACACTCTGCATTTGGCCTGGAAACAGTGATGGAGGGGGGCGAGTTTGCAGCTAAAACAGATTTTAACATGATTCTTGAGGGTTTGAAGGGAGTATTTTGGGATGCAGTGGTTGGGAAGAATTGGGCAGCGGCTTTACACGTAGCGTTGGGAAGAGGAAGGGATTGCTGCTGCTGATTTTACTCGTTTGTAAAAACTTTGGATTTTGCATATGCCTTAAGCGCAGCAGGATGATGCTCCTCTGCTCCCTGGGGGTGGCTTTAAACTCCATTTATTTCCAATTCTCACTGGCTGGAAGGTGAAGTTGGCAGCTCAACCCCATTTTATTCGCAATACAACACCCATCCCACCGATGGAAGATTTTTACCTGGGTTTAAATGTAGGACTGGTGACTTGGAAGCTTATCAAAGTCAAGTGCTCTTCAACGGGAGGAGAATATTGACATGTCTGTCAATTCTGAGCGTGTGCTTTCAATTAATTACCGTGCCTTATTTGCCAGGTATGCAGGTGTGGCATATTGCAATTTCAGTGGTTGTACAGGTACTTCAGATACATTTTTGACTAATTGAATGTTGCTAATTTTGGGAAAGTGCTGAAAAATCACCTGACAAACCTTGTGTGCTGTTTGCATCTGCGGGTGAATCGCAATTAACTTTTGAAACAGAAGGGAGGGCGGATTAAGGAGTGGAAAGATGCTGGCTGCTGGAAAAATGGGTTCAGACTGGTAGGATCAGACGTGCAGACTGCATCTTGAAACGGTCTAAAGTAGCTCATTTGTAAAACTATTTTTTTTTTGTGGATTATTAAGCGTTCAAGCTTAAAATCTTGAAAAATCTGTCTAGTTACATAATAAATTGGTTCAAGCTTCTTCATAGACCAAATATACGTGTAGAGTCTTTTGTCTGAGCGTAGACTCTTTTTGGTTAAAATTACACTGATTGTATTTTACTCTGAGTTGGAAATCTTGCACGGATAAATACAAATGATCCAAGCAGAAATTATTAAAATAGAATCTTGTGTAGAATTTGTTATATTTTTAGTTTCTAACCAGAATTTAAGTAGCGCAACACTTGATTATTTAGAAAGAGACTCTATCCTTCCAGATGGGATGATGAATTTAGATAATAAGGGATTCTGCTCTCAACCCCTCCAGAAAACAAGAACTTAAATGATTAGAGCTAAAGTTTGATAAATATAAGTGGAACTTGGACAGGGATTAAGGAGAAAACCCAATAAATTAAATGACTTTTTTTTTTTTTAATCCTTCTCTGAGCACATTCAGAACCATTATATTTTCCCAGAAGATACAGTTCATTTAAGCGTAGGTTATAGAGCTTGTTTTATGAATTACCTGAAGTCAGGCTGCATCATCTAATGCAATGAATTTTTTTTTTTTTTTTGATCTTCCAGTGGTAGACCTTGATGGGACCTGTCTGGCTCTGGAGATCTTTCATCACTAGCCTTTGATGATTCTCTTTGACGACGGCAATAACGTGCTTTCTCCTTCCTTTCATCTTGCAGGGTGTTGCTTTTTGGGGGATGTTGAAGCAATTTGTGTGGGGTAAGGGTGCTCTTGGCCAAAGGTTGTAAGGTTCATTGCGTGCCAGGGAAAGAGAGGGGTTGGTATATTCCTTTTTCTGCTGCAAGGTTAGATGGTTTATGATGTGTGAGCTGTATTGCTTCTGCTTCTCTTCCTTCGTGGTGTGAAGCTCCGGGAGCATTTCAGGACCACCAGTGAAAGATGAGAGTTGAGTTTTTCTAGGAGATACAAACACTTGCAGCTCAATTATCTTTATTTCCAAGAACTAGGCCAAGATCCAATAAATGGATTTGTGAACAGATGGGGAAAGCAGAGTGCAACTGTTAAATCAGCTTAATAGACAACTGTTGGAGCACACACCATCTGCGTGGCTGGTGTCTCGGGTACGGGCGCTGGAGAAAGGTGGGCTTCTGGGGGATGTAATGAAGTGGCCTTTGTCATGATAACATGTCTGCGTATATACAGGCACTGGGGAAGGTGTTTTGAAGAAAAAAAAAAAGCCTGAGAATCAAGATTGGAACTGTTGCGGTATGGAGGCAGAGATCAGTGATAATATAGTAAGAGTAGAGCAAAGCCACAGAAATCAGCACTTGGTGAATAACCGCTTGTGTGAAGATGGTGCTCCTGCGGTGTGATGGAAATAATAATAATATCTTTAATTCTTTCTTTTCCCCAGTAAATTTGAATGGGGAGGAAGAATTTGCAGTAGTCGAAGTACACGATAAGGTTTGCATTGACGTTACAGCTTGGGTGTTTGGTCTGATGGAGATAAAGCTGAGGTTACGCAGCGAACGGTGCTGTTCTGTGGGCTCTCGGGTGGTGCTGGAAATCAAGATGTAGGAGGGGAGACAGGAATCTAGATCGGAGATATTTTCAGTTTGAATTGAATAGCTGGAGAAATTGAGAGGCCAGACCATCAGGTGGAGTTACAGCCTGTTTCTGGTGCGTCCAAACGCAGACGTTATTAGAAGGCGGTGTCTCTAACTGGTGGTTGTGAAACTGGTGAGATGCCTTTTTGACGGTGAAAAGTCTTTTGGGATCCAGCACGGGGTTTTTTTCAGTGGTTGTAACATGAGGAAATGGCATTGAAGGAGGGAAAATCAGCTTTTCCTTCATCTTTTCTGTTGTCTGAGTGTCTGGTTGTGTGATTTCTCCCTGGATATAGTTCAGTTATAGTAATAACTTTTCTGTTTGTAGGGGAAGAAAGAAAACAAGCGTCTTCCATAAAGAGGAGCTGAAGTGCTTTTTTAGATTAAATGTCTTTGAAATTCGTCTCTTTCCTTGGCAGGAGAGCTGGTTGGGCAAGTGAGACATTAATAACGAGCCGATGGGGAGGAGCTCCAGGTGTGGCTCAACTTATTTAAGCCGAGGAAGGGACGTGTTTTGAGATGGGTGCTGATGACGATGCCAAAAGCAGCTCCAGCGGGATAATGGCAGAGCCACCAGCCGGCCTCTGGTAGCTTTGGTGGCATTTGTTTTTGGTGACAGCAGAAGAGCAGAAGCTTGGGACAATGTGTCATGATTGGGAGCCTGATGGAGATACTGGTGGCCGACTGGAGAAGGGGCAATGTTTGAAAATATTTAGCTTCTAGCTCGTTGACTTAATGATTTTTAAGACTGGAGCAGAATTTGTGCCTTCTGATCTTTCTCGGGCTGTCGACGGTCATCCAGTTGTCTTTGGAGCATGACAGCTTGTCAAATCAAGGCACATTTTTCAGGAGCAAAGAGGATTTAGCAGGTTTGCGAGCATCAGTGCTGCAGGTTGTGACTCAGACAGAGGAGGCTGCGTTGATTCATTTTACCTGCTGCAGTTTCTCGGAGCATCCTTTCCCAAACCTCCTTGCAGGGCTTCTCAGGCTCTGCCCTTATCTCTGATCAGCAGCCAGGAAATCACTTTCCATATTTTTACATATCTCACACAGAAGGGCAAAGCTAATCTCCTCCTTTGAAGAAACAGTGGTTCTCATATCAAATTAACTGTGTCAGTCATTCAGGTTTGGGGTTGTTTTTTTTTTGGTTCCTGAAGCTAGACAGCTCTTTAGCATCAATTCCACTCTGCCATGGAAAGTGGGATGAAAACAGAAGCTATTAAGCGTAGAGGGCGCTTGTCAATCCTCTCTGACCTCTTTGCCACGGTCAGATTGGCAGAGTGGAGTAGAACGACCTTGAAATACCTGATTCTCTCTGGGAGGAAAATCCTGATGAAGGCAGTGCAGGGGATGGTTTTGCAAGCGCTGGAATCGGGGCATGTTCCTGGGAGAATGGTTAAAGATGCTCTTTGCTTGAAAAGCCATTGGATTTTGTAGGCATTTCACAGAATCACAGGGTGGTTTGGGTTGGAAGGGACCTTCCAGCCCATCCAGTTCCACCCCCTGCCATGGGCAGGGACACCTCCCACTAGCCCAGGTTGCCCAAAGCCTCATCCAGCCTGGCCTTGAACCCCTCCAGGGATGGGGCATCCACAGCTTCTCTGGGCAACCTGGGCCACTGCCTCACCCCCCGCACAGCAAAACATTTCTTCCTCACATCTCATCTCAATCTCCCATCTTCCAGCTTGAAGACGTTCCCCCTCGTCCTATCCCTGCACCCCCTGACCCAGAGCCCCCCCATCTCTCCTGTAGCCCCCTTTCAGCACTGGAAGGTGCTGGAAGGTCTCCCAGGAGCCTTCTCTTCTCCAGGCCGCACACCCCCACCTCTCCCCGCCCGTCCGGGCACAGACAGGTTATCCCAGCAGGCCGCAAGGGGAAGAGATTTGTTCTGACCACCAAGAGCCCCGGGAGCGCGCAGGGACACAGCGACACCCCCTCCCGCGCTTACGGGCACGCGCACCCACACCCCTCGGGCCGCGGGGGACCGCTCGGGCCCTGCCTCCCGGGGCGACTGCCTGAGCCGGGCCCTTGGTCCAGGAGACGGGCCCGCGAGCGGTTACCGCCTCCCCCTCCCCAGGCAGGCGCCCGCGGTACCTCGCCGCGCCGCTCGGAAGGCTCCAGAGGTGCACGTCCGGCCGATCGCCACCACCACCGCCGCCGCCATGATGCCCGGTTCCCCCACTCCCGGCCGCCGTACTTAGCTGCCCCGAGCACTGCCTGATGAAAAACGAAGGCAACGAGAGAACGGCGGGAGGAACTAAAGCGGTGAGGTGAAAATCAACGGCTGACATTCAGATTAAACCTCACTGAAACGCTTCCGCTGCCTCGGCCCCTTCCACCGAGCACCTGCATGGCTAACAGTCGAACAGGCAATTAGCCGAACAGCCCTACAGCAGAGGTCCATCCCAGGACCCCAGCGGTCGCCGAGGCGCTGCCGGACGTTGCGGGGGGCAGTCCCCCGCCCAGGGGCGGAGCGAGGCGGGTGTGCGGCGCCGGCGGCCATTTGCCGCTCGGCCGGGCCCGGCTTGGGCGAGACCCGCCGTGTGGGGGAGCTGAAGCCGACGCCGTCCGCTGGGACCTCTGCGTTCCTTCTCTCCCAGCCGCCGGCGGCTGAGGGGGGGCCATGGGTGCAGCGGGGGTCAGGGGTACTGTGCTGCGCTGGGGCCGGGCTCTTTTTTTCTCGCCTGAACACCGGGACGGCAGCTCTGCTTGGGGCTCGTCCGGCTTTCCGAGGCGTTCTGAGCTCTTTCCCGGAGGGTCCGTTCCCCTGTCAGACGCGTGAGGCGCAGGGGGCTGTGCAGGGCTCGGCTAGATGAGGGGTCTCACGGGGGCAGCTGTTTCCTCATGGCGCTGCGTTGCTCGTCAGCCAGCCTGGCAGCTGAGGCTTGCTTGCTGTTTGTGAATGCCAGTGGCCATTTCATCCCAAGGGGCAGGTGAAGCTGTTTCCTGCGCAGATGAACTTTGAAGGCTCCCCTGTGCCTGCCACTAGTGCTGTCAGACACAGCTTGCAGCCTCCTTGCCCCTCTGTTACTCCCCTGAACACCAGCCTGAGCACCAGCCGTGCTTTAGGAACTTCTGGAGAGCCTGAACTCACTCCTACAGCAAGTGTAACAAGACCTGGCAGTTCAGCATGCTACACACACCGGGTACCCTTTGGTGCAGTCCTCTTGGGGCAGGATCCATCTCCGGCTCTCCTGCATGGTGCCTATGACTCTGGCTATGGGCCATCATTATGCCAAGAATGCTAGGTAGTGACTTCTTGCTTTTTCAGAACAGTTTTTTGGGGCAAGGAAGATTTTGCTGGAAGTTATTCAGAGCAGCTTTTTTTCCCCTGTTATTTCTCTCCTTCCTGTGCAGCTTAGCCAGGGGAGTTACTGGTCTGACTGTCTTCTTCTGCAATACAGGTATTTTCAAATGCTGCATTACCGTTCTTCTTCCTGATGTACTAGTTCCAGTATTAAGACTGCAGTAATAACAAATAGCTTGATTTGCATTAGTGAGCAGAAACATACAGCCTGCAACATCTTCACTCTTTGTCGCACATTCAACATAAAACACAATTGCTTTGTACCTTGTGGAACAAAAATACACTGAGAAGCTGTAAAGAATAATTTCCTATAGTGTGCAGACAGACCAGCTGCTGACATAATCTTTTAAACAGCATTTTTATCTTATCTTCAGGCACTTAAAATATGCCCATTCTCCCAGCATTAAGATTGCACGTAATGCAGGAGGTAACCCTCATGGTGTCACTAAGGATAAAACCAATTAATCTTATAAATTCCTGCAGATATATTCATGGCGGTATTTATTTCCAGTTCTTTTGGAAGTAATTGTGTCACGTAGAGAATTAAACTCTCTTGTTTATGCACTGAGTGGTCTAGTAGAAATGCCAATTTCTGCACACCATTTACTGAAGAGAAAGAATTTGCCTTGTACGAATTTGTTACATAGGAAAAAATAAAAAAAAAGGTGCAGCCGGTGAAATAGCTGTTTAGCAACTTGTCATGCTGCTGCAGCTGGTCAATGCCAGCAGCGTAGGGGTGTGTTTTGTCTTGTGGCAGTGGAAATTGGTTTATGGACTAGCCAGTCTCTCAGTATGCTGCACAGACTACAAAATATGGAGAAGAAGTAAAATGCAGTCCTGAAAGCCAGTTCCTGGAGCTCACTGCTGGTGTCAAAGAGGACAAATTTTCTCCTTTTTGACGGTTGTTTATTACAATTGTTTTCTTCCCTCCCACCCCTCCCCAAAATGGACCTATATTTTCAGAAAAGACTTTCCAAAAGCCTCGATCATCTTGGAGCAAAACCTTCCACATGTGAAAAGGTAACAAAGTTCTGAATTAACTCAAAATGGTTTTGGGGAATGGAGGTTTCACTTAGATCCTTTAAAAAAAATCTGGTTCCATTAGCTCTGAACTGTTATTATCTTTTCTGGTTGAACCCAAAGTTCTCTCCTGTCCTGTGCTTAGCTGGGATAGGGTTAATTTTCACAGAAGCCAGGAAGGGGGCACAGCCAGAGTAGCTGACTCTAACTAGCCCAGGGGATATTTGGTACCATGCTGACCATGCCCGGGATATCTGTAGGAGCTAGCTGGGAGAAGTGGGGGCTTTGTGGCTGGGGGAGTGTGCTAACTGTCAGGCTTCACGTGGTGAACGGTTCCATTGTGTATACCTACTGATATTGTTGTTATCTTCTTTTTTTTTTCTTGTGTTTTATTATTAAAGCTGTCATTACCTGAAGTCATGAGGTTCCACCTTTTGTTTCTGTTTTTGTTTGGTTTCTTTCAATTCTTTTCCCCCCATCTCACCAGGGGAGAAGGGGAAGGGGGCAACCACATGGCTCTCAGTGGCACGCAGTTGCTGCTCAGTTTTGCCGAGTGTCACTACCCATGACATCTCCCTAGAACTGGAAAATAACATGCTAAGTCTCCCCGTATGCCCTGCGCTCCACAGAGACCCAAGCAGCCTGCAGAAGTCTGTTAGGGCTGGAGCACCAGAAAATCACCTAGTGCTAGCACTTGGTTGCTGTGCAAGAAGCTGGTGTGGGTGATGCCCTGAGAAGCTAGAGAGAAAGCAGATAACCTGAGATACCAGTAGCACCTGGTTAGCACCAGCATGGCACTGGTGGCAGACAGGAAAGGATGTACATGTGGTGGGAAGAGGAAACAGCTGTGATCAGCCCAGAAGGGGGAACAACGGATTTTTAAAGCACTGTGGAGCAGTCACCGTTCTCCCTTTGCTGAGAAGCTAAGGTGGAAAAAGCCCCACTCCACACGTAGTCATCAGGCAGCCTGATGCTTTTAGTATCCCACTGCACTCCTGTGAGACACGGGTCTGGTCTGTCCAGCACTGAAATACTTTCAGAAAGTGATGTTATTAGCTATTTCTTTGCTGCCGGAGGGTAAAGTCCCATCATATCTGATAACGTATCAGAACTGAAAACAATTACAGTAAGCCTACTGTCTGGGCATGTTGTCATTTACATTTTGGAGCAAACCTTATTTGCTCCATTTTTTTTTTTTTAAACAGTGATAAGTGTTTTACTTGGCAGTAAAATAGATTTGAACCAGTATTAGTCATTGATGTGTGAACAGTGCTGCCACTGGGAGGGACAGCAATGCAGGCTGATAAGGGACCATTCAAAGGCAAGTGGAGGTGAAGGATGAATAGTGCACTCCAATGCCAGCAGATAAAAGTTTGAGAGGAAATGTGATATTGCTTAGGGTTCTGCTATCTTTGAGTAATAGCAAAGTCTCAATCTCGCTCATTTGTTTCAGCAAGACTGATAAGTTTAAACAACTGATAAACACTGTTTTGGTCTGGCTCATTGCCTGTAAATCTCTGTTGTTTGAACTCCCCAATGTGTGCTTTCCTATTGTAAAAGCAATGTCAAACAAAGGCATTACACTGCTTTGGCTCCTTCTCGGTAGGAATTTCAGATGTACAAGAAGAACCATCTCTAAAGAGGAGCTGTGAGACCTAGTGGAGTCAGAAGGACTTAATTCACTTTGAGTCAGCTTCAGCAGGGAAGAGGCTGGTGTCTTGAACAGTTTCCAATAAACAAGTTTCCAAAATATCGTAACTGGCTGTTTGGCATAGGCACTCTGCTGTCCCCGGGAAAATCAGACAGACTCTTGCTCCCAGAGCATAAGGTGAGATGAGACAGCACAGGCAGTCCTGGGTGACCTTACAACATGGAAGCCTCAGCAGTATTCAGCTGTTTAGCAACTGATGCTAAGCAATGCATTTTTTAAAAAGGAGGAAGAAGACCCTCCAGGTGTAGTGGAAACAGCGGTGTGCTGGGGAACAGTAACCTCCCCCCTGCCCCAGGTAGAGGAGATAACAAGCTTTTGTAGAACCAATGAATGATAGAATGGTTTGGGTTGGAAGGGACCTTAGAGATCATGTCGTTCCATCCCCCTGCCATGGGCAGGGACACCTCCCACTAGCCCAGGTTGCCAAAAGCCTCATCCAGCCTGGCCTTGAACCCCTCCAGGGATGGGGCATCCACAGCTTCTCTGGGCAACCTGGGCCACTGCCTCACCACCTGCACAGGAAAACATTTCTTCTTAATGTCTAGTCTAAATCTCCCCTTTCAGCTTAAAACTGTTACCCCTCGTCCTCTCACTACACCCCCTGATACAGAGTGCCTCCCCATCTCTCCTGTAGCCCCCTTCAGGTACTGGAAGGCTGCTATTAGGTCTCCTCGGAGCCTTCTCTTCTCCAGGCTGAACAACCCCAACTCTCTCAGCCTGTCCTCATAGGGGAGGTGCTCCAGCCTCTGACCATCTTCGTGGACCCCTCTGGACCTGCTCCAACATCTCAATGTCTTTCTTGCGTTGGGGGGCCCAGACCTGGACACAATACCCTTCTTACCTTCCTGGGCCCCTGGATAGTGAGGCACCAGAGAGTGTTCAGCACAGATGCCCACCTTGATCCCAAACCCTGGAGGCACCGGAGGAGGCTCCATTCCCAGCTTCCTTGCTGAAGACCGAATCAGCCCCTCTCTGCAAACACAATAGCCAGTTGCTAGTGTTGCCTACAGGATGGTTGCCAGGAGAAAGCGTAATACATTGTCCATGGAAACCTGCACTTTAACGGTTTGCTTTTGTACATGTTTTGTACATGAGAAGCACCATCAAGGATTTTGTTTGAGGAAGGTGTCATTAAAGATGCCAGAGCAGTTTTCATGGTGCTTCATTGCCTCCTCTGCTGTGCCAGTCTACAGAGGCTCCCCTGCTCTACAACCCTACTGTCACTACAGAAGTGTGTCTCTGGGACCAAAGATCTGCTGCCAAGGACAGTGACAAAGACAATACAGCTCTTTGCTAATCTGGAGATGCTGCACAGCTGCTGAAGCCAGACGGCTTTCAGTAATTTGAAATCTTCAATGGGAGTTTAATACACCTGCTCACTGAACTGTAGTCAGAAATGTTTCTTGCCTGGTCAGTGTTCTCCCTCTGCCTCTTTTCCTCTTTTCTTGACTCTCTGGGTCTCATACTTGGCTGATCACTAGTTTTCTTCAGCAGTTCTGGGTGCCTGACTTTTCTTATTTGTTGGGCATAAGCATCAGTTTTCTGGAGAAGGTGACACGTGAATCCCAGGTGTCTGCATTATCAGGGATAGGCGTGACAGACTTATAGCAGCTGTAGCGATGCTGCATCTAATCATGCTGGTGATACAGCACCAGGTGAAACCCTTGCTTCTTCTCAAGACAAAATTATACCAACATATGAATCGAGAGCAATTCTGCTTGCTCTGCCTGGTTACTCCTCTGCTTTCGAAACGGAGGTGGTCAGCATGGGCTGTGCAGCTGCTGGCTGTGCTCAGAGTCCAGCCGGGAAACGAGCAGGTGCCCTGGCCATTCGTAACAGTTAACGTGCAATTGCACAGCGGTACTGCTAATGAAGCCAAAAGGAAGGTCATAAACACGCTTGCAGCTCTGGAGGTGCCTGGGTGTTTCTGCCGTTGCTGTTATGAGTCTTTCAGAAATGATGTTCCTTGGTATTTAATTGTTTTGAGATGGCACCTGTGAGTCCCCAAAGCCACTGACAGACTCTTAGCAGAGCCATGTGAAACCAGCAGGTAGCTGATCAGAAAGTTTAATGTCACAACTGCCATCGTTTCTCGAGTGTTGCTGAGGTGCAGTGTTACAAGCTGCACATCGGTAACCTGCCAAAGTGAAAGCTGGAAATAGATTGAGGCTTGCCTGTGGCCAGCGCCATTAAGGTATACGGAATGGCAGGCGGGACAGCAGGTATCGTTTACATCCCTCTTGAAATAGATGGTTACTGCCAGGCACCTGGTTTGGAAGGCTGTGCAATTGGAAAACTAGTCAATCGGTTTTACAAAGCAATAAACATATATGTAAAGCAGGGTCTGTCAGGCCCAGAAGGCTGCTCAAAGGTGCCTCTCAGCCAGGGTAACGTTCGTCTGACAGCAGTGATCCATCTTTTAAAGAACTACACGTTGCTACTGAGATCTAATTATTATTGCCACCTGGCATCAAATGCATCATAGTTGATTTCTGTATGGCAGCAGTCAGAGGTGCAGGAGTAGTAAGCAAAGCTACTGTTCAACTTTTCACATCATTTTTGTGTACTCCTCCCCATTCCTGGCAGTAACGAACCACGCTCCACCTGTCTCAGGCAGAAGGACGCTATATCCAAAAACCAGCTGCTGTCACTCAGGTACGCAGTGGACTCTGGTTCTGAAGAGCTGCTGCTGGACTCCATGCTAGCAGCATCGTGGGGGGACATGGACGCTTGCTGTGGCAGGGTTTGTGCAGTGACAGCACACGCCCAATCCAGGCTCTTAGCACAAATCCATCATCATTGCTGTGCTGGCACGAGCAAACTCCAAGAGCAGGAACTTGCAGGGGGTCTGTCACACCAGGCTTCACTACAGGTGTTCAGCACTCGACTTCCCCAAGAGCTGATGTGAAATACAGGGTGCAGTGAGAAATCATACAGGAATAGCAGCTGCAGTTAGGCTGGACACTCACATCTGCAGACCTTCTCTTGCAAAGACGGTCTTGCTAGGGCCACTGTCACGTGGTGGCAGGAAATAAAGCTGCAAGCTCTTGTCTGCATGCTCAGATCCCTGCCTCCATCTGGCACGTGAGTATAAACAACAAAGAACAGAACAGGCAACTTTGATACTGATCATCCTGAAAGATAACACTTACCCCAAAGGAAGGCAGAAATTCGGTACAGGACAAAAGTATTTGCTACCAGCACTGAATCTACAGGGCATAAATTGCAATTGCTCCTTTGACAACTTGGAGCCTTTGTTTTCTTTCTTGAGAAACGTAAAGAAGTAAGAACAAGTAATGCAGTGTTTGTTGTTGAGTTGCCCCATACACATCTGTTCTTGATATGGTTTAATGATGCATGCCAGACCAACAGCTTATTTGTTTACTTTCAGTATCTTAATTTTTGCAATGACTCCAGGACCCTCAGGACAGCTTTCTGGTGCATATGCTTAGGTTGTTAAATAAGCAGTCAGTGCTGGGAATACAGGTGACACAGTGCCAGCAGGTAAACACAGCTTAAAGAGTCCACCCGGTCTGCACTTAGTCACTTGGTTTTGCCTCTTTCCTGTGCGGGTGGCAAGGACGCACTGTGAGCTGGGGAACTTACTGACACAGAGATCACAATCTTTTGGGCTGCTGTCCTTCCATCTGGCAGCCAAATGTCTTAAATTCAGTTGCATCCTATCTGCATGACTCGTCTGAGCAACACCCAGTTTGACTTACATGCCAAAGGCTTACTCATGAGATAGCAGATGTAGTGAAGATCCAAGCAAAAAGTCAGCTCTCGTGTCAGCTGTCCCCATTAATAGCACAGAATTAAGAGGCTGGAGTGCTAAGAGCTGGTACTCGAGGACTACTTCTCTCTCAGCAGCAATGAGAGCCAGGCTGCCCTGTCTTCCTGAAGAGGAGCCCAGTGTCCTCCCAGAAGCCACTCAGGGTCTGTAGAAATCAGTCCTAAGAAGTGACATGTTGCCAGGGGCTTGGACATCTCTAGGGAATGTTAAGGAGCCAAAGGGCACATTATGAATAACAGAGAATAGAAGTTATGGCTGAGAAAAATGGATACTTTCAGGCACAAAATAAATATTAATTTTGCTTAAGAGAACTTTTTTTAAAAAAAAACCTACTGTCATCTCCTCTTTAAACTGAATTTCTAGAGAAAAGATGTGATGAGATTTTCTTTCTTCCTTCCCTGACATGTCAGAATATGAGGAAATCTAAAATTAATGCAACACTCAATTTTTAAAAAAACCCTTTCCCTGTTCTGCTGGTCCTATGAACCTGCAGATAAAATTGCTGTGCAACAGCAGCCAGGAGAGAGATGTGAGAAAATGTGAGAAAAACAGCCCTGCAGACACCAAGGTCAGTGAAGAAGAAGGGAGCAAAGATTCCCCTGCAGACTGTGAAGATGGCCATGGTGAGGTAGGTTGTCCCCCTGCAGCCCATGGAGGTCCATGGTAGAGCAGATATCCACTGTGCAGCCCATGGTGGATCCCACGCCAGAGCAGGCGGATGTGGAAGGAAGCTGTGACCCTGTGGAGAGCCCATGCTGGAGCAGGATTCTGGCAGGAACTGTGACCCCACAGGAGACCAACGCTGGAGCAGGCTGTTCCTGAAGGTCTGCACCCCGTGGAAAGGAGCCACGCTGGAGCAGTTAATGAAGAACTGCAGCCCTCGAGGAGGACCCATGTTGGACCATATCCCATGGGTTACACACTGGAACAGGGAAAAAGCATGAGGAGGAAGGAGCAGCAGAGACAAAGCATTATGAACTGATCACAATCCCCATTCCCCATCCCTCTGTTCTGCTTTGGGGGGAAGAAGCAGAGAAGTCAGGAGTGAAGCTGAGCCCGGGAAGAAGGGAGGGGCAGGGAGGGAGCTGGTTTTAGATTTGCTTTATTTCTCATTATCCTACTCTGTTATTAATTGGCAATAAATTAAATGAATTTTCCCCAAGTTGAGTCTGTTTTGCCTGTGATGGTAATTGTCAAGTGATCTCCCTGTCTATATCTCTACCCATAAGCTTTTAATTTCATTCTTCTCTGTTGAGGAGGTGGAGCGATAGAGTGGCTTGATGGGCACCTGGCAACTAGCCACGGTCAGCCACAGGGCCATTCATCAGGGCTGGGTGCAGCCTGGGATGTGTGGCTAGGAAAGAACTTCCGAGTCATAGCCCAGGCACGCACAAGCCACACTTACATCCCCACAATCAAACATAGCCATGAATGAGAGCTGCCCAAAAGTCTGGCCGCTGGCTCTGGGAGAGGAGGCTGGTGAGAACGGGCTTCCATAAGGCACCTGTCTCTGCAGTGGAATGGACTGGGGAAGATTCACAGCAGGGCTGGAAACCTGCAACATTTCTAACACGGTCTGCTGACGTGTCCCTCTATCCTTTTATTGCTCGTTACTTATCCATGTTTTCCACTTTTTATTTCTAATCCTGGTTTCCCCACACCGTGAGGCAGTACTCCCAGAGGGACCCTGGCTGATGCTGGGATGTGTTTTCATGGGCTGGGACTTCTAGGCAAGTGGAGGCTGGAAATCAGTGGAACAACTTCACAGCCACATCCTGTCCAGATTTGATCTAAGCAATTGCACAAAAATTGAGAACTAGTATCTTCACATACATAATGCATGCTTTGATTTTCTGCTTGCTTGGCATCCTTCTAGAGAAGCTGTTGAAATACGCCATCAACAAATGAAGATTTCAGCAGCAGCCTGAGATGGCACATTTAAGGAGAAGAAAGCAAAGCATGCGAGATACTAGATTTTCCTGAAGTCAAGTCCTTTTCTGCTCCTCAGCATTCATGTGACAGTTCCTGACCTGTGAAGAGTCCAACCCACTGGTGAGGGCCTGGAGGCCAAGGTGATGTCTGGCCTTATTGTAGACGATGCTGTCCGGTAACAACAGCCGCACCTCCTGAAGGCACAGCTGGAAGCACGCCACGAGACATCACCGCTGAGGCTGATGCTCGCTTTCCGAAAAAGAGCCGAACTACAAGGCAGAAGCTTTATATTTTTACTGGGCTTAGGGAAAAATGAAAGAGTTTTTGGAAGCCCAAAGAAGAGGAGCTACAGTCTCCTAAGAAAGAGGTTTAATTTCCATGTTGAGAAATTTCACTGGAACTCTAACTTCAGTTCAAGTAATGAGATCTATGAGATGACTTGAATCAGCTGCTCAGGGATGTACAGGGTAAGCAGGGAGTAAGGCTCTCATTCAGCCTGCACAGAGGCTCTGTCGCTTCGCCCACTTCAGGGGTGTGCAGCACAAGCTGGCTCGCACACGCGTCGCTCAGAAATGCTGCAGAGAACTTCCCTGTGCTCCCAACGCTCAGGTATGGTTGGTCCAGGCAATGCCTGCGGTTGCCAAGTGAACCTGTTGCCTCTCATAAAAATAAAACCCAGGTCAACCCTCTTTCCCTGGAGACCCTTTTGACAGACACTAATTATTAATCTCATCCGTGTTACCCCGATCTCCTCTTTGTCTCTCCGTTATTTTTGCTGTATCTGATAACACTGACCAGGTCATTCCACTCACAGTCTGCACAGGTGCAAAATGTTAGCATGTCCCAAACTTCTCCCCTGTTTCCAGATCTGCTCCTGCAGGAACTAGATCTAGCTGGACCAGCTCTGAGAGTGTCTTCTTGTGTTGGGGGCCGTTGGTTTAGATGATCTCCTGAGGTTCTGGGCAAAATTGCTTTCCTTCCAATTGAAATTTTTCCGGTATTAGTTAAGAATGACCCTCAGTGAGCTGGATTGTCTCCTCAGCCGTTGTTTTTGGATCTATGGATACAAACGATTGGCGCCTGCTGATCAAAACGTGTTTGTCTGCAATAAACACAATTTGACATGGTGTGAAGTGGGAAATATTGCTTCCTGCTCTGATGTATGGACGATATGATCCATTCCAAAGACAGGCAAGGCAGAAATTCAGTTTGAGTGAATGTGCGTTCTCTCCACCGTAGTTGATAAATTCCATTGCCTAGCTTTCAGTCTACTCCATTACCACCACCCCTCTTTTGCCCACTGTTCTCATAGACCTCCTTTCTTGTTTTCTTAAACCCTGCCAATCCTAGCCACGCACCCGTTGTCGTGTCTCATTTGTATTGACTGCCTTTTCTTATCCCGTCACAAAGACTTTTCGAAGTTTCTTATGCAGTTCTAAATTTTTTAAATAAATTATTATTATTTTTCTTTGATTCCCTTATATTCCACCTAAGTGGGAAGGTTTGGGCTAAAGTTTTTGCTGGCTGTGGTACCAGTGTGCCAAATAGTAAATTGTGTGAGAGCTGGTGTGAGCGCTACTCTTTGATCGTGACCAGGTTGTAATGATCTTTGATTTTATGATCTTTGGATCATAACCAGGCATTAAACCCTGGGTCCTGTGCCTGCACTAACTTCCCTCCCAATTGCTGATAGAGCTGAGAAAGGAACTACAAAACAGCAGTGCCTTTGCCTTTGCTCACTTTCAGTTTCTGTAATTGTACTCTCAGAAAAAAATTATTTCTGGTCTCACCAACACCTGCAATATTTGTCTCCTGAATTAAAGGAGGCTTTTTTCCATGCATTGCAGATTAGTGCTGCAGGGGCAAATTCGCCCTGCCTTGGGACAGAAGTGCTGATTACCCTGCCTGGGTCCGTGCCTTCATCTTCTCCCACCGCTCCCTTTGCCGAAGAGCAGGCAGGGCTGCACAGCCTCCACTACTGACACTCTCGCAGGGAGGGGCAAGACCAAAAGGTCTGTCCCATGCCTTGATTCTCCTTCCAGTTCTCTTCCCACGGTTTCCTTCCTGCATGGATGGCGAGTTGTGCAGCACCCAGGCACTGAAAAACTTCAGGTTCAGCCCAACAGTTAGAAGGACCCAGGACATAAAGAACGCAACAGAGAATTTGACTGTTTTCAAATTATTATTACATTTCACAGAACAAGAGGATGACTTTCCTTAAGAGAACCCGTGTCTTGTTTTTGTGGGATCTAGGAGCTGCAAGAAACCTGCCAAAGAAAAAAGCATCTCTTCTCCATTTTCTCTGCCCATGCCTCTCTCCCCCCAAACTTCGGTGAAGTGAGTTTCGGGGTTTCCATAGTTACACAGCACCTTCTTTACATTAAACAGGAGGGAAAAAAAAATACCTTGGGAACCGTGCAAAATAAAAACTATGTTTATTAGTATTCATGTTATCTGGTCTGCCCACTCCCAGTTGACAATATTGACATTCTGTTTAGCAGAGGAAGGCTGCTGGTGATAATACCCTGTTCGTTTCTGGGTGGCAGACTTTGACTGCAGAGGTATTTCAAAGATTTCAAAGCTCTTCACTGCCAGCCTGGTGCTGCAGGTGCCTAAAAAGATGATGGTCAGAGTTCTCCCAGATTCCTGCTTAGCAGCACGTGAAGCAGTGACATGGGAGCTTCTTGTGGGATCCCATTACAGCCCATCACCAACAAAACACCATTTCACAACCCAGTGAGGGTAATCTAACAGTGAAGTTACATTCAATGCTCAGAAGATGAAGGAAGATCCTCATCTTCCTCTGTTTAACACTGAACCTTGCAGGCTGCACTGTGCTAACGCAGCAAAGAGATGCCCATCTATGGCAAAATATTTCTAATATTTGTAAGGAAAAGTGGGTTGGTCCACAAGGTTTCCTACTCCCTTACAAACATCACACATGCTCCGTATTGGTGGAAGTGAACAAATGAAAACTTTTTGAATGACTCTGGGATGAGGTCAAAATATTCCAAAATAAAATTTACACCAATTAATTTTTATTCTCTGGTTACAAAGCAACATAAAGGGAAGCTGTTAAAAACTATATTCACACTATTATACTCGGTTCTGTCATGAGGTTGGGGGGGGTGAGGGTCCACTTTAAATTTAGGGAATATCCCAAATATCTTTAGGAATATTGCACATTGTGGTATAATCAAGTGCTCCATTTATTCAGCAGATATCAGGGAAAGCAAAATCATGCCCTCACTTACGAACAACAGAAGTGAAATTATGACTTTGACGCATGGTGGCTGCTCTGCATATTATGCTGAATCCTTGCATCTAGGGCAAGGGTGCAAACTCTGCATGTGTAGCACCTCCCTGAGTCTGCTACAGATTTTCCCGTGGGCTGAGCAACGGGGTCCCCTGAGATCTAGTTGCTCAGCAAAAACCTGTCAGGAGTGGCCTGGGCCCTCCCCATCCATCTTTTTTCCTGCTTCCCACATAGCTCACCCCACAGATCATGGTTCTGCATCTTGATGGACTGTCTGCAAGCTGCTGGCCTAGCAAGAGACTATCCCGGAGCTGCCTCCTTGCAGCAGACCTGCTGCTCCCCATTGCCGTAGGAGCTGCAGCACCGCACGGCTGCCCACAACCAGAACCTTCCCTGAGAGCCCTGAGGTGTCCCTGGGGTCACCCTACCTTGGGTTGCAGAATGAATGCTATAGCTGCCCTGGAAGAGCCACTACGATGCTGGCTCAGGAAGGGTGGCACAGAGCACGCCCTTGGGTGCTCCTTCCTGGAGCTGGGTGACAAGATCCAGGCTGCACAAAAACCTGGCATGCTCTAAGAGAGACGGGCAAAGATCCCGTGGTGGACCACATGGGGACTCTCTGACCCCATCCCAGCCTTGGGGAAGCTTCAGAACAGACCTGCTCCCTCCTAAGAGGAGAAAACACATGGCTATGGAGCATGAGACTTCTTGACTATTGCTTTTCTTAATGGAGGTCTTGGTGATCACCTGCAGCAGGCAGTGTGAGCTGGAAACGGAAGATGCATTTCCCCACGCTGTGCCATGCATGTGGGTGGTGGCTGGGCATTGCCATTGCGGTTGCAGTGCTGGGGATTCAAGGAGCTGAGCATGGCAGTGTGGCAGGGTAAGGAATGACAAACACATCCCCTGAAGCTCAGGGGACCAACAGGTCCCAGCGTGCTCCGTATGCAGGGGCCGTGGGTCAGCAAAGCTCCACTGTGCCTGAGGCCATTGCGCAGCAGAGAGCAGCTCCGGCTCTGCCATCTGGAGTTGGGGGTGTTCAGCCTGGAGAAGAGAAGGCTCCAGGGAGATCTAATAGCAGCCTTCCAGTGCTGAAAGGGGGCTACAGGAGAGATGGGGGGGCACTCTGTATCAGGGGGTGTAGTGATAGGACAAGGGGTAACGGGTATAAGCTGAAAGAGGGGAGATTTAGATGAGATCTGAGGAAGAAATGTTTTCCTGTGCGGGTGGTGAGGCAGTGGCCCAGGTTGCCCAGAGAAGCTGTGGATGCCCCATCCCTGGAGGGGTTCAAGGCCAGGCTGGGTGAGGCTTTTGGCAACCTGGGCTAGTGGGAGGTGTCCCTGCCTATGGCAGGGGGGTGGGACTCAATGATCTTCAAGGTCCCTTCCACCCCAAACCATTCTGGGATCTGTGATTCTATGATCCAACAGCCCCAGGGAGCAAAGGCGCCTGGAGCACTGTCACTGTGGGCAGTGGGTCAACCCACAGGGCTGCAAAACTCCCCAAACAGCCTTTAACAAGAGAGAAGCAGCAGCAGCAGGAGGAAAACACTACGTGGCACCTATGGATGCAGGAGGAGAAACACAGAAGCCCGAAAGAGGAGGGCAGAATGTGGGCAAATATCAAGATATTTGCAAGGACGAGAATGGAGGCAAGAGGGAAAAGGCTGCAAGTTGAGTGCAGAGGTGGACGGTTGCTTTGCAGGAGGACCTGACATGCCTGTGGCTTTACAGCCTGTCCCCGCCCTGGATGGCAGTCAATCCTCCCCTGCCATGCTATCAGCTAGGAGGACACTAGATTGAGATGAATGAAAACCACTCACACAAGAAAAACAATATTAGTTACAACATCTTATCATACATTTAGTTAATTACTAAGTGAATTGCTTTAATGCCACACAAAACATGCAGCTGTGTTTAATGAGCTGCTAAAATGCTCTCTGGGCAAACTTTAATAATATCATTATTCTCACAGAGGAAAATTGCTGTAGGGGAAAATGCATCTGTTTGCACCTAAAATGTTCTGAGTGACAGCTTGATGGCTATTATCTTTTGGGCACATGGTAGCCAATGTCATTAATATGAAATGTTAAAATATTTTTGCTTATCACTGGTGTGCAGCCTCCAGGGCAGCAAGTCCAGTTGTGCTAGTGACAGAGACAGCAATTCCAGGGTAGGTTAAATCAAGTCAGCCCCTGCTTCTTTTTGCTTTCTGTCCTCGTGCGTATTTCCTAGGCATCAGACCTGGAAACCACCTCATGCTTTCATAGAATCACAGAATGGTTTGGGTTGGAAAGAACTTTAAAGATCAAGTTCCACCCCCCTGCCATGGGCAGGGACACCCTCCACTAGCCCAGGTTGCCCAAAGCCTCATCCAGCCTGGACTTGAACCCCTCCAGGGATGGGGCATCCGCAGCATCTATGATGATTGCTGCCCAGCAAAGAAGGAACCGAGACAGAAATGAATATAGGAACCTCTGTTAGGGAACCTACACATGGTTTGAGCTCGTCACAGCAATTTCCAGGTCTCCTTCCTAAGTTAAGAGGTGATTACAATCCTGTGAAGAGTTCAGACATTTCTGCACATTTTCCCCACAAATTGCATTATTTTACATTTACTAGCATTAAGCTTTGCAAGACAGATTTACATGTGCTCCATTCATTAATAACATCTCTCTTCTTCCAAGCTCCCTTCTCCAGTTCTTCTAAAGACATTTTATTCTTAACTCTGTCCTCCCTGAATCTCTGCTCTAGTAAACAAAATCCTTATATCTCTGAGCACGTTTTCTGTTTTATAACCCCAGTAATCATTCTCTCATTTGGTGGTGGACAAGTCAGTTTAGTATGAATAAGACAGTTCCTCCTAATGCCTTAAAGGGCTAATTCACGCTGAAGTAAGGTCTTATGGAGTGTGATAACTGGATACAAAGACACTTTGTACGACAGTGCAATATGTACGAATTCAGCTTTTATTATAAACCACACTTTTCATTTTATTATGTTGTCAGCATCCCTGGGACTCTCTCCAGCAGGCCTCCAACCCTTCCATGATGAATGCCCCAGCTCAGACACAGCCCACAGCTGAATCATAGCAAACCCCAAAAACCAGTTGACTGTACACATACGTACTTCATAATAAAAGCCAGACTGGTTTCTCAGAAGTCCTACCGTAAGTCAGAATCCCTCAGTCTGGGTGTTAAACCAGTCTAGTAGACCCAACAAATGTTTGCAGTGTAGAAGGTCGTACCAACTTTGTGGGTGGCATGAACTGGTACCTATGCTGATTATCCCATCCTAACTTCAGTGTCACTTCCTAACCAAGCTGTATCTTCTGCAGGGTCTCAGGAAATGGGAAAATGGGCGGTGCAGAGGCAGGCTATTAGCCTCCAAGTGATCACAAGAGAGATTGTTGCTGCTTCCTTCAAAGCAGCAGTTGCTGACCCCCAGTGTCTGGTCCTTCTGGGACACGCTCCTCTGCTATGGCAGGAACAGGTTCACTCTCACTAGAAGCACTGTTGCTTCCCAAGTGCTGCCAATTGGCTTTCCACATTCTGAGCCTTCCCTTTCAGGCACTTGAGACAGATCCCCAGCGCTGATTTAACAGGGACAGTACAAGAGCCTCCCTTGTCATTCTGTCCAGCATTGTCTCGCCCCTTTCCAGACTCAGGGTGCTCCAGATGTTGCTCTGGCACACCTGTGATGTACCTGCACCAATGGTCAGACAATCCTGTGGCCACCAAGGTGACTTAAGCTTTGACGATGATCTCCAGTCTTGGTCCTGTACTTGAGACAGTCTTGATTTACGGCCCCAGCTGTCTGGTGCAGAGGGGCAACACGCTGGCAGTATTTTTCTGAAAAGTTGTTCCATGAGTCTTCTGCTGCCTCAAAGTATCTTTCCGTGTCGTGATGGGTTGAGAAAAACTGAAATAGAGATCTGACGAGAGCTTGAGAAGGATTTGCTTATCTTTTCTTAGAAGAAACAGTGTCACTTGGGAAAATAAGTTTCAGAGGTGTTTTCAACCTCTATAAACAAAGCCAAATATTTTGACTGTGGCGATGGAGTGACTGCCATGCATTGCAAATACAGTCAGAAGCAAGTTCTGCTGAGCACATGATGAGGCTGGTGGATGCTTGGTCTGCCTGCTATTTGTTACCTCATTCAGAATAACGAACTAATGCTCTGAATATTAACTGTTCTATTAACTATTCTATTTTTTTTTTTTTTTGCTCAGAAAATGTTTTCGTCTTCTGATTTTCAGAATACTTGAGAAGGACCAAGTGCAAACATTCTTTGCCTGTATCACTTATTGAGGAAGGAAACCATTTACTGCAGCAAGAGCTATGTCTTAGCTTTGCAATTACACTCGTGGCCTGTCTTCTGCAACTAATGCCCAGGTGGAAAATAATTTTATTGCAGAATTATGCTGGAAAAGAGATACGGCACCTGTGTACCAGGGAAATCCTGACTTGGCTTGCTCAGCAATAATAGCCAGGCCTATTAGCTCTATCAGTTGATAAACGTTCTTGTTGTGAGGTGGTTCTGGTTTATGGCTCTCTGCTTAGGTTTCTATAGCTTGCTTGTGCGTAAATGCTATGAACATTGATGCTTGCAGCCTAACTGGCCCCAGATTTACAACCTGCTCAGCACCAGCTCTCTCTTCTCAAAAGCAAAGAGTATAGAGTGACTTCAGCAGTTTCCATCCGGGCCAGAAGTGTCCCCACCTTGCCTTTTAAATCATCCACTCTCTGCATTAAAATTCCATCCTAAATCTCCATAGAGAGCATAAACATATTTTGGAAATATACGTGGGGCCATAAAATCCCACTTCATACTCTGCACTTCTTAGTTCACTGCTTTAAAGAGCCTCACAAGATATTTCACTGGCAAAGTTACCGGATGGGAAATGGCTTTTGGATGGAGCTAAGAGTTTTCTGGAGATTTTTTTTTCCAAAGCAGGCAAGTCTCCTCTGAGCCTCTTTGATCTTCAGTAACAAGACCTCCCAGGAGACTTACAGCTCTTCCTGGCTACTGCCAGGCTAAAGAGAACAGTTTTTTTCTCTCCCTTTTTTCTCTTATTGAAGCATTTTGCCTTCTGGGCACAGCTTCCCTCCATAACAAGCTGATTTTGTCTTTTTTTTTTTTTTAAAAAAAAGGAGAGATGGACTGGAGAAAAAAAGGAAAACAGCCAAAACTGAGGCCAGCCCAATCTTTGTCAGGGAAGGAGATTAAGGATGTGAATGCATCCCTAATTAGCTGTTTGGAGAAAAGAAGCACCAGGGACAGGCAGAGTGGGTGCAGTGGGAGCCAGCAGCTACATGCACGATGCAGGGCTCCCAAGCCCACAACAGACACCCTGATAGGGGCACAACATGTGCAGTGTCCAACAAGCTGTCGGATGTGCCCCAGCATGCTCGACTTGAATACGTATATTGCCCTAAGGCATGTGTCAGCAGGCTCACAAACAAGGGTGGCCTTTTCTGCAAATCTGATTTTGCTGTTACACAGAAGACAAACTTGTCACACCGTTCTCTGCACTGAACTTACACGCGTGGAGCCAGCACAGTTCACATCTTCTGTGTATCCACAGCCTGCTCCCTTGCTGCTTGTGCCCCCCCAGCAATACAGACTGCGGGGGCTGTAAAGAATCATCAAATCATTAAGGTTGACAAAGACCTCCAGGATCATCAAGTCCAACCGTCAACCCAACCCCACCTGACCCACTGAACCATGTCCCTAAGAAGAGGCATTCTCTTGACGCAAATGAGTCAGGCAACGCTAAGGTCCTCTTTTCCAGTTTAACCTGTGTCAAACCAGACACTAGACATTGTCCCTGTTTTCAGAGTGTTTGTTTTGTACGTATAGACGTGGGTATTTAAGGCATTGCAAAATGCACTGGGATACGAGTTCGATTCCTGCAAGCTCCTCCTTTGTCTGGCCTGTGCAACCAGTGCAGAACAAATCCAGTGCAACCCTGAGAGTTGGGAAAAACTGTCTGAAGCAGAACTAGAGGGAAAAGAAGCAGCAACATCAGGGCAAGAAGACTCCCAAGCAAGGGGATAAGCTACCTGGCTGCCTTGGAAAGCAACACATTGCACTGTATAGCTTATAAAAGGATAAGATCTTGATGGTAGGTGAGAGAATTGTTGTTAGGGGATCATCAAAGCTTTGAGCACAACAAACTACCTTTGTATTGACAAACTGTTTGATCCATGGAATGATAACTCAACCATCAGCTGTCTTCCACAAGAGAAAGCAAAAAGGCTGCCGTGACTCTGCTCTGAAGGCAGTACACCTGTGCAGGCAGCTCTGATGTCCCCTGGAGTGATGCTGGGGCACATGGGGGTTCTTCATCTCACTTTTCTGCTTTCTTCCAGTGCTGTTACTACAGCAGGAAACAGCCCCTTGCAATAAGCGCAGAGGAAAACCAAGAGAAACGTGGACTGCTCCCTGCCCCATCCAACCTTGGTCCCTCCAGCCCGCACAAGCCCAGGGCTTGGATTTCGACGGCAGTCACGAAATGACGAAAAACACATGGCTCCACAAAACAACAAGTTGTTCTCATCCCTCATGACTAATGCAGAGGTCTTGTTTCCTTTGCTCATAGAAGTTTTCCTCCAAGCATGCAACACACAACAACAAGCACTAGACAGAGCAGAGAGGAGCTGGCTAGTGACTCGCTTTAGGGTCACCATTTCATATAGGTTTCTGCAGGTCAGCTGCATTCACGCACTGATTTTACTGTCTCTGACTCTTGTTTTCATGAAGGGAAGAGCTGCCTTTTTTGGTGACAGTAAGTAAAACATTCCAATTCTGTAGAAATTTGCAAAGGAACCTTGATGGTTGTTTGTGAGGGAGTGCATATGTGGAAGCACCAGAAGAAATGGCAGAGGAGGAGGTCGATGAATGGTTTATATTCAGCAAGTCAAGAGACCGAGAACAGCTGTGACATCCAGGGTGGCATACAGATAGTGCCTGGGAACTGGCAGGAGGTGGCACTGGGAGAAGTGCTGGGTGCACATGGGTGCTGGAGCACCAGTGGTGTGACTTCTCCCACTCTTGCTGAAGCAAGCTCAGGGCTGGGTTGAGTTGCAGAAGTAACAGTCCTACAGCACCAGAGAAGGTATCAGGATACAAGACGGGGACTCAGGATCTGTTGTTTCTTGATCCTCTGTGTCACTATAAGGACTCCTGGACAGACATTTGTGAGCATTGAAGAATGGGTGAGCAACTGCCATGTGTCTTGTTTAAAATGAGCCTTGTCTTCCCCTTCTCCAGTCTTGTTCTGAGTTTTGCCACAGCTCTGTGTGTGCTCTCTCCACCATCTTTGCCTGTTAGCCCCTGGGGAGAAGTTGCTCTTCTGACAACAGGACTGGACCAGAGTGCCAGCTCTCACATTTGGGATGATTAGTTTGGCATCTTCCCTCGGAGAGAGGTGCCAAAACTCAGCCAAAGCCATGACCCACCCAATCTAGTGTTGGCGGCAGTCCAGCCATGAGTCAGAGGTTGGACGGGAGACTCCACAGGGCCATTCTAACCTGTACTTCTAGGAGCCTAAGATGACTCTACAACTGCTCAAAGCTATCCGTCAGATGTTCCTTGAAGAGTGTAAATTACATTAATAATGTAGGATAGCTACTGCACTGCCTTTCTTCCTAAGGTCATGCTGGATTTTTGCTTCTTTGAGTAATTTACCCATCTTTTAATCAACACCAAGACCTTTTGAAAGACCTAGAAACAAATGAAAGCAAAATGCAAAACTTCATCCAGTCACTAAAATCAAAGTTAGCAACAGTGTTTGAAGGAAGAGGGCGATGCCAGATGAATATATCCAGCTGTAAACAGCGCCAATGCACATAAAAGTATCTGGCAAAAAAACCCCAACCAACCAAAAAAACCACAAACCAACAACAAAAAACCAAACAAAACCACACAGTGGACAGAGCAATCCCTCAGCCCTGGTGTTAACAGATCAGATGTTTTGGTTAGACACATTTCAATGGCGGCAGAGAAGTGATTAAAGAACGAAACGAATCATCACAAGCTCTTATTCTGGATCCCAAGTGAGGAGCATGGCACTGGGCTGTGTGCCAGGACCCCAGCAGGCAGTACCGCTGATCAAAGTCTCAGGTCTAACTGGAAAGGTAAAGACCAGGTAATAACCCTTAAGAACATGCCTTTCCGTCAAATCAGAAAAACCTTGTGAGAACTGCGTGGTTCTGACAAAAAACTTACAGGGAAGGTTTTTTTCACTCGATTTTGGAATATTTTATCTCACCTGTTATTATTTCCTTATTTTGTTTTTAATCTTCTGACATTGTGGGAAAAAAATATAGATTCAGTATTATTATGGGAAAATGTCTTGGTTGAAAAACTGTGTTCCTGGAACTCTCCATTTTATGGGGAAATGGATTTTTCACAATGCACACTGGAACAGGGACCCGCTGGGACTGTGGGCTCACCGTCCTTGCACGTATTCAAACCTCAGCTGGATGTGGCCCTGAGCAACCCCGTGTAATTAGTCCTGCGCAGAGCAGGGAGTTGGACTTGAGCTTTTCAGAGCCAACTTACATTATTCTGTGTTCCTCAATGTAGGGGATGGGAAGAGGCTTGCCATGGCACGGGGGAATGAAAGCCTAAGAAAGATTTTTTCTTCATTTCCCGCTCCTCTCCACAGAAAAGCGTGAAGCGGAAAACGTTAAATTCCAAAAACCTAAAAATATTCCGTGGCACCGTCTCATACGGCAAAAGGGTGGTTGGGGTCATTCAGTCTCCCTTTTAATACAAACTTTTTATCTTTTCGATTTAACATCAAACAGCTCCAGTTTGAAGCCAGGCCTGGAGGATTTGTCCTCCCTGGACCTGGCCTACTCTTGCTGCGGTGTGATGAAGCGATCCAGGCTGAAACAGCAGTGGCTGGGGGAAGGTGCCCAACAGGGACTGACGGCAGCATCGCCTTCCCTGCCTCTGCTTTTCCACGTTGTTTTCTGCACAGATCCAAGCAGGATTCTCTGCCTTTTCAGCAGGATCACCACATGTTCCCGTTCTTTCATGTTAGAGGCAGCCTGCTTTTAAGTGAATATTTATAGTGCACCCCACATGGCAGCAGCTGGCAGGCATTGCTCTGGAGGAAAGAGCTTTCACCGAGTCGTCCAAAGAGCTGTTTGTGATTTTGGGTACCGCTAATGCCGTTCATTAACTTCAGATTTAGTAACCCTCAAATAGTCTCTCCTTCCTCTTTACTCATATTTTATGGGAAAAGCGGTTGCTTCTCAGATTCCTCTAACTCTCGTCAAAGCAGCTAATGCGATATCCATAAACACATGCATAATATAAATATATTATTACATTACTGCAATTGTGCGTTTGTGCGATTTAGTGTGTATAATACAGACTCACACGCATACTAGATAACGCAATGGATCCAACATGAATGCGCAAACCACCTGGCTTCCAGCCAGCAAATCCAGTGGTGGGCAGTGACTACTTGGTGAGCAGGCAGCAGCTGTGTATTGCTGCCTCACAGGCTCATAGAATGGTTTGGGTTGGAAAGGACCTTAAAGCCCATCCAGTGCCACCCCCCTGCCATGCATGGGCAGGGACACCTCCCACTAGCCCAGGTTGCTCAAAGCCTCATCCAGCCTGGCCTTGAACCCCTCCAGGGATGGGGCATCCACAGCTTCTCTGGGCAACCTGGGCCACTGCCTCACCCCCCTGCACAGAAAAACATTTCTTCTTAATATCTAGTCTAAATCTGCCCTCTTCCAATTTAAATCCATTACCCCTCATCCTGTCACTACATGCCCTTGTAAAAAGTCCCTCCCCATCTCTCCTGTAGGCCCCCTTCAGGTACTGGAAGGCTGCTATTAGGTCTCCCCGGAGCCTTCTCTTCTCCAGGCTGAACAACCCCAACTCTCTCAGCCTGTCCTCATAGGGGAGATGCTCCAGCCTCTGACCATCTTTGTGGCCTCCTCTGGACTCACTCCAACAGCTTGACGTCCTTCTTGCATTGAGGGGCCCAGAGCTGGACACAGTACTCCAGGTGGGGTCTCACAAGAGCGGAGTAGAGGGGCAGAATCCTCTCCCTCAACCTGCTGGCCACGCTTCTCTTGATGTGTCCCAGGATACGGTTGGCCTTCTGGGTCGCAAGTGCACACTCAAACAAGCAAAAGGCATCTGGGTTGGTTCATTCTTCCTGCCCATGGGTGAGGCTGAGTCCGTGGTTGCTGTGAAACCCACTCAGTTTCACCAGTATGAATAGTGGTGTTCTAATCAAAGCCAGCTGGGGATTCACCCAAGGCACTCGTGCCAGATGTGAGCACAGGACTGGAGATGGGACCCAACTGCCCTGCGAGCAACAACCAGTGTCACACCATTGAGATAAATTTTCAATTTTTCTAAGGGCTTCAATATGTTGACCTTGACTTTCCCTTCTCTGCTGGGCCCCAATGCTTGTCGCTTGGGAGCCCATGTGCTCCCAGGGCTTGGTGCAGAAGATGGAAGCAGCTGCCCGCACTGCGCTGCCCTTCTGCCAGCTGCTGCCGAGCTGCCAGACCCTCCTCTCCCATCCTGTGGTGGGCCCTGCGTGAAGGGTAGGTGAAATATCACGATACAGTGCCATCTTCGGTCCTTTGCAGACTCCCTTCTTGAAGGCACTGATCTCAACAGGCTTTAGTCTAGAATTAGTCCTCTCTCTCTCTCTTAATAATGCCAAGTACTGTGTGTTGCAAATACTGCTTGCTGTTTTCTGCTACATCCAAAGGAAAATTAAACAGCACACAAACCTTTGCAGCTTGAGTATCACAAATAATGTTACACAGCCACTTTCAAGTTCACAGCATTTGTCATCCAAGCTGCTTGGCGGGAATTCCCATTAGCAATGTATTATAGTTTAATATTATGCAATTTAAAAAAAAAATCTAATTTCCTCCATGAGACAAACATTAGAACTGTAGAAAAAAAAACAGTTCATGACATTGCAATCAACAGCTGTAATGAGGGAGCAGGGTAGAATAAAGTTTGCCCAGGCAGCATTAAATCTGTTACCCACTAAATCCTGAGTACTTGGTTTTGCAGTGGCAATCGTTTTCCTTTAATGTTGTTTCCTGTTACGGATTTTATTGAGCCAGAGTTTATCTCAGGGCAAAATCCCTATGGATCCCATCTCCTGTGGTTATTTCCCCTACGACAGATTGGAAATGGATGGAAAGCGTACCTGTTTGAACTAGAATTTAAAACTTCCATCTTAATTGCACCAGTGTAAAAACCTGATGGGCAGGTTTCTATGTTGGGTGTGGGTATGGGCACCTGCCTCCATCCAGAGAATTATAAATGCTGAGGAGCCAAATGCTGGACCTCAAATCCCGCAAGGGCACCAGCGAGGTTCTTGGGACAGCCGCTAACTCATCAGTCACTGTCTCCCCTGCACAGAGGTCCTCACTGCAGCTCCCACTTGTTAAGGCCAAGCAACAGCTTTCTCCTGCACATCTCTGCACTCATCTGCTTAGTGAATTAAAGAAATCTGCAGATTCAATTAGCAGCGATAGTTAAGACTCCTGCAGATGTCAAGGCAAATGTCTTGTTGATTTGAATGCACATCTGACACCAGGTTCCTTCGTTTGCCTGGCTCTGGCAGGTTTGTAGTCAATGAAAACGTAGCAAAGGCATCATGAGAGGAGGCAGCCCAGGAGATAGCTGCTGTCACAGGGCATCTCATTGAAAGCCACTCAGTTCCCATGCCCTTGCCCTCCTACCCCTGTTTAAAAGTATTACAGCGACTTTCCACAGAGAAAAGGGTGTCTCAGTGAGATTAAGGAAAAAAACTTAATTCTTGACATGTGCTGCTCTCGACTTCTCCAGCGATCATGGAGCCTTTCCTTTTTTCCTTTCCATCCACTTTGACCCCGCTCCAAAACATAGAATAGAATCACAGAATGGTTTGGGTTGGAAGGGACCTTTAAAGGTCATCTAATCCAATCCCCCTGCAATGAGCAGGGACATCTTCAACTACATTGGGTTGCTCAGACCCCCATCAAACCTGACCTTGAACGTTTCTAGGGAGGAGGCATTTACAGGCTCTCTGGGCAACCTGTGCCAGTGTTTCACCACTCATCATAAAAAATTTCTTCCTTATATCTAGTCTGCATCTCCCCTCTTTTAGTTTAGAACCATTGCTACAGGCCCTGCTAAAAAGTCTGTCCTTACAAGCCCCCTTTCAGCACTGGAAGGCTGCTAGAAGGTCTCCCCAGAGCCTTCTCTCCTCCAGGCTGAACAACCCCAACTCTGCCTCTTAATGTGGATTTCAGTGCTTCCATTTCTGCTTTCTTTTCCATATCTGCTCAAACACAGCATAGGAACACCAGCCCGTGTGCACAAACAGAAGAGCTTCTTCTTAGGAGAACTTTGGTCCTCAAGAAAATGAGAACCTCAGTTCCACATTCAGCCTGTCCAGTGTAGGGAGACTTGCATTCCTCACTTTTGCACAGTGCAAGTAATTTAGGTTTGACAATTGCATAGTCTTTTTGCTGTCACAATCACAGTGTTCTAGTTTGCATTTGCAAAAGCTGCATGAACTGGACCCCTCTTAACAGCTGATTTTACTCCTAAATCCCATTAGAGGACGCAGCAGTTGGTCCCAGTCACCCTTGCCTCCTCCTGATTTTAACTTGCCCCTCCACTTCTTACTTCCACACGCGTCGCCTGTGTTGGGTCCTTGCGATACTTGAGAAAAAGAGTAATACATTTCAGAACCGTCCTTCTTCTGAGCCTGCTGGGTGCAGTTACATCGCACCCATGGTCTTGGCTGTTTCTTGAACAAGCCCTGTACTGAAAGCAGAAGCTGATGGATGTTTATGAACAGTAAATACAAGTGGTGTTTTACAGAGGATTTGCCCCACATTGCAATGCGTAGAGAGACATGAAGTAAATCTGATCCCTGCTGTTTGCAGGCTGTGCAACTGCGTCATCACTGTAGGTTATTCTAAGGGTCACCATCACAGTTGCTGTTTTAGAAAAAAAAAAAATAAGTCTAGAGGAATTATGCTTAAGGCAGATTCCCTCTTGGTTTTTTTTTTCCTATGATGCTTTTTTCTTTTCTGGCTGAGGAAGTGACAGGTGTTATTAAGCTTCCTCTGTATGAGGCTTCAGGGAATAATCGCAGTTGATTTGAGTCTCTGTTTCGCTAGTTGCTAATGCAAACATTGTTTTGGATTGGGTTAATTAAATTGAATTATTCTAAGATCAGCATTTACCTTAAAAGCAATAAAAACTTCGTTCTGAATAAATGTTATCTATAAACACTAGAAATGCCCAACATATATTTCCCTTAGGAACACACAGTATTTGCCTCTGAGCATTTATGATGACCTTTACCTTCAAGAATGCTCCAGGGAATGCTTTCGACCCATCCTCCCTTTATTCCCCTATCGCTTCTATCCAGAGCTATGCAACTAGCCCATTTTTCATTTCCCTGGCAATTAAGGAAAAAAAATCCATTACTATTTTTGTTTTTAACTGAGGTCCCTAAAAGTTAAGAATACATTTCACATTGGCCGATGAGGTTCAGCTGGAACAAGACTGACAAACAGAAGTTGACAAGAATATAAATTTGCATAAAAAGCCCTAGACAGTGCGTTACAAAAGGCAAGATCAACATTTTCTGAGCCGCTGTGAGCAGTCTAGTGAAACGGCTCTGTAGGACATTTTAGTGTCAGCCGAATCTGGTTTGTTGCTTTCCCATACTTTCCTTCACCCTACAGATTGTGAACCGCTGCTCTGGCCAGAGACCCCGCGTCGTGCTGAGCAGAATGCGTGTTCTCACAGTGTCTTTGTCTTGAAGAGATGATTTATTAATGGCATTGAGCAAAGACCTTGTAATTAAGGATCCGATTAGGAAAGAAACCTGGTGTTGGTCGAGCTTTGCCCTCAGCAAAATCCTGATAGCTGCAGCCCTTTCTGAAATCCTTTTCAGTGCTAATGCTTAAGGGCTGGATATTTCACTAGTTTGAGGAATGCTTAGTCCTACTCAAAACTCACACTTGAATTCTCTTTGTGTTGGCCTGGAGTGTTGCTTTTTTCCTCAGACATATGCGGGACAATATCTTAGAGGATTTTCATGGATTTTGCTACGTGCAGATGTCCACAGGCTGAATAGACGTAGATTCCTATTAAAATCATCAGCAGCCGGGCCCTTACAGTACAGCAGGGCTGGCAGAGCCTCGTCTTTACATCCCAAAAGGGTTTTATAACACGAAGTTAATTGCATCTGATATTTCAAACTCCCCTGTTCTGTAGAGCTCGTAATGAGAGCATAATGCATAATGAGAGTCTGGCAAACAATTTCTTCTGAATAATTTGGTGGATGAATCCAACCTCTTTCCCAGCTGACACAAGCCACGAATAGACGGCAGTTCCTTCAATATGTTCAGTGCTGCCTGAATGAATGGAAATACATTTTTTCCCAAGCCTTCCCTTCTTGGTTGGGAGATCAGTTCTAAAAACAACACTGCCAGTTCCTGGCTAATTCAGCAACTTCTGTCTTTGTAGGGAAGGTCAGCCAGTCCCAGCTGGCCACACTTGCCTCACCCCAGCACAGTTTCAACATCTGTCAGAATGTTTCAATGGCCTCTATCCTACAAACCAACCTGCAAGTAGTAATGATAGTCAGATAACTCCATATAACCAAGCTTGGGACATGAGTGTTCCTGCCCCTGAGGCAGCCAGGTGCCTTCCCCCAACACCGGGGAGTCACGGAGCATTTTAGAATTTGGACAGGGATGTGCAGACGTGTTTAGCTCCAGCTCCACGTGTGCACTGGAAAATGCAGCAAGGCTGGCAGCTGCCAGGTGGCCATCAACATGATGCGTTTTCCCAGGAGGCAGGGATGAGTGGTACCCACCAAGCAGAAGCTAAGGATGGGACTTTCCCTGTCACATCTTATCAAAAGTGCCAGAGGCATATTCTGGAGCTGTGCAGCTCCAAGCATTCACCACACCCTGAGCGGTTTGAAGTACCAATAGCCCTGCTTCACACACATGGGCTGATGAGCTTCCATGCTGGTTTCACTCCCAGACAGAGAAATACTTGTTTGACAGGTTCCCTTGTATAAGTCAGGAGCTTTCCTGCCTCTTTGGCCCAACTCTGGGCATCACAATAATAAAAATTAAAAAAAAACCCCAACAACTTCTGCACAAACTAGCGAACCCTCTGTCCCCGTGGAAAGCTGAGAGGCACGGCTGGCTGTGCCTAGCAGGAGCACTTTACTGTCCAAAAAACCCTGGTACAGGAGTCAGTGTGCTGAATCCCTTACAGAACAGACCAATGTTATCCCTGATCCTTCTTTTGCTGTTAACGTTTTAAAGATTGATTTCTGTCGTCCTTCACAGCACTCTAGTCGAGCTTTGGCTGCAAGAATTTTCTCCCTACGGTGGTGAAGAGCATCTCCGGAGCAGTCCTGTGTCACCTGTCCTTGCTTCCAAGGTTTGTGCACTTTCCTTTTCTGCCTAAGTTGTAGAAGATCCCTGCTCATCCGAGCTGGCCTTCTGCTTCTTGATTGACTTCTGACACTTTGGAATTGCCTGCTCCTGCACTCTTAAGGTTTGTTTCTTAAAAAGCAACCGGCGTTCAGGGACCTTCAAAAGCAGACTCCCTGGGGACTTTACTGACGAGCTTCTTCAGCAGCCCCAATCTGCTCTCCCCACATCCAAGGTTATTTCAGGGTCTTATTTCAGCTGGCACCAGTTTCACTACAAGCCTGAAAAATTCCTAATATTGATAATAACACAACAAGACACAGCGTTATTTGTCTTCTTACTGATCCTGTGGTTTATCTCAGAGAGACTATGGCCTTCAGAGCAATGAGAAACACAGCGATGCCATGACCTGACAGCTGAATTTTCCATGTGCATCACAAAACTTTCTCATCTACTTCAAAAGAAACTCTATGCAGACGGATGGCAATCCATGGGTTGTTTTGAGAAGCACAGTGATATCCTCTGTTCTGTGTTTGTTCTTTTCCTTACAGTTACAAACGCTTGATTTGCTCTTTCGACTACCACACGTTAAGCTGCACTTCCATGCCTTGTCTCTAGCATGTCCATCAGGTCTCTCTCTCCCAAGCGGTAACAGCCAGCTCTCAACCCATCGTTTTATACACAAAGATGGGATTGCTCCTTCCCATCTGCTTTCATCTGGTCCTGTAGTTTTCCTTGCTTCTGTAATAAACTGCTTATTTCTGAAAATAATTTCAAAACAGTATTCTCTTGCATTATTAAAATTTTGGAAGTCTTTGTTTGTTTTTTTGTTTGGTTGTTTGTTTTTTTAAACTGGCCACCCTCCAAATAAAACAACACTGGAGAACAGTGAAACACTTGGGGAGAGAAGATTGATAGAAGTATCTTCTGACCCCCATCAAGCCTGACGGAGAGGTCTGAGATAAATTCCTTCGTCTTCTGGTGGTAGAGAAAATGCTGCTAATGAAGCAATTGCTTAATAAAGATGATAGCTCCTCGTAGAAGAGCCTGCCACTGTGTCTTGTTTGAACAATTACATGGTGTTGCACTAAATAAGCACTGCTGTCGAAACAGCTCAGTGCCACAGCGCGTCGTGTTCCGACACCTTCCAAACCACTGCGTAGAGGCATTATAGTTAACCTTACTGATGCACCATTATCCGAACAGCAATGTTTTGGGTTTTTTTAAACATTTTTTCCTAGAGGATTCCTATTTCTCTTTTTTCCCCCATGCCCATGTGGTTAAGAGTGAAATTATGCTCAGCTCCTTTTGGCAGGAAGAGAAGCCACATCTCTCAGGGCAGATGGGGCATTAAGGCTCCTTATAGGCCAGTGGAAAATGGAATTTCCACCTACCATGGGTGGTTTCAAAAGCAAAGATAGGAGAAGAATCAGGATGATTTTTCATCTGCTGCCCAGGACAGTTTTTCACTGTGCCTTGGGGAAGAGAGCAAAAAAAGTGAAGTCGTTCCATCTGACTGAGCTTTACAAAACGCCTCCATTGGAGGTGTGAGAGTGTCTGAAAGCATGGGATGCTGTTTGCTGTGCGGTATTCATGGGTGGCTGTTTTATTTCTTCTCTCTGCTGTGAGTTCATTCCACCTAGTGCATGGATTTCTTAGCAACATTCATTTTACAGCTCACCCAACTCCCTACTACGCACAATTGATAATCTGATTTCTAAAAAAAAAAAAATCCCCAATGATACTTTAAAACTTCTGAGAGGGGTGAGTCATCTCTTTAATTCAGGCCATGGTACTATCTGAACCAATAACTTCTTTAGCTCAGAGAGAAACCAGGGCTGCCTGTACCATCTTTCTTCTCTTCTCTGTTTCAAACTGCATGAACAAACTCACTCCACGTGGCTCCCCTGCTTCTCTGCTCTTCTCACTTCAGACCTGACCACGCTGCAACCATTTCTCATGTCAATTATTTAATGCTCCCTTTTTCCTCATAAAAGTTCATATTAACCCAGTTGCTTCACGAAAGAAAAATTAACTTCCTTGCAGATCTACGAGGTGCTAATTAGCAGCCATGGCTGGGTGTTTGCAGCAGACGTGCTTCTCCTGTCTGCAAAGTTGATCACTGTAGAGAGGAGAGGAGAGGAGAGGAGAGGAGAGGAGAGGAGAGGAGAGGAGAGGAGCGGAGAGGAGAGAAGAGGAG